>JAOXXN010000471.1:28293761-28312353 GCA_026770055.1 Myrmophylax atrothorax | reverse complement strand
AGCCTTCAGCACGGTACTGGTCCCAGCTGGAAGGCACCGGGAGCCAGAGGATTCACTCATCCTCACCGAGCTTGCCAGACAGGGACATGATGAAGTTCATCCCGAAGGGATGCTGTGGAAGGAAGAGAAGTTTGCTGCAGCAGAATTCAGGATTTGGCCCCACTGTCCAAAAACTGCAGGCAGCATGTCAGGAAAATCTCCAATCTCTGTTGGCTTTGGAGGCTGGGCATCATGAAAAGAGAACAGGTTTTGTTAACTGTGGTGTCTGAGCTATGCTTTAGGTCAGGTTGGAAAAGGAATGGTCTTTCCTTACCCTGGCAGTTGCTCTGTGGTGTGTAGTTTTGAGCATGTAAATTCTTCAAAACTAGGAAAAAACAGAACAGTTCTCTCCCTTGCCCAGGTCAGGGCCTTAGCTCAGTTCCTTGCTTAAGTCACTTTTTTTTTAGTACAAAAAGGCATTCCTAGTCTTATAAATTTTAGGAGAAAATAGTGGATTAAAAAGGCAAATAGGCTTGCATGATGGAGAATCCACACCCCAAACAGAAAAACAGAAACTGGAGACATGCACAGCATTTAACATAGAAAAAAAATCCTTCTCATGAACCAATCATCCCAGTAAATTCTTCTTCTTCAGGGAACTTTGGCAGTAGCACAACTTACAAACCTTTTGCTTGCAAACATCCCGGCTTGCTGGTCTGCAGTTATGGTTGTCTGCCATGCTCTCTCTTCTCTTTTGATCCGTTATTAAAATGGAACCCAGAGTTAGCAAAACCATAGGAAAATATGGGAACTCCTCCACTTAATTTGCCATATTGCCATGAAGACATCTGCTTAACAACTCCCCATTTCTTCTTTCAAGCAAACCCTTCACAACCAATTTGCTGTGGTTTTTTGCATGCAGGATCCCAGTGTCAGCGCACCCAGTTCATAAAAGTAAATTATCTCTCAGAAATGCCTTCATCATGACAGAAATTTCTTTTCTAGCACAAATCATCTCATCTGTGGGAGGGGAAAAATGAGTTTGAAAAATGAGTGGCCCAAATTCCTTACATTTTCCCTATTTTAGAAGGTTTGGATGAAAGAACCGGGCTCTAACCAGCACAGATGAGGTTGTGGCTGTATGGCTGGCTAATCCTGGAAGATGTTAAATTTCCTCAAATTCAAGTATCTGAATTTCATACCTGAAACTTTAAAAGCTTTTCAATAAGAGCTCTATAATTTTCTCAGCATGCCTTCTTAGTGAAGTGTCAGGAACATCTTAGGGAAGGAAAGACAGATTTAAAATTCATCCTGTGTTCACGCTGGAACAGCACTGAACTGAATGAATTGTCCTGAGAGGTTCACCCATGTAGGAGAACCTTTCCCATGCCAGAGGCCTTGGGATTATGGGATAATGAAAGCTTCTTTTTTCTAACAAAATCAGCATGTTAATGTCCAAAGATTTCAGTGGAAAATTGAACAACTTCAAGTTTTTATAAAAAAATTATTCTGTAAGGTCTGAGAGCAAGCATGATGGCTTTTTGCATGGCTGTAAAGTCCTGTGGTTTCTCCAGTACAGTAGTCACTGTTGTTTATTCTTGGTATTTTCTCAATGTCTGAGAAAACTTGCTGAAAAGAATCCCTCTTAAATGGAAAGCAGTACAGAACACCTGCTAAGGCATGACTACATGTCCTGTGCAGGGCTAGGGGTTGGACTCGATGATCTTTGTGTGTCCCTTCCAACTCAGCAGATTCTGTGATTCTGTGATCCTGGACAGCCATATGTCTTCCAATGTATTGTTTTCCACAACACTGTCACAGCAACAGAGCACATGGCTCAGAGCAACCCTTGCAGCACAAAGGGAAACTTTAGGCTGACCAGAGCTTCAAGCACCATCCCTCACTGACAGAAGTGAGACCATCACTGAGTCTTGTGTTCAATGTGTCATCTGTAAGACTTAACCCTTGAGAGCTGTAAGACAAACAGGCATAAACCTACAGTGAGTTTCTGTGTAGGCAGACAAAAGAAGCAAATCTCTCTGGAGATGGGGTCAGCATCACTCATGGCCAGCAAAGATGCCCAGTTCCCAAAATTGCTGGTGCTAATAGTGCTTTTTACTCCAGAAGACTTAAGAAAAAACAGCAACAGGAAAAAATGTGAAGCCTTTTATCAGTTATGATGCATGGTGTGTGATTGAGCAAATCTTAGTTTCTACTTGTGGTGCACCGATCTTCTCCTGGTCATGGTCCCTCATGTGCTGGGGCATCTGCTTATCCCTGCCAGGACTCCAGCTTTGCCATACTGTCACAGGTGGTAGATCTTTTGTGTGGAATAGGAGTGGCACTGATGTGCAGCCATCAGTTTGCCTGCTCATACACAACAAGAAAAATGCACCTGTGATGGAGCCAAGGGCAACCAGTGCCAGCACCTACTGCCTGCAGGGTGAAAAAGCAAAGGGGTAACCTCCAGCAGGCTTCTGGGGATGTTAAAACCTGCTACCAGTCAACAAGTTTTTTGCATCAATGTGCACATCCCTGGAAACTGCCTTTATGTGCACTGCAGACCCTTTTCCTACTCTAGAGGTTGGTGGCTTTGTTTCTGTGCCCCTTTTCTGCCCCAGTCCAGGAAGAGGAGATTAAAAGCATCAGCCATGAATAATGAAGCCTTAGTGTGATCTCTTAACCACCCTCCACGGGAGTTGACATCACTGCTAACATCTGGAGGCCAAAAGTATGATCTCTGTAGGATCTGTCTGCCTCACAGGACTGGATTGAAGGCCTAAATCACTAATGTCAACCCCATGTGAGGCAGCAGCCCTCCATCCCACTCTGCCTGCCGTGACAATCCACAAATCAGTATGCCAACCAGCGACAGGCACTGCTATTCCTTTGCTCAGGGCACTGTGTCAAAGGGGGAGCTCGGTTCTCCAAACCCAAGAGCAACAGTGACTGTTAAGAAATTGTGGGATAATAGCCCTTTTGATGGATGCTCAGCTTGTGCATTTGGGATGTAGTGGTTGTGGTGGAGCTGGGAAGGGGGAGGGTGCAGAGAGGCATATGACAGTGCCTATAACAAGTGGGCTTTGTATGCCGTGACTAGGGGCTACCACAGCTGCTCCAGTTCCCTGTCTCTCTTGAAGTAGTTTGGGTGGGAGAAGCTACAAAAGCTCAAGCAAATGAGCATATCATAGGTAAGATTTTAATGATTCAGTTCCTGCCTCTCTTTGAAAGGCAAAACTGTGGCAGAGCATCTCCTCCTGCCATTCAAGCAGGGTGTCTGGGGGAGGGGCTTTTCTGGGCTGGTGGTCTGGCTGCTGCGGTTCCTTCTGGACAGGGAATGCCCTCAAGTGGGTCCATCCAGTTCATTTCCTTTCCCTGTGTAGCTGGCGAATACTTGCAGCCCACAGTGGCCAAGGCTGTCATCAGCTTCTTGCCATCACTCTCCAAGGGCTATGGTGGTGCTGGTGTAGAGTCTGGTGATAACCTGGAGCACTCCTCCAGGAAGAGGGCAGGACAGGCCATTGGCTCCGAACTAGTGTGTCCCAATGATGGGTGCAAGAAAAGGAACAAGCCTGAGGATGGGCACCATGGCAGAGAGAGCACATAGTGCCTAACTGATATTATCCCTGTTTTTACAGCTCCTGTCCTCACTTGATGACAGTGTCTTTTTTCTTGTGGAGTGGAGATACTGATTATGGCAGTTGGCTACAGATTGTCAAAAAATCCCAACTCCCCCCACCAAAACAACCTTAACAATCAGAAAGCCCCCACTCCAAACTCCACACACGCTTTGTTTCTATAATCCCTGTCCCAACAGGAGACAAGCACAGCCTCCCAGCCGGCATGTGTGGTTGCTCTTATTAAGCTTTGAACAGCTGGGGGATTTGAGGATGGGATTAGCTAATACAATTCAGGCTCAATTAGAAAAGGAAGCATGGATATTCCAGCTCCCATCAGGACAGATGTGGGCAGGATCCCTCCAGAGGGTTAATCACAGGGCAGCTTGTGCTTCATTCACAAATAATCAAGCTGCCTGTGTCCCCCCATCCCACCCACAGCTGGGCTGCCGTTGGAGTAGGAATGCTTGCCATTGCCAAATACTCCCTTACCCCTTGGACCCAGCTACAACCCGCTCTCCTGCCCATGGGCTGGGAGAGGGAAGGACTAACCGCAGCAGGGAGGGAGAGCAGGCATGCACGCAGGTGCAGAAAGCTGGCAGCTAAACAAAGGGAGATCGCAGGAACAGATACGGGTGCTTGCAGGATACAGTCACGGCTTTCTATGAGCAAGACCAAAGGCAAGGGGAGGGGGGTGAAGGAGATGGTTTCTTGTTGATGAGAAGATGCTAAGATGCAGCAGCAATTGGATGCCAGTGTTACCTTTAAAACTGGGACCACTGGGAAGGGCTTTTGTTGTCATGAATGGTCTTTGCTTGGCCAGCTGAGAAAAGCAACGGGCTCACCAGGCTGCTGGGGCATTTATCAGGACAGACTTCCAAGCACTCTCAACCACCTTGGGATGAAGCAGGGCTCACATCTCTACACAGCTCAGTGGGCACCAGCTTTCAAACTTCTCCTCCATGTGAGTCTCCTTGAAAAGCTGAAAAAAATCCACATGGATGCCTGCTGAGCATCCCCACCCTCAGCTGGTGCCTCATTTCCAAGCGCTGCTCTCAAATCTATCATCTCTTGGGGTGTTTTAAAGACACATAGCCCCTCAAGTGCCGAGACACAGAGACTCCCTTGCCAGACAGGCCTCTGCTTGCAGAGCTGGTGAACCGGTTCCCAGGGTGCGAGTTGCATGGGCAAGCTCTCCCACACATGGATGGGTTTCACATAGCCCTGTTGGAGACTGGCTGCTAAACACTGTCTCTCTCTCGAAAGCAGATGGACTTGGAAAGGATGGTGGTAGGGGGAAAGCACTTGGTTTTGGAAGTCTGGCTTGATGACAGCCAAAAGGCAAGATGTTAATTGATTTTTCAGATCAGTTTTCAGTCAATTTGTGACTCTGAAGACAGGAGTCAGGAGTCAGACCAGGGAAGGGTGGTGAGGGACAGGGCTCGAATCAGGCAAACAACTGGCTTGGGAGATGCAGCAAACCAGATTTGCCTTCCCAGCCTTCCCTGGATGGAGATACAAAAGTCTTGCAGAGTGAGATAACGGTTCTTGACCGGTGCCAGGCGAACACAAATAAATGTTAAGCACCTCCCCAGGTGTCAGCTTGGGAAATAAAACCACCAGCCTCTCCCCAGTTCAGTAGCTGAGACTCTCATGGGGAAAGTAGTAGCCTCCAGCACAGTGGAGCAGCTTTGTGGGGGGCAGTGAGCACCACCTGTCCTCACGACAGAATACTCCAGAGTCTCATGCTCCTGCCACAGCCAGAAAACACAGCTAGGCCTGGGAAAGCCATCAGCATGGAAGGGGCAGGCACACAGGCACAAGGCACTGCGGGAGAGCATGCTGCTGATTTCTGCCTCTCTCCAATAAGACTGGCTTTCTTCCTTGCTCCTCAGCAGTGTTTGGTGTTTACAGGCACTGGGAAACATTTGCTCCTTGCACTCTTTTCAATGGAGCGTGGGAAAAGCTCTCACCCGAAGCATAAAAACATGGGAATTTTCTTTCAAGTCTATTCTTCTCACTCTCTTTCTCTCCAAGTGAAAAGCCCTGAGCTGGCTTTTTTTCTTTGCAAGGCAAGTTTTCTGGCCAAGGCAAACTGGCACTTGTCTCTCATGCTGTCAGCAGAGTGACAGGCGTCAGACAAGTCCAGGGGCAGTGGCAAATCAACCACCACAGAGGGAGTGGCAGCAGGGTGGACTGGCCTGTGTGAACCTTCCTCCTGGCTTTTAGATAAGGGAAATGGCACATTTCAACTTCAGCAGAAAGAAATAAGGGCTTGATTTGGGGGGCATTTTATTCCCAGAGGGCATATAAAGTCCTTGTTTTGGTGCTTGGCTGGCTGATGCAAGCAAACAAGAAAGGGAAATTAGCATAGAAAAAAAATAACAGAGGTTGCCCCCTCTTTTTAGTGGCTCTGGTAGCAAGCAGAAATAGAAAAGCATCCTCCCTCCCCTGTCAGAAGCAGCATCAGAGTTTCTCCCATCCTTCATCCAGCTGCAGTGTGATGGATCTGCCCAATGAAGGTAGACCCTGTGCTGGCACCTGGTACATGCAGGCGTCAAGTGCTGTCAGGTCTACGTGCCAAAAACTCCTATGGGCTGGGATGGGAACACACACCATTCCAGCTGCTCACTCCTCACCAGCACTTCTGCCTTCTGAGAGCTGGAAGGAGTCTTCCCACTCCACCAGCCAATGTCTTCCCCTCTCCTGGCTCTTCCATCTGCCCAGGAGGCCTGTCTAGGTGAGCCTGCGGGAGGGCAAGTGGCTTCCAGTGGGCTATTTGCAACAAGGCTGGGATGATGCAGGGGGTCAGGAAATTTTCAAGCAAAAGGAAGAGGCAAAGTCATGCACTTCCTTGCCTTGGGGACTGGAAAGCTCTCCTTCTCCAGAAAACGGGGCTGAAGGACTCAATGGGAGTCTGCAGAACTCATGAGACAGTGACAAACCTGAAGAAAATGAAGCCCTCAGGGAGCTGGTTGCTTCCCCAGCACAGGTGGGCACTGCGAGAAATGTGCTCCCTGTGTCCAAGGATGCTGCTAGGAGGGGTTTAAAGGCACCTCCTGCCCTCTTGCCTCCCTGCATAGCACTCTCTCCAGCATTATGGGGCATCCTTGGGGATCAGCAAAAGAACAACTGTAAACCCAGGTATGATCCAAGAGACTCACTCTGTGCCCATGTAAAGAGTTAGAAATACCCTTTATACCCTGAGGTTCAAGGCAGATCTTACACTTCCAAACTCCATCCTGCAAGTAACCTGATGCCCCCAGCAATTTTTCTTGTGTGAAGACCCCTGTGAGAGGCATCTTAGGTGAGCAGCTGCAGACGCAGTCAGATCCCAGAGGAGGTGTTTGCTTTCTCCATCTTACACATACACACACAGACACACACCCTCTTTTTAATTGTTTGCACATCAAGAAACGACTTGCCATATTGCAGCCTCCCAAAGGAAGGCAGCCATTGAACTGGTAACCTGAAACTGCCTTTCAGGGAGACAGCCAGCACCCACCTCCCTCTGTTCCCACGTCCTCTCTCCTACTCATCCCTGCCTAAGCAGCAGCCATGTCCTCCCCTCTCTCTGTTCAGCTCTTCAGCAGCTACACCCTTCACTGTTAATGAGCACAGAATAAAAAAAGCACAGAGCTGCCATTCAGGGCCTCTCTCAGACACCAAAACATCTCTGTGCATTAATAATCCCCTTCAAAAGCCCCTTCCTTTTACACATCCCACCCTCCCCCTCTAGCCTCCGATGCTTTTCAGGAGTGACTGTGATTCATCCGAGGTGCGAAACAGCACGGTAAAATTTTAATACAGCCTGAACATGATATGAGAGCGCTCAAGTGCCTTTTAAGCAGCCTGCCTGTCTCCAGCAACTGCTTTGAAGGCAAGATCGCTCCAGTGCTGTGTGAAGAGCTTCAAAGAGAATATTTGGGACTGATTTTGACACAACTCAGAGAAGGCAGGAAGCCTCCAAACACAATTCCCTCAAAGGATGAGTGCCAGCAGCATGTGCTGGCTCTCACCATCCCTCCCTGCTGGGGCTTGGTCCAGCTAGACCATATAGGAAGGCCTGGGAGGAGCAGAGCTGCATGTACCTATAGGGTACCCACAAAGTGTTATGACCTTGTACCCATCTCCACAGACTGTTGTGAAAGAAAATTTCCCTGACCATTGATTATATTGTACTGGCTATAATAGTCCTGGGATCATTGGTCTGCTCCCAGCTGTGACTTCAAGGGCTGGAAAACAAGGGAGACTTCTCCATGCCCCAGGGTACATGTGTTGATAGGAAAAGTATGAAAATAAGGCAAAACAGACTAACTTGGGTTAGTCCAAACAGAAAGGGATGCTGATAGCTCACAAGGACTTCTCTACAGCCAGTAAACAAAAGGAACACAAAACCAGTGTGCCAGAAAGTGGGGATAGATGAGTAAATAGGAGGCAATAGCAGAGGCAGAGGAGGGTACTTCCTAGAACAGGCTTTGGAAGTCTCCATGAACCAGCAACTATCCCTTAGCTTTGCTGCTTTTCAGTGTTGCTTGGGTCCTTGTGCCTCTCCAGACCTGTAAATGCCATTTCCACAGGGAAATGCTCTGGCCCTGGAGACCATCATACTCACCCTGGGAACACTGAAGGCCAAAGCAAGAGGCTGAGCTCTGCATCTCCAAGCATCCTGCTGCAAAGCAACTGGCAGCTCCTGGTGGTCTTGAATTGTCTCTGCCACCACACTATGGGCAGCACATAAACCAAAACCACCTTGTTCCAAGTAGGGAAGATCTGTGTTGGTACTGAGAAGCTTTCACAGCTCCTTCCCAGCCCATCCATTCCCATTTACCTGACAAACTAGCCCTCGTCAGCCCAGGGCTGCTAGAAGGATGTTGGGAAAGTGCAGGCTGCAACCCTGCACGTCCTGTAGCCATCAAGAAAGGGAGGGTGAAGCCAGTGAGAAGAGGGTAGAGTAGTTTGAGTGGGTGATACTGCAACATTTGGCTTTTCTCTGCAAATTATGTGATGCACCAAAGTAATTTGCCTCCTGGGCCACTGTAAAGAAAGACAGGAATGTCTTTCTTGAAAAGTTAAGAGCAAATCACAGCAATAGCCCTCTCCATAGCATGGAGATAGTACCAGCACACAGGGCTGGCAGGGAGCAAGGTCCAAGACCTGCTCTCCAAAACAGAGTGGCGTGACTCAAATGAGGTGGGAAAAAGAGAGAGAGCCAAACCCAAGGTGTGGGTGAGCACTGCTGTAGGCACATATGCTGGCTTGAGCTGGAAAGTGCTTAGGCAGGAAGACTATGGAGGACAGGGACAGCAGCCCTCATGATTTGGGAGAAAGGAATCTTTTGACATTGGTGCAATGTAACCCCAATGGCTGCAGAGGGAATGTCTATAGGAGTTCAGGGCAGCTGATCTCTACCACCCTGCAGAGACAAGTCAGAGAGGACCCCAAAGTGCAACAAACCTGCATAGGGTTGAAGGGAACACAACACCTAGCCGTAGGTTTACATGAAGGTGGTGCAATTTTTGAAGGTCACTTGGAGTCTGAAGCTACCAGTGGAGAGGGATCAACCTGGTATCAACCTCAGGGTCACTTCTCACTCGAAAAGAGTCTGTTCCCCTTCCCAGGGATACATTCAGAACCAGATTTCCATGGAGAAACATCTTCACTTAGCAGAACTAGCATCTGTGCTGACAAATCCTGAGCATTTGCGGTTACTTAGAGAAGAGCAGCTGAAGCAGTCGGTCAGCTGCCAGGGAGCAAGTGCAGAGAACGTCCCACCCTAGGCTACACATAACCTGAGAAGTTCCCAAAGGGGGCTTACTTAGAGGGAAATCGGTGGATTTCAGACCTAAGCTGTACTTGCCAGAGATTTGTCAGACTTGTCTCCCAGGACATTTTTGAAAAGAGAACTCCCCAGGTTAAGTGGGAAGTGACTGAGGCACGTGTATCAACCTTTGACCAGAGTTTGCTCTGAGAGTGAACAGAGGAACCATCTTACCTGCAGCAGGTGAGATTAAGTGCATTCATCAGCCACTTAGCCTTCAGCAGGACTGGCCAACCCTAGAAATATATCAGCTAAATGCCTGGACTGAGGATGAACCTTCTTATGCCAAATTTGTGCTCTCACAGTTGCAGGAGGATGCTTTCTGAAATCTGCTGCTTCTAAAAGGTTGCAGTCAGCAGCACCTCACAGGAGAATGGAGACAACTGAGTGCAAACCGTCTCAGAGCAATTTAAGAAAACACTGAAACTCAGTTAGCTAATGGGCACACTGAGCTGACACACCCAAGAGCATGGGCACGGCTGCAGAAATGTCAGAGCTTCTGTGTGCTCAAAGCCGCATTCTGAACTAGGAGAAGGGGGAGAGAGAAGGTAGTCAGCAGTCCTGTGAGGGAGTGCCAGATGGGGTGACTGAGCAAAGGGTGCTGTGACAGGAAGGGATCACTAAATCAACAATGAGGCTTTAGCAGGGTCACCACCAGCACTTGCATGTAAGCAAGGAATTGCCTACAAGGCACCACTGTGGAGAAACCCCTCAAAGCCTCTCCAGGGACTAAACATGCTGGATGGCCTCTCTAACACTCTGTGCACTAATGCATGCAGGATGGGGAGTAAACACAGGGAACCAGAGATCTGTGTGCAGCTGCAGGGCTGCAGTCTTGTGGCAGGATAACTCCCATGACTAGAGTGTTGCAACAGAGGGATACAGGCTTTTTAGGAAAGACAGGATGAGTGGATGAGGAGGGGGAGTTGCTCTCCACGTGAAAGTGGGTGGAGTGCATGGAGCTCTGCCTGGGGATGGCTAAGGAACCAGCTGAGACATTATGGACTAGGACTTCAATGACCCTGATATAGGCTGGAAGAACAATACAGCAGGACATGAGCATTCCAGGAGCTTCCCAGAGTGTGTCAATCATAAATACCTCTTCCAAATGACAAAGGAGCCAACAAGGAGCATTGTTGTGCTGAACCTCATCCTCATCAACAAGGAGGGGCTCATTGCGGATGTGAAGATCAAATGCAGCCTTGGCTTCAGTGACCATGAGACGGTGGAGTTCAAGATCTCAAAGGGAGAGAGGAGGGGGAGAAGAAAGCTTCAGGAGACCAGACCTTGTCCTCTTCCAAGATCTGCTTCCAAGAATCCCATGAGATAAAGGCCCTGGAGGGAAGAGGTGGGAAGGTGAAGGAGGAGGGCGGGCAAAGACATTTGGCCAATATTCAAGGATCACCCCCTCCAAGTTCAAGAGACCTTCATTCCAACAAATATATAGCCAGGTGAAAATGCCAGGAGGCCTGCATTCATGAATAAGGAGCTCCTGGCCAAACCCAGATACAGGAAGGGAGCCTACCGAGGGTGTAAGCAAGGATGGATGACCTGAGGGGAATACAGAAACATTGTCTGAGCATCCCCATCTGAATTCTGAGGTTGATGCTGCCGGACAGCCACAAAGTAGAGGGACAATACTCCAAATGAGGTGACAGAGTGAACTGGTTGAATGCTGTAGTCTAGGCTGGTTGGAGGATACACCTCCAAAAAGCCACTTGAGACCTGAGGTCTGCAACACCGTACAGGCTTTCTGGCACAGAGAGTATGAAGGCTAAGGATATGGTCCAAAGGAACATACAGGTACAAGAAGGCACAGCAATACTGAACAGATCTTTCCCTTGAAATCCTAAAGGTTTATGCCACAAACCCAAGATGATGAAATCTTCCTATTTCTTGGAACACAATCATTTAACAGTAGTGATCTGCCTCATCCAGGTCCCACAATAACACCCCTACCTAAGAACACCCAAGGTGCACAAAGGCCATAGAATCCTAGAATTGTTTAGGTTGAAAAAGACCTTCAAGACCATCAGGTCCCACTGTTAACCTAATCATGCCTCCAACAATGGCCAAAAATCATAGGCATCTGACAGTGTCCTGGTCTCCAGCAAACTTGCATACTTCTTGTGCAAAAGTTGTGTTGTAGTTTGGAATTAAAATGTAAATTCTCTCCCTGCCACTAACTGCCCATGCCATTAGTTAACAAAAAAAGTAGTTAACTGCTACCAGCTTCTTCTTGATCGTTTGGGTGGGGGGGCAGACTGTCTCTTCTGTTTTTGGGGACATTCCATTTTTAGCTGGGCTGAACGCAGGAGCGGGGTGTGTGTGTGCTGCTGTGGAAGAGAAGCCGTTTTTTGCCTGCTCCTGGCTGCTGCTGCTGCTGCTGCTGCTTTTTGGGGAGCTAGTTCCTTTTGTCCTCGCCACGGCTGTTCTCCTGGTTCGGCGTCTGGGGCCCTGGTCGCCGCTCCGGCCTCACCACCGCCTGCAGTGTCGTGGCGTGCCCGCCCCCGGCACGGAGGCTACTCGGGAGTAGAGGAGGCACAGCTGCTTTCTGGGACACATTGTGGCTCTCCACTTCCAGCTTTCCTTCTTCGTTTGGGACAAGGGGCACAGAGGGAGAGACAGAATTCATCTGGGTGCTCACCACTGGTCTGTCTCTCTGGAGAGGGACTGGGAGCTCACCCTGCAGCCAGCCGGGCTGACACTGACACTGCCCATAAGTATAACTTTTCTCCAGGAGGAAACCTGCTGGTTTGGGGGTTGTTCTCTTTTGTTTTCTTTTTTTTTCTTGTGGTGCTGGGGAAGCAGTTTGCTCTGGTCTGTTTACAGTTATATCTGTAACTACACACACGCACACACACACACACATACATATATATATATCAGTTAAGAATACTTATCCTTCTTATATCCATTTTCTGATTAAAGTTCCTTTTCTTAAATTTGATGAAGAGTGACGTGATTATTGTGGAGGAATCCCCTCCTCCATTTGTGGGTAAACATTTGGTTCTTCCCCTCAAAACTAAGACAATTCTTGTTTTGGGGGGTATATTGGTTTTTTAGTTGATGTGGATGCACAAACACATGAATTAGGGTCAGTGCAGCCACTATATTGAAGTAACATGTAACTGAAAGCAAGGCTTATGATTACTGCTTAAGAAAGAAATTTAGTATGTTAAATGTCAGTTTGAGCAACTCCAGATGACATGGATGAAGAAGAGTCAAAGTTTTATGTGAGACCTTTTGGACAGTCTCTGACCAAAGAATAAGAAACACATTAGAAGGATTTTTTGTGGTTGGTAGGAATTACTTCATGAGATTTTATAGGAAAAATGAGGGCATTTTGATGACTGCTTAAAAGTAGTCTTGACCTTTCTCAAACATAACCATTTGGGCTTCATGATGCTGGAGTGTGTCATGCCTGTCATTGACTTGTCAAACATTGGCAGGGGAAGGAATTAAGTAGAAATTTGTAGCAGTCTTTGGCAGTTCATAGCCAGAGAAAAATAAGTGCATATTAATAAAAATAGTATTATTCCGGTTCATTAATAATTTCTATGAGTTGCTCAGTCGTGGTCTGTGATGGTGGTATTAGCTTTGAAATGGAAGTGCTGGGCATGTCAGATTTGCCAGACTGCTCGAGCTGAGCTGAGTCAGTCAGCTGGCATTATATGGGCTACATACAGAAAGTGGGTGATGAGGCGCTTCAAAGAGAAGAGTTACTGGTACTTATAGGGATCTTTTGGTAGCTCTTCTCCTTAGTAACCCTGTGACTCAGATTAAATGAAATGTTGAAGCCATAGGTCCCCAGTCATAAAGTGTTTCCAGTCTCACCTGGGGAGGTACAGATCTGTGGCAAGGCATTCCTGGCTAAGGTGCTGTTCTTCATCTTGTGCTAGGATGAGCATGAGATCCATGCTTGGCTGTCGTTTTTTCCACTTAAGATTCCAGTAGTTTCTAGGAAACACAGAAACTGCTCAGTAGCTCAGGAAGTTACGGGGCAGATGTTGAGCTACCAAAGACACAGGGAAGGGAAAAATCATGGAGAAAGAGGGTTAAATTCTGAAATAGAAATTTAGACATAAATGTAAATGCATTTCTTGCAACTCATAGGTATAAAGTATGTGTGTTCTGTGTCCAATCTCCCTAGGCCCTAGTTTGCCTGGATTTTCAATTTGTATCTTAAATATGCATGCAAATATTGGTGAGGATGCATCAGGTCAAATCACCGATTTCCTCAGGACTTAGGATCTAGTTTGGAGGTTGTGCTAAAGCAGAGTAATGTACACAGGTGACCTGCTGGTTGCTTAGACACCTGTGCAGGAGCTTCATGTTGATGTTACTGTTGAGAGATACTCTGTGCAGGCATGGCCAGTGTTGTGCAGAAGAGAGATGTTTTGATTGAGTGTGGAACAGTGAAGAAACAGCTCCAGATTCTCATGTGTTAAAAAGAAAGGGAACCTTGCAGGGTCTTAGGTGTTTCTGATAATTTGATTAAAATTTTAACTGAGTTGAATTAATGATGAATTCTTACTGTTTAATGAGCTCTTCCTTGTGCCTTTGGCTAAATATAAAATTAGAGAGAGGAATTTAAGCACAGGTAATTGTTTGGCATATGGAGAAGTGAAAGTGTAAACCTGACAAGAGGATGTTGGAAAAAATTCCTTAAACAATTTGTCTGAACCAAAAAGCAAAGGTCATAATTTAGCTTGGTGGCTACTGCTGAATTTAAGCCCTCTGCTTTTTTCCTCGCCTTATACAAATGTTCATAATGCTGATACCAAAGGCTGCAATGGGTTTGCTTCATACAGAAGTGAGTTTTGCTAAGGATGCTTTTTCGAACCATTTTGAATATTGATAACAGAGCATTTATTCTCCTGAATAAAACACTTATTCAAGCTGGACAAGGTAGTGACTTTTGGAAGTGTTTTAAGGGTACCCACTGGTGCCACAGAAGCTGCACAGACATCAAGTTTGTGAGGTAGAGATATAAATAGTACAAGTTAAATGGTACAAATGTACAAGTCATCAGAAGAATTTAATTTGACTGTCAGTATCTAGGTGTTAAGATAAATAGTGGAAAAAAGCAGCTAGTTTTTTAGATTCAGAAAAAAAAAGGTAGGAGATTGTTGGTAAGGAGCTTTATTTGTATTTGTAGCCAAATACCTAGTATTTTGGGTTCAAAATTTTGAATTCCCTGTTTCTCATCATGAGACAGTCTTCTGCCCAGCCCTCAGTTCTGTTGCTTTTGACTGCGTGAAGTGAAGCTTGAAGTTGTTGCTGGTAGCTGCTAGAGCTCTCTCTAGTGAACTTTGCTCATGGTTCAAACCTGCTTGGTCAGATAGTAAAAGTTGTTGGTATTGGTGGTAAGCTGCATGCAGAAGCAGTCAGTAGTGTTACTGAGGCCCTTTCCAAGGGGATTTTTTATGACTGGGTGGGTTCTTGTGAATTGTTGCTTAGCATGTGCTAATTGCATTATGGTTCGGCCGCTGAGAGTGGTGATGGTACACCCAGGTTCTGGTGCAGGACACACTGGAGCCGAAGGTGCCGAGTGGTGGAGTCACAGCTTGTGGCTTCATTGGAAGAGAGGGAGAATATGTGAGTCGAGTAGTGGAATATCAACTCCAAGTACCTTCAGTTGCTTTACTATGTTACAAATTCTAATGCTTGTAAAATCAAATGATATTGGTAGCCAGTTTTGATTAAGTGTGATACTCAGTATGTGTTAACCTTGATTTTTTTTTCCCCACCTGTATCTTCCTGTGGTAGTAGTCTGGTCATGAAAAAAGTATATGCTAGAATAACGCTCTAGAAGGGCTTGGTAGGGGATGGATGAAGTAACCCCTATAAAAATAGGATTTGGGTGGCAGTAGTATGATGCTTACACAACACAGAGGCCATTTTGCATCTAGCAGAATTTTATTTGTTCTTGTTTATAAAATTTCTCAGCAACCACAGACTTAGGGGGTATTGTGGCTCTTTGAAACTGGTTGAGATCCAACAGGGTTGATGTTGAGCCTGTACTAATTAGCATGCTTTGTTTCCTTGCGGGTGGTGTCTTCACACAAGGTACTTGGTCTAAAAGCACAGGGCTCAGGGCAAAGCTTGGCTTTGAATGGAATCTGCTGTGGTCTGTAAGCTGTCATCAGATAGGCATTTCATAACTTAAGAAGGTTGGTATTTCTGGATCTAAGCTGACCCTTGAAATAGCTGAGTACCATCTGTGTGATGATGTGTACATTTCTTCCGTTCTGCACTTGAGCTTGATCGTGCAGTTCAGAGCTGGTTCTCTTATCTGTGACACAGTTGACCTGAAATCTCCAGTAACTCACATACAGTGATGTGAGTTACTGCTGTTTGGGAACTGCTGGTTGGCACAAAAACTGTCTAGTGTGAGAATAAGTAAGGAAGCTGTCTTCCTTTGGTGTTATTAAACCCTGTGAAGGTCTTCTAAAAGGCTGCTAAAGAGAACTGACCAAGTGACAAGCTGGGAAATACTCTCTAGGTAGAAATTTTATGTACTTTAGGAGGCAAAAGCCAGAAAATACTCAGTGGTTTACTCTGCGGAAGGAAATTTAAATCCTGAGTCTTATGTTGTGAAATTACCGTGCTTTGTAATGTGAAGATTCAGTGCAAATCAGAATTTACTTGGAAAGAAATATTAAATTTTACTGGCTGAATAGATTTGGGGCATATGGCTTGTGATGGAAGTGTTGTCACATCGACCTTTGGGTTGCATGCTAGATGAAAGTACACAGGGATACATCAGGTCTGAGTTACTGGCAAACAGTATGTTAGAACTAAGTGAAACATTTTCTGAAATCCAGAGAGAAGGCAGTGTTCATCAGCAAGAGGTCTGTTGAATCTTACCAGACAATGGGAATGTAACTTTGGCATTGGGATGCATTAGCTACGGTAGAGTTCTCCATCTGAGGCCCTTATGTCAGTGATAAGCACAGTCCGGGAACAGCTTTTCGTGTTCTGGCTGCAGATAGTGTCTCTTGTCTCCTAATCCATTGTGTGCTTAAACCTGGGAAAACCAACTGAGCCCTTTAATAGCTAGAAGAGCAGTATTTGGATTAAAATACGGCTGAACTGTTATCAGTTTAGAAACTACTGCAGTACTAGTGTGTGGGGAGTAATTTTCAGTGGCTCTGTGACAATTACTCAGCTTTTCTAATCTTGCAGTTGAAATTGTAACAGGGCAGAGAAACTGCTGACAAATGGTAAAATGGATTAAGTTTTTAGTGTTCATTTTTGTAAAGGGGTAGTAGACTCCTGAAGGAGGGTAAAGGATTTCATTTCTTGGTTTTAAAAGCGTGTACAAAGCAGGTGTGGAGTCTTCCTGATGGAGATCGTTTTGCTCCTTGGAGGTGCTTTAGGTTGACAAGCAGCCTTCCTTGTTCAAGTGGGGCTAAAGGTTTGGCAGTGTGATTGAGAGAAAACTTTCTGTACTTCAGGACCTTGAGACACTTTCCCCTCTTAAATGACTTGCGTTACAGACAACTGTTGGAAGCAGTTAGCCATGTGTCAGTTCTTCATTGCTAGGATAAGGTAACTTTAGCTCACTCTTTTACCTATTTGGAGCATAGAACCAAGTGATTTGCTTTGTTTAGTTGCTAAGTACCCTTATAAAAGGCCCTTCAAGGAAGGCTTACTTAAGTAAGTTGCCACAGCTCATCACTGCAAGGCATTATTATTCATAGTGCTGTTCTAACAGGGGAGCTTAAAGATTGTTGGCTGAAGATGTTTGATGTAGAAGGGCTTCTCCCGTACCTGCCACCGTTTGCATTTGTTTTAAACTTTCTGTTATTGGTCTTAAATTGAGTCGGGACTGTGATTTTAACAGGGACAAATAAGGCCTTTTTTGCATTGCACAGGGCAGGATACTGAAGTTCTTACAAGGAAACTTTTTGTTTAAATAGATACACTTGCAATGACAAAGTGAGTGTTGTTGAATTGCAGTGTAGGATTGTCTTGTTCCCTGTGGGATGATGAAACAGCAGCAGAAATAAGCACAACGTAAGTTTTATATTTCTCTTAAAAATAACCAAAAAACCATTGTCACTTGAATTTCTGGCTTTACATTATGTTCCTAGAATGCACAGCTGAAATGGAAGTTTATGAATTAAATTAAGACCAGCCGTAAAATTTATTATAATGCAAGAGAAACGTGAATATGTTATACAAAGAGTATTTTTAGAATTGGTTGATCCTAAAAAGCTGGCAGCTTCTCCTACTTTAAGATTATTTTAGTTTGAAGAAGGAAGTAGTGTGTTTTGTTAGTAGAACAAGCCTGGTATGTAACTGAGATTATGCTCTTAAGAGTATTTTCTTCTGTTGCATGAAGATACCTACTTTCCTCCAATACGAAGGTCTTCTCACAAACTTATTATAAGGTGTGTGAGGAATTGTAGCTTTGAGGGACGTAAGATATTCTGAAATGTTTCTACTCAGCCTTTCTGAAATAAATTTTACATGCAGAGTAAAATACAAGTCTGAGGTCAGTAACTTGGAAATACAGGAAAATGGAGAAATGTTTTAGTGCCTGTCAGATAATGAAAATACTAGTTTGTGAGCCTAAGGCTAACTAAAAAATGTGTCAGAAATAAACCACCATCAAAAACCACCCCAAACAAGCAGCACTTACCAACCTAGCTCTTTCTGCCATCATGCAATATATTGCTGAGCAGCAAGAATGCTGTCAAACTTGGCATTCGCCATCTGCTCTCACCCCAACACCTCCAGTTTTAATGTATCCCCTTCATGCTTGGTCTCTTTTTGCCTCTCTCCTGTACGTCCTCTGCCCTGCCCCCCCACATGCACTGTTTCCATTGTATTTGCTTCATGGAGTCACACCTACAGCCCTTGCCTTTGTTGTTGCCTTCACGGTGAACAGGAGCTGAGCAGCTGGAGGTGGCTGCACTGGGCACAGAGCTTAACCACCATTCCAGTGCTTCATTCTTCTCCCATTGCTTACTCCTGTCTCTCTTTCCATGCTTGAGGGGGACAACTTCTGCTGCAGCTTTCTTCTCGCCTTGACAAAGCATTCAGCACTCTTTGTGGCACAGGGGATATGCGTGTGTGTGTGTGTGTGTGAGAAACAGAGTCTCAGATAGATTTTTATATAAAGTTTATTATATGATAAAAGCAATTACAGGCCTGGGTGTGA
>JAOXXN010000471.1:28246363-28266255 GCA_026770055.1 Myrmophylax atrothorax | reverse complement strand
GGGCACCCTCCGGACCCGCCGCCTGTAAGAGCTGGGGGGCGCAGGGGGTCCCCAGGTTCCCCCCGGCTCGCCTATGTGCTCCCGCCGGGTGGGGGTTGCTGTGAGAGCCGGCCGTGAGAACCGGGCCCGCGGCACCTGCGCCGGGCGTGGGAAGGCAGCGGCAGCCTTGAACGCGGGCGCACCCTCCGAAAACACCGGGCTGCGCGCAGCACCCCGGCTGCCCTCCGACGGTCCTCGACCTTGAGGGCTGCCGAAGAGCCGCTGGAGCACAACAAGGAGAGGGAGGGAAGCGGCCGAGGAGGAAAACAACCCGGTAAGAGGATAAGGCACCTGTCTCTGCCTGGGAAAGGAACCCCCTCCCACCAGTCAAAGCGGAGGCATCACCCAAACCGCAGAGATGTCCCCGAGTCAAGGGACTTTGCAGACCCTCACTGCACACCCGAGGAAAGCTGCCGGTGTGCTGCCCCTCCACCACTTTTGGCTTGTCTCCTGGCCATCTGCCTGGTGTTGGCATGAGTGTTTAGCCACCCCCAAGGTTGGTCTGTATTCTAAGCACATCCATGGCCTGTGGTGCTGTGCACTCATCCTCTCCAACCTGTCCGTCAAACCTCCCCACTGCGGCACAACCCTAATACAGACCCCTACCAGTGCTGCAGCCCAGGGGTGCAGGTTCACACAGCTGTCTGCCCTCCCTGGGCAGCATCCCAGTAGTCCTGGGCAATTGGTTTCCCCAGGCAGTCCCCAGGGAACACAAGTCTTCAGATCCCAAGGATGATAAGTATCCTTGGGATAGAAACATCAGGCAAGGTGCTCCTAGTGGTCAGGGGAGGGGGTCGAAAGGACAGAACAGTATCAAGGCACCCCCAAGGCCATGCAGAAAGCCTCAATGCCCTCCTCACACTTTTAGGCAAATGCCAAGATCTGTGGTAACTCCCTAGAGATCTATCTTGTACCCCCAGCTCTGCCCCCTCTCAGACCGATGTCAAGCAGTGCCTCCACCCAGGCACTGAGCCTGTGTCTCTGTAAGGATGAACCACAGAGGGGAACAGAGGGACACCCCCTGCAAGAGCAATACTTCTCTGATCAAAAGAAGTGGACAGCACTTTGGGGAGGACCCAGAATGGACCTCCCTGCCTCCCTGGGTTGCCAAGCATGTACAGTCCTTTTCTTGCTTTCCATGTCCTTTTCTCAGGCTGGAAAGGGGCCATGGCAGCCTGCCCACCTGGATGTGCAAGTCACTAATATTTCCCTGGGCTGGAGGTTGCAACATGCATCGCTCCTGGGAGACTAGTGGGCTCTTCTCGCCCACCTGTCCTTGTGTTCAATTTAGTTCCAGCATGGCCTTTGCATGCCCCACATATCAGGCTGTCCCCACAGTGTAACCACAGAACTGAAGCAGTAACTCTCACAGCAAATGGCTGGGAAGGGCAAGTGGCAGCAGAGAGACTGTGGAAAAGGGTCCAGAAGGTAGTGGGTACAGTAGAAATCCCCAGTGCACCCGAGAATTAGTTTGGGGACCTGAGGCAGCAGTGATGGAGAGGACACCTGGTGTGGCCAGCCTCTTAAAATGCAAGAGATATTTTTAGAAGTATGATTTTAAGTCAAAGTATTTTAAAAATATGTGTATAAATAGAAGAACATATAGGCATATGCATGTACAGACAGTAGCTCACTGTACATAATTATATTCATACTCACATACAGTACCACCTTCTCTCTGAGGTAATGGTTGGTTTTTTCCCCAGACTTTTGAAGATTTTTTTTTATATTTTCAGGGGTTTTTTTACATTTCCATCAGTAGGAAAGTCTCCTTTTCTCACTGACATTTGGATTCTCCCTTCTCTGCCTCCAAAAGCTCAAGGAGTCTAAGGAGAAGACTGGCACTAAAATGAGAGGGAGCAAATCTCTGCTCACTTGAACAGCAACATGCAAAATATAAAGACTATAAAAAAGTCTAGCAGAGTATCCCAATAAGTCTAAAGTAACATTTGCACCCTTAACTATTCCAAGTACAGCATTTTTTGTCAAATATCCAAAGACAGTTCCACATTAAATAGTGTGATTGATTTTATATTGTTCATATAAAATTGCATGTATCCTTTCTGCTATATGATTGATCAAATTCTCTTCTCTTTATTGGTGTAAGAACTGTTAAACTATTCCTGTTCCTTCCCAGTAACTTTTAATCATTCTTTTCCTAAAGGTAAGGGACATCATGTTGTAAAAAATGAAAAAAAACCCAAAAACACGCACAAAAGAAGACCACATCACACACACACAAAAAAAACCCCAGTTCAGTGGGACATCCTGCCTCACATCAGTTATCAAGTTTCTGCAAGCTTGTTCCCATAAAGAAAGTACAGCTTGACTTGCCTTTGTGCTGTGTGCCCTGGCCATGCTCAAACTAAACTGCCTGTATGTAATCTGTTAACTAAAATTTATGCCAGCAGAAAAACTGGATTTCATGAAATGCCTATTTCTTCCTAAGGAGTAATCTTATTCAGTGCTTAAGTTGCTAAAAATAAAAATTAGGAGCATTCCAAACTATTTTAATAAAGGTATTTTTAATTTCAGTTTCAAAATCTGAAGCTTTTTCCAGGTAACAAAAATCCCTTTTCCAATCCTGAACAACAGGCTAAACAATGTGCCCTCAAGTACTCCTACTGCAGGGTCTGGCCCACAGCAGCCCAAAGCATCAGCCACACTGACTGCAACACTTCCATGAGACTTGCAAAAGTGGTACACTAGTCTGGTGCCCAGAATCCCTGGCAGACCAGATGGTCCCAGTAACTCTGGCTGGGGACAGCCATGTGAAGTGGGTGACAGATGATCTTCCAGAGGGATAGGAAATGACTGCAGAGACTGTCTTTCATTTGCTGTTTTTTACCTTGCTCTTTTAGCAGCTTTGTCTTTTTTTTTTCTTAAATGTCCCTGCAATCTATACCCTTGTGGCCAGCCCCAGCTCCAGCCCCAAAGCAAACAGGAGCGGTGGCAGCACCTGCCTTGGTGGGTATTTTAATGAGTAACACAGTAGTCTCACACCTCCTGTCTCCAAGGGCCTCAGCACAGGCAGGAGGGACACCAACACTGAGACCTGTGGGTGGGTAAATCCTCCTGCCTCCCAAAGGCCAAACAGCCTTGAAAAATTTAAGTTTACAAAACTAAAGCACTATTGTGGAGAACAAGGAAATATTAGCACTTGGCAAGATGCTTAAAGTAACAACCTCCTTTACCACAGTATTCTTTTCATTAATTAAAAGGGGGTTTGAAAGAAACAGCATTCAGGCCATTTGGAGGACTAATTTTATGAATGCACTCAGGAAACAATTTTTTTGTTCTAGGCAGTAACAAGAAGTACACTGTTCTCAACACCCTAGATGGGATTGGAAACCTGATGTGTTTGCCCTCATGCTTTTTGTTTCAGAATACAACAGAAGAGAGGGATCTTTTTAAGAAGCAACTGAATTATCAGGGTGAGGAAATTGAGCCAGTTTTGAGCTCTTTCATTGATTTTGGGAAATAAACCCAGAAGGTACTGTTTACTGCTCTGAAAGGTTCCAAAAAAAGTTTGCTGCTTCTCAAAAACCTATAGGCTTCTGATTGCATTTCCACCACATCTTTGTCACCCTACTCTTCGCCAGCCTGCTGAGAGTTACCTGGGAGATCTGGGGAAGATCGAGAGAGCAATCAGAACCTGCACATCGAGACGCCACAGCTCCCTAACATCTCCCGTCGGGGCTTCACCCTTAGGACGTGCCTGTGGTGCCTCTCCAAGCCGCCACTGGGGGGCAGCGGAAGGCTGCAGGAAGGGCCTGTCTTGCTCTGCTCTCGCATTTCCAGGCTCAGCGAATTACCCATGAGACCTGGGCAGAATGGAGGAGGAAATCAGGAACTCAACCTGGAGATGCCATAGCCCATGCTCAGCCTAACAGCGCCCCTGTCGCACATCCCACCTTTGAGCCTCACAGGTTGTCGCCAAACCATGCTCAAAGCTTCCCTGCAGCCTTGCTGAGGAGGTGGGACAAGGGGATACAGATGCTGCAAGGAAGTTTAGCTCAAATAGGACGATAAGGGACGAGTCTCCTGACCTCCTCTGACCTATCTCTGGGGTCTGACCTATCTCCACACTGGGAGCAGAAAGGAAAAATCACTGCCAACCCACACCAACAGGGCAGAAGCATGTCCCCAGGGTTGCAGTTTTACGAGTCTCTGTGAGACAGCTGTTTAGTAGGACATTAGCGGCATGCACTTGGTGACACATTCATCTGTGTGTATACAGACATACCTATAGAAACAGATGCATATATAGATTCACACACACTTATATGGATGTTAAAGGATTGTTTGATACCTTGCTCCACTGAGGTGTCTCTTGTCAGGCAGGTCCATAAGGTCAATGTACCTTGGATAAGACATTCAAAGCAACATGAAGTGCTGCTGCTCCCCCTCGCTGCAGGGTATGGCCAAGAGAGTGCAAGAGTGAGCAACCGACCCATGAGCAGCTGAGTGTCCCCTGCACAGGTGGGTGAGATTACCTGCAAAGATTGACCAATGCCATGGCTGGATAAGGGCCACATTCACTGCCCCTTATAATGACTTGGATTTCATTTATCATCATGGATGTCTTGTCCAGCTGTCACAGGCAGTGGTTGACCCTTCACTGCCTCCTCTGGACTCATCTCTGTGCCCCACCATGCTTTCTGACAAAGTCTCTCCACTCTTCACAGCAGCCACACCATCACACACACTTCTTACTTACCCCTCCAGCCAGCCCTGCTTTCAGCCAAGATGCCACCTCACACCAATGCATTTCTAACTTTTATGACCAGGACCTGCCAGGTTTGATTTGGACCAGGAAACTAGCCCAGGAAAAAGAGATGGCCAAAAAAAAAAAAAGAAAAGAAAAAAGCTCAGAGGTCTTCTTTTCTGTTCTGTTTTTCCATCCTCTATTTAATAGGTTCAAGTTCCTCCTTGCCCTACCCCGTCTCTCGTTCTGCACATATCTCTTCAAGCCATGGTCAAGATGCACTGTATCCCTTGGCTGAGCTCATTACCTAACAGAGTAAAAATTCAAATAATAAGAAAAGGTCCTCCTCTTTCACAAATAGCCAACCCAACATTGCTCCAGCATCAAAGATACCCGTTAGCATCATATCACTGGTTTTGGCAGCCTAATAAGGCATACCAAGAAAATTATTTCTCTGATTAATTTCTTCTCTAGATACATGTAACTTCACAAGAAAACATCTGATTCATCATTGCTTGGAAAACCAGCCTGGCTTTAACATGCCTCCCCAACCACCTTTGACCAGATATCTATTTTTTTTTAGAGGGGAGTTTGGCTTTCTCACTCTGCAGATTTTTCTTCGTTCTCTACATAGTGGAGGCTGTATCTGCCCTTGGCCACTAATGCAAGGCTCAGCTGGAGCAGGCACTAGGACATGTATATCATGGCTTCTCATCTAAGCCACCCATGCATGTTCCCTCCATGAACATCAAAGTGCAGGTTGGGATCTCGGTCCACTCAGTTCTTGCTCCCAGAAGCACAGTTGTAGTCCTGGACCAAGATGTCCTCCTTGTCTCATGGTATTGCCCTGGAGTCACTGATGCCTGCTCTCAGTGTTTGTATTAAAACCTCACCCACTGTGATTGCTCCAGACCAGAGGCAACAGTGCAGCCCACTGTGCTGTGAAGCACATGGTGAAGGAGCTCCTGTAGGAAGCAACAGCAAACTTCATCCTCTGCCAACACTTTTCAGGGTCACTTTAATGACTCCAACCAGTACTGAGTGCCGCGGGGAGACAAAGGAGGCTATAAAACAGGCCAGTCTGCCCTCCTCTCAGGCTATCACAGCTAATCTTGCTTATTGCCAGTGAGCAATAAAGCATTATAACCCTGGGACAGCCTGTGCTCCACACATTCCCCCCTTTCTTGTCCCCCGAGGAGCTTTGAACAAAAGTAAGGGGGAAAAAAGCCACGAAGAAGAAGAAATTATGCTTAAAGAGGAAAGAACTGGGAAACTGTGCAGTTCTTCCTGAAACCTCACCCAGGGTCCAGTGATCAGCATTTCTTGAGCCAGACATGGTGACTCCATCTAATAGCCCTTGATGGCTTTTTCTTCAAGGTATCCCTTTTTGAACTCTTGCAAACCTCAATATGCTACAGCAGGGACTTCCTCTTCTCAGCTCAGCATGTGGAAAGAAACCAGTTCCACTTGCTACCCTCTAACAGGATTCACAAGAGTTTAACCTAGTAAAGGACAGTTCCTCCTTGCCTGCTCACAGCTGTACCTCATCAGCCCTCAGAGCTGAATGTACCTACCCTGTTCTTGGTGTGGAAACTATCCCAGACCTTTAAAAATCCATGGTGCTATTCCCTAGCACTGATGAGACCACTGTTGTACAGAGCATCTGTCTGTCTCAGACATGGTAGGGATTAATCTTTTCCTTGACCTCTCAAGACATGCAGCTAGCAGCCAGATGCCTGTGAAACGGCATCCCCACTGCAGCTGGTACATACTCGCACAGCTTCCTGCTGACAGTGTGCTCTGCTGGGATACGGTGTGGCCAACCCTCACTCTCAGCCAGAAGTGAGGTTTTACACCTTGCACCATCAGCTTGAGTTTGAGTTCAAGCCCAGTGCAAATCCCAGATGTAGGATTTCGTGGAGTACTCTTTGCATCTCTACCTCTTCTATGCAGTGAGTCATCACGTATTTCCAGGCTGATTCTTTTCCAAAACCTCTTCAGGGACAATTAACAGCATGTTGTGCTAAGCAACTGAGTTACCTCAACCTGGCAGACACAGAGAGATGACCATGTCAGTGCTGAATGAGAAGACCGCCTTGCAGGATGCTGCTCTTCCACATCAGCACTTGCACTTACTGGAGCAGATGGCACGGCACACTCCAGGGGAGAGAATGGCAAGTACTGCAGACCCAAACTGCTTTAAAATAGATGTATGTGTGCTTTTGTTCACCACAGCCCATTCAAATTTTCCTTCCTAGCTGCATGGGAAATGTGCCTTGCTGTCTGTTTCTTGTACTGCAAGAGCATAGAAGACAATGTCTGGTGAGGGGTCCCAGGAATGACATGCTAACATCAGCCTGCCCACAGTTCACTGTGAGATTATTAGCCTAGGAGACCCAACAGTCGAGACCATACTGGCTTGACTTGGTACAAATCTGGTCACTTCCCAAGCATGTGTTTTGCTTAGGGACTTTTGTCAGCTTTCCCTCTCCTACAAGGTCTCTGTACCACGAGATTAAGAAATGAAAAGCAGCAGGATGGGGTCAGCCCCTTGCAGTCCAGCATCACCATGCAACCCCTGCTCCCAAAGTCAATCACCAGCAGCTGTTCCTCTTACCTAGCAGATGCCAGAAGGGTGGGCAGTTGGAGCAGGAAGGGCACCAGCTCAGGCAACTACAGCTCTTTGCTATTGTAGGGTCCACATTTTGTGATGGGCTTTGATATGTGCTGCATTTAGTGTTTGCTATCAAGTACCTGTTTGCCTTGAGTCTGGAACCAGCAGAGAAATCCCAATGCTCAAGCAAATGAGAAGAGCACTCAATGAAGATTTGATGGGAGCAAGAGACATAGGCAGGGTTGTTATTCCTCTCTAGAAAAAAACACTGCCTAAAGCCCACTGATTGCAAAAGTGTCATTCAGGATGAGCATTTTGGCTTTATTTCATGATTCACGGCAGCTTTGCTCTCTGCCAGATCAAACTGCACCACATACTGATTTACAGCCACTGGGCTTTTAGCCCCATACAAAACACTGCTGTTGCAGTACTGCCCAAAAAGCAGGCACCCGGGGAGCTGGGGCTGCATCCAGAGCATCTTGCTTAATCCCATGAATACCAGTCCCCACAAAAATAGAAACAATTGCCTTCTCACAGAGGACCTTGTTGTATCAAGTTTCTAGTGCTCACAGCAACCAAGATAAATTAGTGTTATCTGAGTGGCTGCTAGATTAAATGGTGTTTTTTCCTGTAATGTTAAATAAATGAGGGATTTCTTTTGTGTTTTGACAGGCAGGTGGGGCTGGATTATCTTCTTACCTTTATGACATACTATGCCTCCTTAATTTTTGCATTGATGACATGGAAACTGTGCTTGAAGCCAAAAATGGAGCATGCTTGCCATACAAGTATGTTGACAGAGAGGCTGGTTCAGTTAATCAAGCAGCCCATGTTATTTAAAACAAGCCTAAACCTCCAGGGGGCCCTGCAGTTAGCTCAGCATCTCCGGAGCTCAACATGTGGGACTACACTGCCATGTCTAACTCACTGGGACGAGACTGGAAAACAAGTGGAAGAGAGTCCTGCAGCCATGGCTCTGACACTGCCTCAATTTTCATATAAGAAGTATTCAAATGGGCTTGCCAAGACTGCTTTGGGGGCTAGTCTCCCGTCTCAGGGCAGGGTTTTCATTTCCAAGATGCAGTATTTCTTTCATTTTACTGCAAGAATTTTAATGAAGTTTAAATGAATAAATGTATAAGGTTTTGCCTATGCTACTGTCACTGTAACTTAACTTTGTCCCAGGTGGCTGTTGGTGAGACGCCCCACCAGCTCTCCCTGGAAAACCTGAGGGAAGATTTTTAAATCTCCTGTAATCTGGCCTGTCTGTTCAAGTGGGGTGCTCAGGAGCTACTGAGATCCTCATTTTTAAGGTGTGCAAAGGCCTTTCTCAGAGACTGTCAGTCTCCCAGGAGATGCCCAAATGCCTGGGGAAGTGACATCCACCTTCTGGAGCACAACTGCCTTTCTGGAAGTGGGCAGTCTCTGCATTTTTGCTTCAGAGCAATGTGGAAGTGTCAGCACTGAGTATTTTGTTGCTCCTTGGAGGCACTGTGCCACTAAGTCCCAGGACATAAAGCACTGCACTCGTTTTCCTGTTTCAGGGCAGCACTCTCTTTCATTCTCTCCAGCTCATTCTGGTTTAACCCCATTTCCTACAAGCAGGGGTTGTTTAATACTGGCCAGTCAGTCTGTGTGTTCCTTTCTCAAAACTTTTCAAACCCACAAGTCAACAGCAAGCCATACATCAACTTTAGACCCAAGCACAGGGTCCTTAATATATCCAGGTTCCAGGAAAGTAGGTTCCAGGAAAATCAAGCCCAGTAGAGGCAGGAGACCTCCTTGCAGGACCTCACTTCATCTCTGCAGTGCTATCAACCAAAGACATGGAGCAACAAGGCAATGTGGGCTGCTGACTCTGCTTTCCATGAGACCACTTGCTTTTCTCTTGCCCTGAGCACCCTTGGGATATGCTCTTATCACTGCAGAGGCAGAGCTTTGCAGGGAACAGTAGGCTTGTGACCTTCAGCATGCCTCCTCCCTGCAGTGAGCAGATGCTGCCAGTCCCTCTGGAAAGCCCTGGGGTTGGCTGTAGCAACATATCTACTGCAAACTAGAGCTCTGGGCAGCCACAGATTAAAGCACTCAGTAGAAACCCAGCTACCTTTTTTGGGGGGGGGGAACCAAAGATGTGTGAGCCTTGGGACTATGACTATTGGGCTCTTGCTTCCTATGAGTAGAGCTGTGCTGATCCAGCCCCATGACCCCTTGGCTTTTTGGGAGGAACCAAGGGGCAGATGACACCACCGTGAGCAAACAGCACTGCCTGAGCTGGCTGGCAGGGAGATGGGGACAACACACACAGTGCTGTCGCACAGGAGCTGCTGGCTGTGATTATCATTGCATCCCACATTGCTGGGGTGAGAAATGGTCCTGAGCAGGCTGTGTGGTGTGGAGATACCAGGGAAAAGAGAGGGCAGCCCAAAATTTCTGCATGTGTGAGCTGTCCATGTATCTAATGCATGCCTCATTGTGGTCTACAGCTTACTCATGAGGGGAAGGGGAGGGACAAGCACTGATCTCTTCTCTCTGGTGACCACTGGCATGACCTGAGGAAACAGCATGAAGCTGTATCAAGGAAGGTTTGGGCTAGGTATCAGGAAAAGGTTTTTCGTTGAGAGGGTGGCTGGGCACTGGAACAGGCTCCCCAGGGAAGTGGTCACAGCACCAAGCCTGACAGATTCAAAAAGCATTTGGACAATGCTCTCAGGCACATGGTTTGATTCTTGGGGTTGTCCTGTGCAGGGGCAGTAGTTGGACTGGATAATCCTTGTTGTTGCCTTACAACTCAGGATATTCTATGGTTCTGTGGTTCTGTTCCAAGATATAGATTGTCTTATTCCTGAGGGAAAAGCACATAGGTAACCTTGCATCCACCATCAGGGCTCCCATCTCCAATTAAGGCTGTCCCAGGCTGTCTGGGGACATGATAAAGGCAATAAAGGAGACAGAAGGTAACTGGGACAAGCTCAAGGGCTGTGAAACCTCCTCCTCTATTAGCCACACATGCATATAACCTGCCAGGCTGTTTGGTCTTTCAGAGATAACCCTGGGGCTACCCACTCAGAACTTCAGTCTGTCTGAGCCTGCCAGCACGTCCCAGCCTTAGTGAGAGCTCTGAGCCCAGGTAGCCTTTGGGGCAGAGCACAGCACAGCAGGAGTTCCAGAGGGCATGGTAAATAACTGTGGCTTATTGAAACAACCCCAGCCTGGCAGCAAAAACTGAGTGAGACTTTGGCCTTGAAGGGCTACCATGAAACCAGCTGCCAGATGTTTCCTCAAGTGTCCTGCCTACCTCTGGAGGAAGGGTTGTAGTCAGATGCTCAGTCCCAGTGCAGACACCTGAGGTTAAGCCCCTCAGGGGTGAGTGATGTTTTGCAGCTACTGCTGAGCCATACCAGTCTGACTGGACACAAGCACTTCATCCCAAGGGTATCTGAGAGGTGATCAAGCACCTGCCAAGTCTGACCACATCCCAGCAGGATGCTTCTTCACTGAGGGGATTCTGACCCCCAGCCACCTGCGAGGGACATGGGAGCCTGGCAGCTCCTCTCTCCGGCTGCAGCTCAATGCCTGAAGGGGGTCTATACTGACTTTTGGCTCCAGGGCTGCATAGGCACCAGCTATAAAGCACATCATCCTATGTAGGAGCTCTGCTCAGCATAAATCTGGGACTTGTTCCCATCTGGGACCTAGATATAAACGTAGAATATATAAAGGCTGTTCCCTATCACTCTCTCTGACTTCAAAACTTCAGCAAATAACTTTCCTCGTCAGTGCAGTACAGATTAGATTAAAACGTTGGAGTAAATTCTGTGGGTGTAGGAATTAGTATCATTTATTGAAAGTTTGATGTACTGCCTAACAATCCAATACTTTAAAATCAAGTGAAAATTAACACTGAACAAAATAGAATACAAGAGAATAGTAGATTCTAGAAAGAAATACTCATCACCTGGGGCCAGATCTGCTGAAGACCACAGGCACACACATGCACGCAGTTCACCATTTCCATGTGATTGGCAGTCAGCACAGATCTCCTGCTCCTCATGTAATGAGGGAAGGAGATGTTCCAAACCAGGCAGGGAAGGGCCCTATGGAGTCCTCTACCACCTACCACAGGGAAGCTTCACTGTCTCAATGGGCAAAGCAGAGGCACTATTCCCATCAGCTCAGCACTGGGCAGTTAAGAAGATTAGTTCTGAAATTCCTTGATGCTTCATTTCTGGCTTCTGGAACCTACTGCCTTGGACATGCCCAGTTTCCTGCACTTCTGTGGAGGTAGCCAAGATTTCTACTGCTTCATTCAGTCCTTGTTTCACTTCACTCTTGAATGTCACTACACTGGGAAGAGAGATAGAATGGAAGCAAAGCAGGACAGGAGCAGAAAGAAGGTGAAGGCTGAGCAACAGACTGCAGCTGGTTTCCCAACAGCTCATTCTGAGTTTGTGGAGAGGATTGCTGGCAGAGGATTTTTGGCATGTTTACATTGCATCTCCATTGGATATGAAACAGGCACTTTACTCAATGGACTCTTTGCCAGCCTTTCAAAACCTCTGGAGAGCTGGGGCTCCCACGTTCCTCTTGCATTTGCAAGAAGGGAAATTCACATTTCCACTGCCATCCTCCAGGACTGCCTAGAGGAAATGTCTGGGTTAGACTAAACTCAGTGGTGGCAAGGACCCTGAGGAAAAAGCTGTACAGAAGCACCTGCGTAAGATGTAGCTGTTTGTGCCTCAGGCAGATCAACAGCGACCTCCCAGGAAGTCCAGAGAACCAGGGAAAGGAAACCTTGCAGTCCCCAGAGGGATAGCAGGGAGACAGTGCTTTTTGATGGAGGCGTCTTCTGGAAGCCATTTGTTCACTATTTTTGTTTGAAGCTGGGAGCTAAGGCTGAACTATTCAGAAATTAGCCCTGTGCATGCCAAAGAACACCCACCACCAACACAGCGGACTAGGCAACGATACCCATGGAGCACACATCTTTGTTGGCTACAATTGCTCAGTGTGAGCGCCCACTTGCTTTTTCCTTCAAACCTAGTCCAGGCTGACATTAAAAGGTATTCAGCAACTGAAAAAAAATGGAGAGAGCTTGAATAAACTTTTTCAAGATGCAAGGAAGAACAAGGTAAGAACAAGGTTTACTTACAAGTTAAAAACTAGGCTCCAATAGTCACATGGCCACATAGCACCTGGCTGCCACTTTGTTTGGCACTGGACTTATCTAGAATGCTCCTCCCAGATCCCAGCCCATGCCTGTCTCTTGAAATCTCTAGCTTAACCCAGAAAGGAGTCTGTTTCACCTCATTCTAGGGCCCATAGATCAAGATATCTCATATAACCCAGTAAAGAGATCTCAGAAAAGGCCAGGGGCTTCTTTTGTATGATTTTTGGTCACTGTCAGACCTGGTCACTGAAACAGAAACTGGGTCACAACCTCTGGTAAGAGAAAAACTCACCCAGCATAGGAAAGGCAAACCATAAGAGAGCTTCCAGCCACTGCTCCACTTTTTGGAGCTGAAACCTGACTTTGATCTGCCCTTGAATTTACACTTTGCTCTGATGTCTATGTCTCCACTGGCTTTGGGTCAGACACTTCAGCCCAGACTTGAGGAGATTGCCTGTGGGACAGGACAATGATAAGCACCACTGCAAAGTCCTATGAGACATGGAAACTTATGGAAGCCATCTTTTCCTCCCTCCCTGTGATGTTCTCTAAACCAGGCCAACAGTGGCAACCCGTGATGAGAATGCTGTGACTGTCTGTGCCTTCTAAACTTCACCCAGGAAGGCAAAGTCTGAGGCTGGGGAACCTGGAAGGGCAGCAGGGAGAGCTGTGCCGCAGCACAGGCCTGGGACATCCCAGAGGGAGGCCAGGGAGGGCTGTGCACCTTCTGGAGTCCTACCTTGGTGGCCAGGCTTGGGGACCTCTTAGATGACATTGACAGCAATACTTTTGCATTTGACACACAGAACACGTGCCATGCAATTGGAAGGGCTGCCTGGCACTCTAGGAAACTATAAGAAACACAGCTGGCAAGCAGCTGGACCAGGCAAAGCAGTCTGGTCTTCATGGCTTGGCAGGTGGGACCATTCTTCATCACTCAAAGTTCCGTGGAGGCCAGCTCAAGCTCTGTGAACTGCTGGGGAGAATGATCCCTCTCCTCCTGTAGCTCCCTGTGGGGCAGACGAAGGACAGTCTCCACAGTGCCTTTGAGACACAGCACATGTCACTCACCCCATGTGAGTCTCCTCGGGAGTGAAATGTGACACTGAGTGTGGGGGGCAGGTGTCACCTCCTTGCATACCAAGCCCCATTGCCCCAGCCCATGTATCCATATGAGGCATTCCCCAGCTGCCCTTATCACTATTTCAGGACCACTTGCATTCCTGGCTCTTGTCAGGTTTTTTTCTATACATGTGAGTCCATGAGCTCAAGTGCCACACGCCCACATCTGGGCTCCCCTCTGTCCATGCACTGAGCCAGCTGCACAGAATCTGGGGTGCCAGTGTGGGCAAAAGGGCAGCTTTTGGATGATGGATTGGATTTTTTGCTCAGAGGATCACAGAAATCATATACTCTCAGGCTGTTACTTCTCATGGCCCTGTGTATTATCAAGCAGAGACTGATTTCACCTACTACAAGGCAGGCATCTTTGAGTTTTACACCAGTAATGCTCACCAGTGCCCTCACTGCTGGTCCTAACTCTCCCAGTAGAGTGGTTGGAGTTAACAGTGCTTCCTGGATTCTCCAGCTGAAGTATGTAGGTGAGGAAGCATCATCTCAGGATGGCTGTCACTACCTGTCTCCACAAATGATTCAGCCTATGGCCAAACTTACCATAGAATGGTGCTGTTAATTTACTGGCTCCCTGGCAGCCTCTGTACTTTTTAACACCAAATGGTCTTGTTTGTGGTCATCCAACCACCAAAATCACATAGACAATGGCTTTAACCTGCTAAGTGTAAGACCTAGAGGATATTATAAGATGTGTAGATGTGGTGCTTAGCGACATGGTTAAGTGGCGGACTTGGCAGTGCTGGGTCAAGGATTGAACTTGATGATCTGAAAGATCTTTTCCAGCCTAAGTGATTCTATGATTCTACACAGAAGCCCTTGGGTAGGGAGGAGGAGTTGGGCAGCCTTGCTCTTTGCTCTGCAACAGTCCCTCTCTACCCACAGAATTTTGCCTTCTGTAAAGGTTTCTAGGGAGAAATTCTGATATACACTAAGCTTTTTGTGAGTTCTTAAGCTCAAATGTAGTCCATCTCTCCCATCACCCTGTCTGGTAGAGAGCTAGGGCGGATGCCTGAGGAAGAGAAGAGCTGGTCAAGCCTATAGTGATTTCTCTCTTGATTACTTTCCCAGCCAGGTCGACCTCAAGAATTTCCTGAAAAGGCAGGAGTGTCTTTGCATGCAACAGTGGCATTTTTGATTCTGTGAATATGTCTAATCCCTTTTGAACTCACATTGGCTTTTAGCATCCACAAGGTCCTATGACAGAGAGTGGCCATTTTATGTACACCTCCTTTACAAATGGAAAAAATAAGAGTGCTGATGGATTGACAGTATCCCTGACATGATCTTCATTCATGAGCAAAGTATTAGACCAGGGTGAGTGATGAAACAAACCAGCCAAACTCACTTGAGACAACAGTGCAGATGGCAGCTGAGCGTGTTGTGGGTAACAGTGATACCCAGCAGGAGCCCATCTGTCTGCAGCAGGAGCTAAGGCAGGCAGGAATCTGCAGAGCTGCAAGAGTCGCATCAGGCACTGCAGGCAAAGGTCTGTGAGCCAGTTCACTTGTACATAGCCCACAGATAGGCCTGATTGGTTTATGCAGAATAAGATACCTCATTATTAATAAGGGATGTGTGTGTTTACCTTAGACTAGGATATCTTGTTGGATTACATACCACACCAATATATGAGTTCTCCATGTCTTTTCTGCCTCTCATCATTCTGTATTTGCTTGCTGTAGCACATGCTCTTCGTTTTAAGCATTGTGGGCTTTATGCCTGTTCCTATGAAAGCCTTGGGCCGCTGAGATGGGTCTGTGAACTCTCATAGACCACATCAAGGGAATCAGTAGCCATCAATGCTTTCAAGGGAGAACAGTTTCAAATAGGGAAACATAATCATACAATCATGGATGGATTTATATAGAAGGGAGCTTTGGAGGTGTCTGTGCCATCCTTCCTCCTTGTGTGAGGGCCACTCTCATAGTCAGCTCAGGATATCTGGGGCCACATCCAGGTGAAGCTTGATGTTCCCAAGGATGGAGGTGCCACCATCTCTCTAGGTCATGTACTGCTGTCTCATTCTTCTGTAGCAGTGGTTTCCACCTGTCTCATCATCAGATCTCATTTCATCTCTGTGCTGTGGAAGTGCCTGTTGGCTCTTGTCCTTTCACTGGGCACCTCTGAGAAGGTTTGGCTCTGCATTCAGTATCTCTCATGCAATGGAAGATGCATCTCAACTCCATCAGCCATTTCTCCTCTGGGCTGAAGAAGTCCATTTCCCTCAGTCTTTCCTTACACGTCCCGTGCTCCAAACTCTTGCTGCTACTGGGCTGCAACCTGGCACCATTTCTCTCACACTGGAGACCCAGACTGGGCACAGAGCTCCACATACAGCCTCAGAAGTGCCTGGCAGTGGGCAACACAGCCTTGGCCGTGATTTTAGAGACTCAGACTTTGGACTGACATGGAAGAAGCAATTAAACCTAGAGTGCAGTGCATATTACAACCATGAGATCTGATCACAAGGCAATAACTCACTATATGGGAGAGTAGGCTGCAAAACAAAGGAAGTCTACTGAATAAATAGGATGTGTGCTCATGCAGAAAAGCAGTGCTGGGGACCAGCAGCACTGTGGTAGGCAGTGGTCAGGTCCATGACAGACCATGCACTGCAGTGTCCCTGCCAGATGGAGACATTGTCAGCTTTGCAATGTTGGTGTCCAGTGTCCTCCCTGCCCAGAGGCAGTTGCTTCCAACCTTTTATCAAGATATTTATTTTAAATATATTATTTAACTTTAGAAATCTCTACAGATTGTTTTGCACTTAAGTCTTAATTTGAAATTTAGGCTTTATATTTTCCATTATGAATTGTATGTTGTAGCTATGTACAAGCATATTTATTGCCATAGAATAGATAAATATGTATTTTCATATTTGCAGGTGTCTAATGAAATATATGCCCACCCTCCCACTACCCAGACTACAAGGCAGCAGTAAGGCAGAAGTACTGATGAACTTGGACCCCTGCTGATGTGACAGCAGAGTCTGAGAGCAGCCAATCACTCACACACAGAGCCAGCTCTGTGATCAAAGCCCTTGGGTTAACCAGGGGCCACTGATTGCTATTTATAGCTGCTTTAGCTCACGTTTAAGCAGAGGCTTTAAAAAGCTCAGTCGGAGGCAGTTTGGGTGCCAGGGTAGTTCTGTCCTGCCCATCTTTCCCTGAGCAAGGAGGGTGCAAAGCCCCAGTGATGCTGTTGCACATGCTGGACCAGGCTCTGGCTGCCCAGAAAGCCAGGGAAGCCACAAGCAACTTGGGTTAAGCTGTTAATCGAATAGTACTTGATTATTTGATTTGATTGAGCTACCTCTGGCTACCTTTTGGGGGACCCAAGGAAACTCCTTCCTTGACCAAACCCCACCATAACCACAACTCTAGGGACTGTGGGACCAAGGGCTGTAAAGATTGTTCCAAAGCTGTCAAATAGCTCAAATCTAGCTCACATCAACAACGACCTGAGCTGCATTGGGCATTGTAAGGACTCCCACAGAGGATCCAGCCACCAGAGGGAGGGGAACCAACCAGCCCTTGAAGGACATGACGTCAGAAGACTGGGCTGGAGTAATTTCAAGACTTGGTAATCAAAGATAGCTGAGAGAGTTGGTAGGGTTTGAAGTGAGTCACCCCTCTGTGGAACAGCCGGCCTAGCTATACAGTCCTTCTCCATGATGTGACAGCACCTTCCTGTCTCTGAGACATGCTGACTGAAGTGCGCTGTGAGTCTCAAGATGCTACAGCAGCCAGCCTTGGAAAATACAGTGTTTGGTCTTTTCCAGGTTGTTGCCACACCAGGAGCCTGAATGTCACAGACGACTTTGTATTCTGAAGTGACCCTTAGATGAATGGAAATAATTAGTGCAGAGTGTTTGGTACTGCCTGAAATTTTTCAGCATTGCACTATGAGTTTTGATGGAGTGGTAGTGCACAAAATTGGACTACTGTGGGGAGGTCAAAGTGTTTTGGAAAAATTAGGAAAGATGACCTATTGTGGCATTTGACTTTCAGAAAAACATTTGAATTATCACTGCAGTTGTGGCGGTGAAAAAGTTCATAACCTAAGACGGCTCAAAATCTATGCAACCAGGTTCTCGGCAGGTTTCTCTGAAAAACTCAGCAGTAGATGATATTCTGCTCTTTGAGCTTATTTGGGCTTAGAGCACAACACTGAAGTCTTGCATCCATCTTTGTGCAAGTGTGCATCCATGCAACAAGTACTCACGTATGTCTTTATGCGTACGTGAATCACACAATGCCCATGTTGCTGTCTTCTTGCACAAGACATGAAAAAATAATATTGCATTCACTTCCTTTCTCAAAAAACAGTTATCTGAAGTGCAGAAGTCACCAGGAAATGTTTAGCTGCTACATGATATTGCACCTCTTACAGGTTTGTCTCTCCTTTATCAGGAGCAGGTAAGTCAGCAAACTCAATTCCCAGCCTTCTTGTGGTGACTCAGAACCATCATATTTATTTCAACTTACTGATTTTTTCTGCAGACTCCAGCTATTGCTGTTTTTTTCCAGCTTTGCTGGTGTCACTCGGTTCAGATCCCTGTATGCTGGTCTCCCATTTATAAAGACAAAGACCTCCTTCACCACCTGCTGTGTCTGCAACACCTTCTATTGCCTTCCAGCACTTTAGCTTCTGCTCAGGAATCAGTAGCATCCAGGGAAACTTAAGGGACACCAAGCAGTTTGTTTTACTTTTGGGAGGAGGTTGTATTGTCTTTACGCTGGTTTTCCGCCACTGCAGGATCCCAGATGCTGAAGGTTAGCAGCACTGTCCTCTTCCTCATGCTATCCCATGAAGCAGAGGGAAGCTGGGTAGATCAGTAATAGGAGATGAGCAAAGACTAGAGGAAGAGGAGGGATGAAGGAGACAGACAAAAATGCTCACAGGCTCCCTGGTCTTGGGACGTGAGCTATTCCCAGCTGTCAGCACTGGAACGCTGTTTACCACACATCCCATGGCCCAGCTCCCTCCTTCCTGACCAGAGACAAAGGCAGCCTTCCTATGAATAGCTAGCCTACTTTCTAGGTCCCGTTACAATTACTCCTGCTCTCTGGGTGTGTCTCTTGTCTGCAGGCACATTTCCTAAATTCTGCTTCATCCAATCCAAGTTTGGAAGTCCTTGCTCTGGTGCAAAGAAGCTGTGCATAATCAATTCCTCCACGGTGCAGGTGAGATTAGCTGGATCTTGTGAGATCAGGCAGGGAGACAGCTGTCTCTGCAGGATCCTAAGTACTCCAAAGAGGAGGAAATGGCACTATACCTGCAGGCACTACAGCTATTTGTATGCACCAAACCTGGGATCTCAAGTGATCTACTTTGCAGCATTTAATATGCAGCTTCAGAAGTACAAGACCTCCAGTGAGGGGTAATTTTTGCTAGCAGTCAGTTTCTGCAAGAAGGAAACTTCAAGCTTCTGGTTAATTGGGTAAATCCTTGAATATAACTTTCCCCCACCCCTAGGATTAAATTAAAGCTTCCAAATAAAAAGGCCAGGTTACACTCGAAAAGCATTTTCTAAGAATGCAGAGGCTGATGACTGGAGTAGCTCTAGCTGACCTCCTTCCCCCGCACTCTGAGCTCTTGCCTTTACCATTGACATTGCCTTTGGCACTTGCTCGAGATACTATTTAATAGTCATCTTGTTCCTGCTGATTTTCAGATTCCCTCTGTAGTGAATGCACAAGTTAGGCAAGTCCAGAAAGCAACAGATCTCATCTTTTCTTGACACTAATCTTAGGATGAGACAAAATGCTTCATGGAGGGACACGCCATACTCTGCTGCAGCAGAGAGCCTGGATGGTCACAGAGGCTTAGCTGAAGGGTATGAACCCCTGAAAGGAACTTAGGGTCATATTTATCATCAAGAACTACATGCACTCCTCTGTCTGGCTTTTTCCCTCTCAGCCTTCATCAGCATTCAAGTGGCTTTCAGGCAAAGCATGCAAAGATAAGCCCTCTGAGTCCCCAGGTCTGGATACACACAAGTTCCCAAGGCATTTGCCCGACCAAATAAGGTTTGCAGCCTTTGTAGGGCACCAAAGTTAAAATATACATTGCTTCCCTGCACCTTATGCGTCTAGGGCAGGTTCAAGTTCAGCCAGTTGAATACTTGTGTGGCAAGCTGTCAATGCAGCTGGACTGATTCAGCCTGGAGCTGAGAGCCCCTCTGCCTCTGCAATCGCATCAGTGTATCCATTGAAATAGTCTCAACT
>JAOXXN010000471.1:28213294-28241089 GCA_026770055.1 Myrmophylax atrothorax | reverse complement strand
CGTGCTGGGCTCGCTCTCGGCGCGCACTCATTGGCTGCCGCTCGTGGGGGCGGGGCCGGGCGCGCTTAAGAGGCCGGGCCGGGGCCCCCGCCCGCCGGCGGGTTGTGGCTGCCGGGCCGGTCCCATGCACTGCACCAGGTACGGGCGCGCCGGTGATGCTGCTCTTTGCCTTCTCCGTGTGCCTCCCGCACGGGCTCCCTGCACCCTCGGGTGTGCGGGAGCGGTACCGGCGCTCCCCGCCGCGGTGCCGCTCCGGGGGAGGTGGGGACGGGATCCTCCGGGTTTGGCTCCTGCAGCTCCGGGAGCAGTAGCCCGGGGTCGGCGGGGCTGCCCCTCTGCCAGGCTCTGCTCTGCTGCCTCTCCTGGCTCCAGGCGGCTTAGCTTGGTGTGGCTCGCGGAGGGGGCGGGCTGTAGCGAGCTAACGCCGCCCGCCCTGCCCCGGGGCGAGTGCCTGCCCCGGGGCGAGTGCGAGTGCCTGCCCCGGGGCGAGTGCCTGCCGGAGCCGCCCTGTGCCTTCGGGACGGCGCGGCCCTCCTGGAGTTGGGGAGGAGAGGATGCAGAACGGCCGAGCGCTGCTTCGCCCGGCAGCGTGTCACGGCTGCAAGATCTTGGATCGTCAGCTGCTGCACGCCCAGCCCTCTGCGAGGGGTTACCTATCCCCAGGTAGCGCGGGGAGCAGCGCGGAGGAAACAGAAGGGGTTCACTAAACATAGGTGTAAGTAATGCCTATGGTCTGTCTTGCTTCTCCTTCCTAGAAATAGAGAAAGGAGAAGCGAGTGGCGACATCATCTTCTGGAAAGGGTGAAGCTGCAGGAACAGGTCCAGAGGCAAAGTCGAGTTTGTTCCTCTTTTGAGAGGAGGGGGAAAGAAATAGGCCCCTGTACCTGCCTAGGGCTGCCTGCCTTGCACTGCTTGCTTCCTTGAGCTTTCTTTCCTGTGTGAGCTCTCGAAATTAGACCCCTGCTCCCACCTTCAAAGCGTCTGAAGTTCAAGACAGCCATCACCAGCCCCAAAAGGAAACTTTTCTCTGTTGACTTCGAGTTGGGCATCAGCAGACTCTAAAGTGCAGAAAGAGTTGTCTGGGTTGTCAAATGAGCTGTAAAAGCACAGAGCTTATCCTCATATTTGGTATGAAAAGCTGTCACTATAGTTCTTACCTTGGAAAAAAGCTCCAAGTAATGCAATTGGGCTAGATATTTCTTGCCTCTCCATTGTAAAACTGTAAATAACCAAGGCTTACTATGAAACCTGACTTCTCAGCAGTTACAAGAATCCAGCTGAATAAATTTCCCTGGGAAAAGATGCAATGCAGATGAAACTGACCCAAGTAAGGGAAGAAGCATTGGAAGCTGCCTTAGTTTAGAGGAGGATGAATAAAAACCTGGCAAAACCAGGTAGAGATGAGCGTAACAGTGTTAGCAGACAGGTGGATCTGCTTTCTGTCTTGTACAGCTGCCCTTGAGCTGAAAGGATGTAATACAGAAGGAGGTAGCTGCTGGGTGTGTTGGGCTCTGAATGAACCTTGCTGAATGAATGCTGTGAAAGCCTGCTCAGAGCTGCTGTGTTGGTTTTGTAGGGTGGGGACTTAAAGCACTGAATTGGAGAGTGTAACTCTTGCTTTTTCTTGGTGTGGGAGCAGCAATCAAGCACCAGAGCTGACTGTACATGCTTTTGGCAGCCAGAACTCTGCTGCATCATAAGGCCAGTGGTCACTGCTACTGCTGCTGGCTCAATCTGCTCTGCATGGTGGGAGCAGCTTTAGAGCCTGGCTTGCAGCCAAACAGGATTTTTATTAAGGGAATATTCTGTGTTTAAGGTCAGCTGCAATACAGCTGACTTAAGGAGGATGTGCGTGATAAATCTGTCCAGTGGCTTATCCAGGGCCAGGCCAAAGACTCTGCCAAAAGCATCCATCTGAACTTCAGTGTAAGGGCAGGAGTGATAGGTGCCATGTTCTGGAAGCTGCCTAGCTGCAGAAGCAAATCCAGGGCTACATCTGGCAAGGTGCCAGGTGGCAGCTGCCCTAGAATGGGTGCACAGAGAGAGATGCTGCTGCATCCCTGGAGGAATGGGCTGGGTGCTGGAGAAGAGGCCATGGTGGAAGGGCATGTGGCCTGTGCCTTCTGGGAGAAGGACTTTGTTCCAAAGCCAAGGTCAACCTTGAGTAGGTGAGTTGTGTTTAGCCAGAGCTCTGTGACTATATGGGTGTTTCCCAGGGGCACAAATGCTGCGGAGGCTTGAGGTGCAAACTCTGTGCTGGGGGTAAAACTGGCTGGTGGGCCTTCTGAGCTGACATCTGTTTTAAGTGGAGTAGAGGAAAGAAAGGTGCAGAGCAGTGTTGGCTAAGTCTCTACCCTGCTGCAGTATCAGACTGTTGCTATCCTTACAATACTACTTGCAGGCACTGTAGACTGAGCAGGTCTGGGAGACTGTGATGAGCAAAGCATGTAGCTCAACTGAATGAGTGCTTTTTAGCCTTTAAAAATACCAGACATCTGAAGCTTTATGATGGGTGAAGTCAGCTGTGTACAGCAGCTTGTGACAAACTGAATTCCTGCTCCTACAAAAGCTTCTGAAGCCCTGGGGAGAATCTCTCCTGGAGGGAGGAAAGCACAACAGGAATATTGCTTTATGTAGCATTGAAATTTGAAAATCTTTGGGTTTTGTGAACACTGACAGGACTGAGCCATGGGCTTTGCTTTGTGTTGGAAATTCTCTGGAGCCTGCTGTTGCTAGCCTAGTAGGGCAGTGCCTGTGTTTATCTTCAAATGGTGACTCTGTCCCTGTATCATTTGGAAGAGATCTTGTTCAAGAGTACAACAGGCTTTGGCCCTTCTGCTGTAGCATGTTTCTCAATGTGTCTGTAAATCACACCATGCATGTACCTGCTTTTAATTAAACCTGAGGGATTTGGGGGGTTGATAGAAGCAACTTTATTTGGGATGGCTGAGGGGAAGTTGTATATCAATTGTCTGACAATTCATATCAAAGTGCTTTTCTAGCATCAACTGACTTTTCTTCTCATCTTTCAGAGTATTAGACTATTTTCCTCACAAGCAAGCAATGGCTGTGGATGTAGCAATGCAGCTGTACCTGTGCTCTTCACCCTTGCGAAGAGAGAAGTGCACCTGCAAAATTGCCCCAAAGCCAAGCAAGCCATTGCGGCCCTGCATCCAACTGAGTAGCAAGGCTGCGCTGAACGGACCAGAAGAGGCAGCAAACTCCTTCACACACAACAAAGTAAAGAAGAGAGTATCATTTGCAGATAGCAGAGGCTTTGCTCTGACAATGGTCAAGGTGTTCTCAGAGTTTGACGATCCACTAGATATTCCTTTCAACATCACAGAGCTGATAGACAACATTGTGGGTCTGACAACAGTGGAGAAGGACAGCTTTGTCCTGGATTTTGTTCAGCCCTCTGTGGACTACCTGGACTTCAGAAACCGCCTTGAGACCGACTGTATCTGCCTTGAAAACTGTGTGCTAAAGGAGCGATCTGTTGTGGGAACGGTGAAGGTGAAGAATATTGCTTTTGAAAAGACTGTGAAGATCCGGATGACATTTGACACCTGGAAAAGTTTTGTAGATTACCCATGCCAGTATGTCAAGGATACATATGGAGGGTCAGATCGGGACACATTTTCCTTTGACATCAGCTTGCCTGAGGGAATTCAATCCCATGAAAGAGTCGAGTTTGCCATTTCCTTTGAGTGCAATGGGAAAGTGTACTGGGACAACAACAGGGGCACCAATTACAGGATCATACGGTCAGAACTGAAGTCTGCCCAGGAAGCTGTCTGTCCCCCACAGGGCCCTGACTTTGGCAGTGCATTTGACCGGTTTGGGAGCCCTCGATGCTCCTATGGCCTCTTTCCTGAGTGGCCCAGTTATTCAGGCTATGAGAAGCTTGGGCCCTACTACTGACCCAAGGACAAAGTCTGGGTTGACTAACTTGCTGGTGTGTCTTCAGGCCTTGGGGCTGGTCTGAACATGAGGTCTGTGAAGAGGTGGAAGAACTACAGCTCTAGAGCTTGGCATAAACCTCCCAGCAAAACCAGATGTGCAGTGCTCTGCTGGCAGGGGGCTTATAGTTGGGGAAGCACTTCTGGCTCTCCAGATGATCAAAGAACCAGGGACTGTTGCTCATGTCTCTTCAGCATTGCTTCTTCTTCCTCTTCAGTCAAGTTGCCGGTCTCCAGGGAATCACTACAGTGCTTATATTGTCTATCCAAGCTGTGTAATGGTGGCTGCTTGGTATTGCCTGCCTAGTATTAAAAGAGTCTTTCAAAATATGTCCTAGTATTATATTTTTAGTGGGCTGTACTACAGCTGCAGGATTCTCCTTGCAAAGCTGGCCTTTGCCTGTCAGGAAATAGTGATTGGATTGCTGGGAATGGAGTCCTCTCCTTGCACATGTCCTTCTAGTGAGGCCCTTTCTACTGGAGTCAGAAAGAGCGTTTTGGAAATGAAAATGCAATGTGATGACAGGAAATGTGGCCTTACATCCTGCCATATTAGGAGACGTGCCTGTGGGAGAGGATCTGATATGCTTAGTCACCAGTTGTTTAATCGGATGATCTTGAAAAACTGTCATACCATTGGTGTTACCAAAAATAGAGATTAGCTGTAGCTGTGTGGTGCTTGTAACACAGCTGTGGTTGACATCCTTGACTGCCTTCTTCAAAACCTTCCTGTTTCTTTAATCATAAGTGATCAATGATGCTTTTTTCCCTGTATGGCTATCAGAAGTCAGCTCTTGGCTGTGCTGGACTCTGAATATGCTGGTGTTTCTTCTGTGGACTGTAAAACAGAGTTTTGTCCAGCTGGGCCCAGAGTCCTCTGCAGGAGACTCTAATCAGGTGGCACAGGAGCCAAACACAAAGGGACCACATGGCTATTCTATGCTGTGTCCTGTATAGGAAGGTGACTGTTGTGTACCTACTGTGATGGAAGTGCCTTGACTGAGAAAGAGGTGGTATGTGCAATCTCGCAATGCTTTGTGATAAACAGGCTTTGGAACTGATGTTGCTTTTAAGATCTTATGATGGTTTGTTACTCAAAGCCATGGACTGCTTGGCAGCTAAAAGCATGGCACTGCTCACATGTGAGGATGCTGTGGTTATACTGGATGTACAGCAACATGCTGGGCTTCCCTTGCTGTTGGAGCAGTATGGCATTTCAACCTGTAAATGCCCAGACTTTGCATCCCTCTGCCCATAAAAAGTGTTTCATCCCACCTATGCAAAGAACTAGCTGTGAGGAATGTGAGATGTGGGGTTATCCTGGCATCACCTCTGGATGTGAAACTAATCTCAGATGTGTGCCACCCCTATCTTCTAGATGCGTGCTGAGGTGAGGTGGCAAGCTTGTGCAGTGCCAAACAGCCACAGAAAGCTTCTTGGGTGCTAACCAAGAAGTGTAACTTAATCCCTCAGCTCAAAGGTAGAGGGTTGTATAGTTTGTAGAAACAGAGGTCAAGGCAATCTTATATTTTCTAGTGCATAAGCTTTATATAATTTTTGGGTGCCTATAGTAGCCTATGGATGGGCTGGAGAGAAGCAATGGGCTAGACTATTTAACTTTATTAACATAGCTTTTAATTCTGGAGACTACTGTATAAAATATTTACAAGCTGTTTTACTCTAACCTGGAAGGGATCACTGTTGGATTCTAAAAGGGACAAGAGCTTGCAAGAAGAGTAACTAGCCTTCAACTGCTGCTTTTTCAAAGTGCAAAATCAATACATGTCTTCACTGTGCTTGATCACTTAGTTGAGGTGGTGAATCTACTTGCTAGCCCAGAGCTCATCAGGCTTGGTTCCTCTGTTCAAACAGCTTCCCAAGTCAGCCTTTATAACCTGCATCTGGTCTCTCTGAAAGGGACTATTGCCTAGCTTGGCTTGGTTTTAAACTTAAAGGAGGTTTGAGTGACACTGATACTTTTTATTTATTTAGTGTATGATGTTAATGTTGTAAGACACTGACTGTAGAAAAGGTATGTTCTCCTGGCATGCTCTCGTGCTCTGGAGAGCTGTTTGTGAGCCGAAATAAGGCATGTGGGTCTGGGGTACTGTGGATGGTGGATCTCCTTATGGGGCCTGCTTGTTTTCAGGCTGTGCATTGGGGGTGCTTAGGGAGGAATGTGGAACATGAGCTATAAGAGCAATGCCATAAGTAAAAGCTAGATTGGGAACTGACTATTTGACCAATAGTGGTTTAAAAATACTACTTGTGGCCTTTCCCCTTTCCCCCCTTTTCGATTGCCAATGTGAACACAGAAGTGAGGGGTTGCTCTCCTTGCTCTATGCCTGGAAGTGCCTTGTAGGGTGTTTTGCATGTTGGTTTTTAAAAGATACTTTTGTACACAACATTCAAGTGGAAAATGCACTTTATACTTGCCATGTAATGATTCTTTTAAAAATATGGTTCTGTTTTTATCTGATTGTTAAAATAAAGGTGGAACAAAATGTTGGCTGTGTATCTTGCCATCGTCATACTTAAACACCTTCGAGGCTGGGGAGGTGATTTGGGCATGGGTCCAGCTTCCTGCAAGTGACCATTGACAGGGAGGAGCACACATCCACGATGAATTCTGATGCTTGAAACAGGAAAGAGCTGCCTGTGCCTGCTGCCTTCCTGCCAAAACAAATGCTTCCAGAGCCTCTGCAGCTCTGGGAAGGGAGGAGCTCAGGCCCTTGTCTCTGCTCTGACGTTTCCCCACTAATGCCCTTGTTCCTGAACTACCCTTCACTCTTCCCCTGCTTGCAGCGCTAGGAACGGCTTTTTCGGTTGTTTCTGCTTTTTTTTAGGGTCAGTCTCAGCTCCACCTCTTCTCGCCTTCCCCCATCCCGGCTTGATCTGGGAGCACTGCTTTCTCTCTGTGTACTGGGGTGTGATGAATGCTGGGAGAGGTGTTGCCGAAGGGTGGTCGGCTCTTTTCTAATACTAGGGTCAAATGAAAGTTAGACCCTTCTTCACCTCAAGCTAATTGTCCCTGTTGTCACTGCACTAGCAGGAATTACACCCCTTTGCAGAAAGGGAACAACTGGTGTAAATGCCAAACAAGGCTGGTTTCAGCATTTCACCCGACTTTCACAAAAAAGATTGGGCCTTGGTGATGCCCTGAAGGTGTCATATTTCAAACAATCAATCTCTGAGTTGGCTGGGTTTTGCCACTTAGAGATAAGGTAAGAAGGAAAGCTGTGGGGGAAAGTGAGGAAAGCAGTCTTGGTGTTTGCTGGTTTGAGGAGCTATGTAGGCAGTGCTTCCAATCTTACTGCAGAGCCTTGCACTGAAAAAGAGAAGGTGTGTGGTGCAACTTTTCACATGTAAGTGGGCAAGAGAGAAACCCCTGCCTGATGACAGCATGAGGCAAAAGGCTTAATTTGTTTGGCAACCATTTCCGCTCCCTTTTCTCCAGAAATTCTTTACCTCCACATCTAACCAACTGCTGTTAAGTACCATTAAAAATGCTTTGGTTTTTTTTTAACCCCTGTTCTTCTTTTAATCAAATATGCAACACATCTCTTTTAAAAGGGTATCCAACTGCTTTTCTGGTTGCAGGGAAAAAATTAAATACTTTTAAAAGCTATTTGGGCCCTTGCCTCAGCACATCCCCAGGTGATTGGGGTGACTTGGCCAGGACTGTTTTCACATCTGAACATTGGCCCAAGGTCATGAGTGAGACAACTGCAGTCAGGCATTTCCTGTAAGGGTTTTGTGGCTGAAAACCCCATGTAGGACAGTTACTGTAGGAGAGGTAAGGGAAGTTCAAGACGTGCAGGGTAGCTGAGGAGATGGTGCAAGCATTACAAGGGCCAAGAGAACTCAGCTCTGGGGTTTCTCTCTTAATGCTCAGGTGCCGATTGCTAGAGGATACAGATGGTGCAATTACTGTGTTAATAAAGCCCTTGGTGGCAGGTGTGATCATGCACTTGCTGGTTAATACAATACACAGAGATCTCTTAGAATGTTCCTGGCTTTCCACCCCCCGCCCCCGACTTTTCTCTGAAGTTCTCAAGCCTCTGTATCCTGAGGGTTTTCAGTGCCACCTCTTGGCAGAGGTAACCAAGCTGTGATGTCACGTTGATTTCGGCTGTGTTTGGAGGTTGAAAGGTCCCAATTCTGTGTTCTGTGGACAGTTTGGTAAAGGGGAGGAGGGCAGGTGTTCCTCTGCTTCACATCCAACTTTCTTTGACAAGCAGGATTTCCTACTGGCCTGAGGCTGCTGTCCTACAGGGGAGCAGCTCTGCCAAACCTCTGCCATCACAGAAGCCTCCCCCAGAGCACACTGGATCGCAAGTCCTGGATACAGTGACAGAGGAGGTAAGCTCTCTGCACCCGCATCCTGGCAGAACAGGGTCAAAACTGTTTAAGAAGTTTGTTAAAAGTAACAAGGAGACCACAGGTGAGAATTTGCTGCTCCCATCCCTTTCTCAGGCTTGCTGAGACAGTTCTTACTGGGAAATACAGGCTTGTCCAGCTTCCAGAGCAGGGCTGATAATGGGCTGCAAAATTCACTCTGGGGTTGCTCACGAAGTGAAGAAGGTCCTTGAGTGCAGGTTTCAAGACATGCTTAGCTCATGGCCCAGCTTAATCAGAAAGTGAGGTTTTGTTGCTAGCTGAGCACCAGAGACCAGTGGGAGTCACAGCCTGAATGTGAGGAGGTGATGAGCAAAAATGTAGGAAATCCAAGAGAGGCTGACTGCTTTCAAACCCAGTGAAGATGGCTCAGCCTGCCATCAGTCAATGTCTCTGTACAGATGACAGAGCATTCACATTCTTGCTTTTGATGTTTGCCAGGGGGACCCAGGGGTGATGCACTTGGGACAAACTTCCCACAATGCGGTAATACGCAGAGCGTGAGAAACATGTCTTTGCCAAAGCATGGGAGTGTAAATGCATCCAGCTAATACTTTGCTGCTGGACCAAATTCTTCTTCACTGTTAAATGTAGCTCTTACAGGCACTCAAAGTGGAGAGTGACCTATGGAAAATATGTTTTTCTTGCTGACAGAGGGTGGCATGAGTACTAAGAAGGGACGAAAATAGCGTGTCATTTCCCAACAGCCATCAGCGTTCTTCAGTTTGCTCTCCACAAACCATCAGCAAATGAGCCTCTCTAAGAAACTGAGTCTTTGGGGGGATGTCTAATGACCATAAGGCAAGGGATAAATGGTGCATTCTTTTCAGCATGTACCACAGAGCTTCCGATTGCTCTGTAGTGTCTCCCTCATACAGGGCATTGCCCTTTCTCTCTTACACACCAGGACACTGTTTCCAGCACTTCCAAAGTAACCATCACCACACTCAAACATGAGCTTGATTTCACAAGCTTATGTGGGATCTGGGAGGCAGGGAAGGCACTTATGTGTGTAGTGGGAGGAGGCTGTGCTGAGGACACAGCTCTCAGCAGTACTGAGAGCACACTGCACCCCTGGGAACAGCACGGAGCTTTGCTGTAAAGCCAGCAGCATGGGGGTGGGTTACAATGCTCCCAAACTCCCCTGGAGTTTCAACAGAATTGCTCCTACTGGGCAGTTCAGCTGGTTCTAAATTATTGCAATAAACCATATTTATGTCCTTTTGGTTTTTTTTTGATGGAACTAAGCTTTACACCCGCTTCTCTGGCCCAGCAGGGTTCTGCCCCACTGCAGCCAGAGAAGCTGCCCAGCCTGTCTCTATCCTCCCCCTTGGAGGAGTACAGGGCCAAACAGTTAGCAGTCTTAAAAGACTAGTTATTGACATTTACACAAGGCTTCAAGAAAGAAAAAGGTTTTCTTTGTTGAAAAATAATTGCAGCTGGCCTGTTCCTTTGGTACAGCTAAGTCAGAGCAGTCACCAAGTTAAATATTTTGGCTCCTGGAACAGGGATATGGACAAGCCCTTCCAGCCGATGGATTAGTCATAGATCTGTCTGCTCTGATGCTGCTATGCAGTTTCAGGAGGAGGGAAGGCTCAAACTTCATAACCCCGGAGAAGTATGTTTAAAAGCCATGGGGAAAGGGTGAAACATTCATAAATGCTTTTATAACTTCCACCTATTTCTGATGTGGGAGTCTTCTTAAGGCCATGGTGATGTCTTCTATTTAATGAATCCTAGACAGGTTCAAGTTGGGAGGAGGTTTCTGAGGTGCCTATTCGAAGCAGAACTACTCTCACAGCTATCTGAGGTCACTTAAGGCCTCATCTATGTGTATATTGATGAACTTAATGGTGGACATGTCCCCACATCTCTTTGCCCTGTCCCAGGACTGCACTGTTCTCCTGGTGGAAAAGAGATGGTCCTCAGGAATTAAAGGAGTTCTATGTAATGCTGTAGTCTTGCCAACTCATCTGGTTTCTTCCAGCCCCTGGCCAGATCCAGGATATATGGATGTTAGGGGACAAGGTAAGCAGACCCAGGACAAAAATATTTCAGAGCTGGCAAGTCCTAATATATGTGTAGTTTGGGGCAAGGGAGCAGCTGCTGTTCACATACCGCAAGGTACTCACCATCCCTCAAGGCATCCTGCATTGAAGGGTAGAGCCATATTCCCAATACAATTGCTGGAAAACCCTACTATCAAGAACTGAAGGCCAAATTTCCAGTGATACCTATCAAGGTCAATTTGAGCAAAACAGATGCCAGTTTCCTTTCCATCACTCAATATTGAGCAGTGGAAACTCATGATCTCCTTCATCTGCTTTCCATCATTATGGCTCCTGCCAGAACAAAACTGGACCATTATCAGCAGGAATGTAATTCCTCAGTGTTTGTGGTGCCACTCCAGCACTATGGAGACAGGCACTTTTATAGGAAGAAATATGATAGCCCTCTCCAGTCCCACTGAGGGTTTTACGACCATTCCCTTTTCACACAGTGTTCCCCTGGACACCTGGCAGGTGTTGCTTCTCTTGCGTTTCCCTACTTGCTGTGATTTACTGGCATCTGGGTGGCCATCAGAAATGCAGTGTTTCTTCAGCCATGAGTTCAGTTGAGTGGGTCCTTGGTGGTGTTGCAAGCCAGGGTTCAGGGTGGCTATAAGTGATGTGGCACCTCCCACCCCTCACTCAATAGCACACTTGGTCACTGGAGTATGAGATGTTGGAACAGGTCTCCTTCTTGTGCTGAGGACTGTCACAACCCAGCTTTACTTTCTCCAAGAAGCTGTCTCCAAGATATCAACTCACAATAGGAGGCAAACTAAAACCAAATAAATCTACTGAACCCTCCACTCCACAGTGACTTCTGCAGGAGAACTTCTCTTCAGAGACCAGAACAATTATTACTTGAATGCTTTATAGCCATGCAAGCAATCACAGCAGACACACACTAACTTTTAAGTTGGTGGTCAACAAGATTTCTTAGACAACCAAGGAATCCACACACAAATCTTTCAATGCTTCTAAATGCCCTGCAATATACAGCCCTGTGCTGGCAAACAGCAAAGCCATAAAGCCAGCAGGGATGCACTCACTGGGGTTAATAGCAGAATGACTGAATATTTTAGTAATTTTTCTTTTTTAGTTTTGGTGTTACTGCAAGGAAACATGGCTTTTGTTCAGGCAAGCTGTCCTGTGAGTGTTATTTCTGCTAAGAGGTATCCTGGTTTAGTCTGAAATTGTGTATTTATTAACAGTTCAGTACAAAAAACTTTTGTCATCTGCATCAATCTTGATTTAATGTTTAACCCCTTACTTCTACAAATTCAGGCACTGCATACAGGACTTGGTAGCTCACTCTGAGAGCTGGATGACCCACAACAGTCTCAGGCTGCTTGGGACCCTCAGAACCAAGGGTGCCTTTGGGGCTTGGCTCCATGTGACATGGCTCCAGCTGGCAACTCAGGATCCCTTTGGAGAAACTGGGAAGGCAGTTATCTCCCTCTGGAATCAGAGCAATATATGCTAGCACGGAAAGGGCCTTGTCTTTGCCACAGCAATGCCTGTAGAATGTGCAATGAGACCAGGAGCTGGCATTGCCATCCTCCTCTGGCAGACTGACAACATGGAACAGCTCAGCTGTGCAAGGAGAAGTCCATCCTTTGCCTTAAGGTGACTGGATGGGAAGCAGGACACAGGCTGTTTGGCCAGTTCTGGCTGCTGCTGCTGCTGGACCAGGGGACCATATGAGAATTACAGCTTGTGCTGCAAGGACCCCACTCAGTTCATTGTGCTTTCTGAGACACATCCTACAAGACCACAATGCAGCAGCAAGACAAGTTACAACAAGCACTCAGAAATAATGTCTGGTCTAGTAGACATCTGCAGGTGAATGATCCAGGCTGCAGGCCTCCCCTGGAATGGAGAATATGGTCTCACACTGTAGGGCCCAGGGCAAGGCTCTAGTGCTGGGTTACACAACCAGGCATCAGAAACACTCACTCCTCTTGCCTTCTGCATGCTGGAAGGGTTAAGTCCACCAAAGCTGCAGCTGGAGTATGTCAGCTAGGGAAAATTCTGCCTCACAGATGAATGTCTGGGATAAAAAGTGCCAGAATGCTTGCACACCATGCCACACTGAGCCAGCACTGACTTTCAGGTTTCCTCTGTATTAACACAGTTGCATTAAGGCATTGTTTTGATCCCCAGACTTTGCAGTTGCACAGTCATGCTGCAGAAGGTGCAGCATCTTTGGACACCTCCAACGCACCTGTCAACGTCAGCTGTGCTTTTTCATGGGGCTGGGAATGGGCTGCAGATCAGTCCTGACCAAGCCTCTTGGGCTTCTGTGTCTCAGTGGTCCCTTTGCTAAGTAAAGACATGATGGCCTTCTTGCACATCACATGCAGTCACTCATTTTTTTCTTGCCATCAGCCAGCTCCTTACAGCAAAACCCCCAGCAATGACAAGCATCTCCCCTGTTGTGGGTAGGAAGAACAAGGGAGAAAGGCCAAAGCTCAGCCATGTAATTAACAAAATGAAACATCTGCCAGAGTCTGGAAAAAGTGCCCATCTGGCAGGATCCTGCAGCTCCACCCTCAGGGAATCTGCATTTCTGACACTCAATCTGCCTGCTTGAGGAAACACCCTCCCAGGATCAGCTGCGAGCAGGGCAACTTGTGAGCCAGTTCTGTACAACTCAGTCTAACTAGGAGTCCTCCCAGCTCTAGCTCCAGCCAAACAAAAGCAAAGGATCCTTTCTTCTGAAATACAGAGGTCATGAGCTAACTTGGAGCTGTATTTTCAGCTCTGCTGCGTGTGTTCGTGCTTGGCTGCTTCCTTGTTTGCAAATTCCAGTGGTGGATTGTCTTTGTTTCCTTAATGATGTGAAGAAGGAAGACATTTGGATATGGTCTTACAGGAAAAGATCAGATGGAATTTATACCATCTTGTGCCAAAGATGCGCTAAGAACGACTAGGATCCTCAAAGCCATCTGAACTTTAATCAGTAGCCAGATTATTCCAAGGTGCAGATAACCCAGGAAGAGGAATGGGTGAGCAGTGACTAAGGTGGGTTTCCAGCTGCAGTACAGACCCTGAGAAGACTGGCAAATTTGAATCCTGGAGACATCTCTAGAACTCAAAATTGTTAACTGCTTGGAGAGAATAATCTCTTCTCTCTTTGGTACAGAGCAGCTTGGCAACCCAACGGACCAAGCTGTAAATACAGCCCCAGGGAACTCCAAAATGGTACAGTTTTTGTACTGTGGGGATGAATCATCCAAATAGCTTTCTTCAGGCATTGCAGGGAAGAAATGTCACCAACCATGTGAAAATTGGGACCATATGGTTCTAGGATGCTTTTTGAAAGGACTATGCTTGATAAAGCTGGAGTGAGTTCAAGGCTGGTTCCCAGGTCAGACCTCAGCACAGCAGTCTCTCAGCTCCTGATCCCAGGAACTCTCTCAGTTCTGGTCATTATTTTCATTGCAGCCAGTGCCTACTTTTCTGCACAACGTAGTGAAAGGCTGCAAGTCCTTCAAGGACAAGACAGCTTGTGCTTTGTCTGTTTGGAAAAAAACAAATGTCAGAAAAAAACCCAAACAGATGCCAGAGAACTGCCTCTGGCCTCTCCCATCTGTGCATGAAGGCAACTCCTCCATGGTGGCAGCAGCCTCTCCTTCCACTTGGCAGGTGTTATCTGGACCAGAGCCATAGGTGCAGGATCTACTTTCTGTTGAGCACGCAAAGGAGAGGCAGTGCCTGACATAGCCTGTGCCAGAAAACACTTTGCTGTGCACTTTAACAGCTGATCTGATAACACAGAGGTGTTGCCTCTGTTCTCTGTGCTTCATTCCCTGAAGAAGCAGGGTGATCGTTGCTTTTTCTTTCCATGAGGAAGCTGTTGGATTTAACCCACCACCTGAAAGGTTTTTTTTCATGGTTGCAATTAGTTTCAGGGACTTTGGAATCCTTTCACATCCTGAAAGATGGCATTTTTCACCTCTTGGGAGGCCTGTCCCTCATCATCTGGCTCTCTGTGTGCCATTCATGGAGCCACATGTGCCTGTCCTGGAGCCTCCCCACTGCTTTGACCTGGTTACCGCATCCTGAACAGCCTCAGCTACAGCCCCCATATCTCCAAAGGGCACCAAAGGCTGGGAAACTGGGAGAGTCAAAGTCTGCCCTAATCAAGCAAGGCCACTAGTTGTTACTAAGCTGCTATTTCTACTGCAAGAAGCCCTGGAGCAGCAAAACTGCTCATTTCATGTATGTTCATTAGCAGCACAGATAAGAGCAGCATTGATTGCAGGCTATAATTAGATCTCTGGGACCTTTCTGGACTGGCTTTCTCTAGCATTGTACTACTTTGAAAGACTTCCAATTTCTTTTCTGAATGGTTGGGATGGCATTTCCCTATTCAGCAGATTTGGGACTGTTTCTGTTTTCTCCATTGTGGCTCACAGAGCTCTCTCAACTTGGTGCCACAAGCCCCACACCACACAGTTAGCAAAAGCTTCATTGTTTGACCACTCCTCGTCCCTTGAGCTGCAGAGTTGGCCAGACTGTAGCTCTCTTCTTAGCACTGCATGGCTAACCTGCCAGGCAGCCCTCCCTGCTTTGCTTAGCTTGCCAAGATGTAGTTTTGTGAGTATTTTCCTCTGATGATGACTCTGATTCTCCTGGAATAACTTTCTTAGCACACACTCTGCAGCCAGCCTAGAGCATTCCCAGAAGAAATGGATGCAGGAAGCCAGAGCTAAGCACATACTTGCAGCATGGTGGAATAGATGGAAATTATTACTCCTCTCCTGGAGTGCTGTAAAGTAGCCTCAGCAACCACCCTATGGAAGCAGGGGAGGAAAAGTAAAGGTAAAGATGCATAGCACAAAGGCCTAGAGCCAACAAATGGCAAATGGGACCCAAGGGTGTCTCTGCTTCTGGTTCCCCCTCCAAAATGCCGATGTGTTGGAGACAATCACTAAGCATGGCCCTGCGGTGGGCATCTTTCTTTGCCCCATTCACACACCACTCTTCTTTTGCACTGCCCACTCAGCAGCTGGAGGCAAGGGCAGTGGTGATGGCAGCCCACCTGGGACTACGAAGCCAGAGGCAAACATGCACAGCAAAGCTTGGCTGACCTGTGTGCTGAAAGAGGGTATCTGAGGAAGTATGTTTGTACATCTGGTTTTGAACCCCATGTTGAGGAATACCTCTGGGCCAGGTAGCTTCGTTTGAAAGCTGCAAATTGAGCTCTGGGTGGGAGCCCAAGACAACAGGCTGTGAACTGCTAATCAGGTTATGGGTGAGGCCACCCAGGTGAATGGACAGTGAGAGACACAGCAGATGAGACTTGCCGACCTTTTGGATAACAAAGGAGACAAAGAGGGGCAGTGCCAATGAGGTGGAGGGACATGGAGAGGGGGGCAGCAGCGGTGACTCAGAAGGGAGAGTGAGACTTGTGCCCAGGAAGCAGGGAGGGTATAAAAGCCCAAGGCTCCTTTGCTGTGGGTCCTCCTTGAGGCACCAGATGGGACTGTTGCTGTGTTACTGTGCTGTGAATAAATGAGGAGCCTCCTTCTGTGAAGGGGCTTTGGTTCCAGCAGTCTGGCCTGGGGAGTGAAAGTGCCAGAGAGTCTTCTGAGTGGTCAGACTCAGAACTTTCCTTAACACCCAAGGCCAAACTGTCTGAGATTAAACCATAATTTTTAGTGGCAGTCTCTTTGAGGACAGAAAATCATCCAGGACAAAACGTTTTGGAGACGAGCCACTTTTAGTCTTCCTGCATTTTCATCCAAGACTTGCTGACCTCATGCCGATGTGTAACCTGAAGCAGATATACTGAGTGCCTGCTTCTTCCCTATACCTTCAGGCAGCAATACAAACTCTGACCCACCCAATGCAAGTTAATAGTGCTATTTTCTGCAACGTCAACATTAATTTTATCTATTGTTTATCCTTCAAAGCTATGCAAATCATTGGAAATAAGTTTATCTTTATTCCACAGCCTCCACTTCCCTTCTCTTTCTGTTCTCTGTTTTTAAATTTCTTTTCTACTAGTTTAAAGCTAAAGCAGTTTAAACTTAAAGCTCAGCTCTAACAGATGACTTTGTGAAACTATTTGCTTACGTTTTAAATTTGTTCCCTGTGTGAGATCTAAGCCAGATCTGCTGAGGCTAGTGGCTCTCATAGGGGTTTATTGCTTGTTACTCCTCTGAACCCAGGAAGAACCAGTCCAGCAAAGGGAGCAGGTGTTTTATCCTGAGTGATTTTTTAAATGCCTGTATCAGCTCAGCACGTGCAAACCACAGTGTCTAGCCACAAGGTCATCATTGGTAGAACATGGCTTGGCTGGAGCTCAGAAACTTGATTATAAACAAGAGGTGAAAAAGAAATTATAAGCTTGAGTTTCAGAGCCCAGCACAGACTCTGACCCAGCTCATGCTGACTAGCAGCCAAAGAATTAACCAGCAGAGGCTAAATACAGAGCCTTTCTCTGCCACGACAACCATGGGTTTTCAGCAAATTGGTCTGGCAGGAAGAAGAGATCGCCATAACTATTTCTGTTCCAAGGCATTTGACAAGGCAATGCTTAGTTTGCACTGGAATCAAAGTCCATTAGTTTAGCAACAAAAAGCACACGACTTTCTAATGTAACCTGATACCACTATTTAATGTCTACAGTGTAAATTATTAACAGAGTTCTGCCCAACACCTTATCACTGGGAGGCTGGAAAAATCTACTTCCAAGGGCAGACTCGATATCCTTTGCCAGACCTAGATTTTATAATTCCTCCATACCTTAGCCTTATTTATACTTTTAAATTGACATGCATGATGTGGCTTACTGCCCTTCTGTGAAAAGATGAACGAGGTGGGGGGAAGAAGGTCACTGCTACCTTTCTGCTAGAAGGCAACAAGCTGAAGGGGAGGCAGAGAGAGAGGGTGGTTCTATTTCCTATTGGTTTAGTTTGCATTGAAAATGCACACACCTAAAAAGAAACTGAATGTTTAAACGACACTAGGGCAGGGACAGGTTTGCAGGGTAAAGACAAATACTTTCTTGGCCAGACAGTAACTCAGGTCATCTCTGTCTCTCCCAGGCCACTCTTTCATGCTACTATCTCCCTCTTGCCCTGTACTCCCCTGGCAATCTCCCCAACAGAAATCACCGTTTCAACAGACCCATTCCTCTCCTGGTCTCCTCTCCTTGCCTTGGTTGCTCTCTGGAAACCCACTGCTGCTGAAGAGCACGTCATACCATCCTCACTTCTGTCAGGGGCAAGCTATGTCCTGGTTGTCTCCCAAGATGTTTGCTGCTAAGTGGTACCAAGCACGTGGGTGCTCCTGCCACCATGCAGGCTGAGCAGTAAACCAGACAATGCCATGACGTGAGAAACGTGACAGCCTTGCTGCTCAAGGGCCTGCCTTCTCACCCAGTAATTGGCTTGAAGGAGAAAAAATAGTTTGCAAGAGTATCACAGAGAGACATCAAGACAAGGTTATTAATAACAGGCAAGATGTAACCTGCAGGCCACATGTCACAGGGCTGTGAGGTGAGGCCATCATGTGGTATGTGCAACCCAAAGTGCCTTCATGGAGGCAAATGTAACCCTCACTCTGTGGACCTGCACCTACTCAACCTTTACACTGAATATCCTGCTGCTTTGTGATGCTTTTGGGAAACATCTTGGAACCCACAGGAGTGTTTCTTCCTTCCATGAATGACCTGTGCCTGGTCCTTTGCCTACCACTGCAGAGGATGCCACAATGTGCAGACATTTTTCTTAATCCTCACTTAGCTGAACAGCCATACCTAGATCCAGACTAAAAGAGGCCTTGGCTCACTGTGGACAACTGCTCTTCTCATTGCTCTGCTGGCAGCTTACCCTGTAGGGTGCTATGGGAGCACACAGAGGCAGCAAATCCAGCAGACAGCTTCTCTCTGTGGCATGTGGATCTTGGCCCTGGTGGACAAAATGTGTTAGGCTGGTATCCTGCCTGCTGGTCCCCTGCATCTACTAACTATCATGGAAGTGCCTCCATCCTCAGGACTGCAGATCCAGATGCTTTTTCTCCAGAATATACTGCAGAATATACTCAAGAATTTACCCTGTCCTGTTTTCTGACCACTTTCTTAATTTTTGCAGGGCAACTTGGATTGTTATTTCATGCCATATTCAAAATCCTAAAAAGTTATTCCAAGTGAGTGCACTCATATGCTGCTGAGATGGGCCATCTCGAACTCTCCTTTACCCAACCCTCACTTTTGCACATAAACCACTGCCTTCTTTCCATGGGACCCAGTGTGCTATGCCACATCTCACAGATCTCTGGTGATATATTACCATTCTTCACAAACCATTCCTCCAGAGCGTTTGAGAAGCCCTCTTTGCTGCCACCACATCACTGGCTCATGCTTTACAGCAGCAAAAGCAGATCTCTTAATTTCACTGTGTTACTAGAAACTAAAATTATTTCACAGTATTTGCAAACTGTCCTTCTTCCCTGGTTTCAGTGAGAGCAGGAAAGGGAGGAAGATGCTGCTCTACATTCATCTACTTGAAGAAGTGTTTGGCATGCAGTTAAAGAGCAGAACATGGCACAGTTAAACAGAAATATTTGCCTGTGGCCAGACTGCCTTCAAGACCAAACACATATGCTTAGAGAGACAGTCTTTTGCTTTCCATGTGGTATCCCCTGGGAAAAGCCCAACTGCCTGCATGGGTACCATCTTTCAGGCCAGCTTCCAGTGCTACCTGCTCCTCATGACTGTCAGGTCTCTCTGGTCAAGGGGCAGAGGCCAGCAAGGCCCCCAGACACACACATGAACCAAGCCCTGGTGTTAGAGCAAGAGGGGGCACAGCCTCTGGGGTGACTCCCTCCACATGTCCCCCCTGCTGAGGCAAGGTGCCCTGCACAGGGCAGGTGCCTTGGGGCACAGCCAAACATCTTTAGGGAGAGGGGATGGAAAGAGGCCAATGAATTGGGAGGGACTGGCAGGCATGCTAAGGGACGGGAAGGGCAGTCTAGGAAAGGTTGGAAAAGGCTAATAGGGAAAGGTGGAGAAACCCCACCTGGATTCTCCTCTGTGGCTTTGCTCTTTCCTCCTGCCACTTTCAATACACAAGCACCAAGTGAGCAGTGCTGGGTTGGTGAGAGGATGTGACTATGAGGAGGGAGGCACCTGGAGAAGGAGCCCCAAGGCCAGGATGGCAGGTAGAGATGCCCCAGCACCACTGAATGGGAATGACAAGAGACCAATGCTGAAGGAAACAGCAGTGACAGGCCCCTTCTGTTACCACCACGTGCCCTCACAGGTCTGCAGAAAGACAGCAGAGTTCCCCAGGCTCACCAAGGGCATCCTACTTCACCACAGTGCTCCACAGTAGAGGAGAATGAGGAACAAGAGGTCACTCCTCTGCCCAAGACACAGCAGCAACCACAGATGAGGATGCCACAAGGTGAGGCAAGATGCACATTTCTCAGTCAACCAGCAAGTAGCTCTTCACAGCAGATTCCCCTGAGAGAAGGAGGAGAAAAATATGTGTCACACCCTGACCAGAAGCCAGCCAGCAGCTCACAGTCACACCAGCTGTAATAGAACAGCAAAGTAACTCCGTGGCTTAACTCAGCCAAACCCAGTTTCATCAAAATTAATTTAGTAAAGCATATGTAACTCCAAGTCAGAAGGCCCATGGGGAACACCCCAGAGGAGAGACAAACTTTTCTCAAAGTTGCTTGTAGAGTAGGTTAAGAAGCCCTTCCTCAGGCAGCCATGAAGAGTCACCTAAGCACAGGATAGCAGAATCAGCTGTGGTTTTGCTGGAGCCAGTTTTTATCTTTTTGGAGGCAAAAAATTGTCCCCATGAGCTAGCATGAAGCTGCTTAGGACCAAGGTTTCAATTAGAAAAGGCTGAGCCAAGGAATGGCTTGGCTAAGAGAAAAACTAAGATTTTTGAAAGGCCAAACATCAAGTGTTTTAAAACTGCATGATGAATCATGGATAAATCCAACTGAAAGGATCGTTGAGCCTCAACTCACATTCTCTTTGACTGTCCATCCTGGTTTGGGGTGAGGAAAAAGTGAAAGCCCTGTAGTTTCTGTGGCACAAGCAAACCTCTCCCTGCAAGGGTGTTTGAATTTACCATGAGAGAGGCCTGAAGGCTTGTAGGGAGCAGTGCCTGCCTATGGCACAGCTTTGGCTTTCCCCCCACGGAAACAAACTCAGGCACTCAGCTTAGGCCTTGCACTCGCTCTTCAGGGAGTTTTTAATGAAACAGTAAAATTAGCATGAAAAAAATGTCTCTGTGGGTACTGCACTGGAGTCCAGGGCTACCTTGACTCATAGCATTGGCAGAACAACCCAAGCTGGACTTCAAAGTTGGACCTATGCCTTGGAGATTTTAAAATCCCATTGGAACTCAGGCCCTGCTGTCTGGAAAGGCTCTCTGCCAGGCGCTGAGCCTGCTCCTCCTCACAGGGGATGGGGTTATTACTGCCTCTTGGCTCCAAACCTTTCCACTTCTGAGAGCAGTCATATTCTCTCCAGTTGCTGCTAATTTTCTTTCCTCAGCTGTTAACTCTCACACCAAAGACACCTGAGAACTCATAGGATACCTGTCCTCCCCCTTGGTGTGAATCCCAAATTCCTTTGGTTTCTTCCAGGGGGAGATGGGGAGAAGACAACTCTTCTTCTCTCTGCCTCCATGGCACGGGCTAACAAGAACATGTGCCAGCTATTCCTCCCTCTGAGATAAAACGAGCAGAGGCCATTGCAGACACAGGGGGCATGAGGCAGCCACCCCACCATTCTCCTGCCTCCAGCAATGTAAGGTAACTGATGCTGCTAAAGCACTAAAACTACTGTCTAACATGGAGGTAAGCTGAACACAGATTCACTGACCTTCCACTATGAGAACTGATCCAAATAAGTCAGGCAGTGATCAGTGCTGAGACCCAGAGATGGGAGAAGCCTGAAAAGACAAGGAAGGTGAGGTTTTCCAAGAGGCAAGGAAAACATGGCATCTCTCTTCAGGAAGTTCATGAGGTTGAGATGACAGCCTGTGAGGATGTGCAAGGACACGCAGTGCTGGGCCTTGGTACAGAGGAGTCACCTCTCTGACAAACAGCAAAAGTCTCATGAAAAGAAGTGTCCAACTGACTGCCCTTTCAGCCACCCAGTAGATCAGGTTGCTCAGAGACCCATTCAGCCTGGTCTTGAGTGTTTCTAGGGGTGGGGCATCCACAACTTCTCTGGGCAACCTGTTCCTATGCCTCATCACCCTCCCAGTAAAGAATTTTTTCCTAATATCCTATCTAAACCTACTCTCAGTTTGAAGCCATTCCCCCTTGTCCTGCATGCCCTTGTAAATAATCTCCATCTTTCTTGTAGGCTCCCTTCAGGTACTGGAAGGTCACAATTAGGTCACTCTGAAGTCTTCTCTTTTCCAGGCTGAACAATCCTTCTGTCGTATGAGAGGTGCTCCATCCCTCTAATCATCTTGGTGGCCCTCCTTTGGAGTTGCTCCAGCTTGTCCATGTCCTTCCTATGCTGGGGATCCCAGAGCTGGATGCAGCACTCCAGGTGGGATCTCACCAGAGCAGAGAAGTAAAGAATGACCTCTGTCAATCTCCTGGCCACGCTGCTTTTGATGTAGCCCAGGACACAATTGGCCTTCTGGGCTGTGAGTGCACATTGCTGGGTCATGTCCAGCCTCTCATCCACCAGCACCCCCAAGCCCTTCTCAGGAGGGCTGCTCTTAATCTGTTCATCCCCAGCCTCTCTTGATACTGGAGGTTGTCCTGACCCAGGTGCAGCACCTTGCACTTGGTCTTGTTAAACCTCATGAGGTTCCCATGGGCCCACTCTCGAGCTTGTCCAGGTCCCTCTGCATGGCATCCCAGCCTTCAGGTGTGTCAACTGCACTGCTCAGCTGGGTGTCTTCTGCAAACGTGCTAAGTGCAAACTTCATCCCTTCATCTATGTCATTAAAGAACACTGGTCCCAATTTGAACCTCTGAGGGACACCACTTGTCACTGATGTCCATCAGGACTCTGAGCCATTGACCACTACCCTCTGCATGTGACCATCCAACCAATTCCTTACCCATCGAATCCATCTCTCTCCAATTCAGAGAGAAGGGATGTTGTGGAGGACCATGCCAAAGGCTTTGCAGAAGTCCAAGTAAATGACATCTGTGACCCTTCTCTTGTCCACTGATGTAGTCACTCCATCATAAAAACCCACTAAGTTGGTCAGGCAGGACTTGCCCTCAGTGACGCTGTGCTGGCTGTCCCCAGTCACCTCCCTGTCCTCCACGTGCCTTAGCATAGCTTCTAAAGGGCTCTGTTCCATGATCTTTTCAGGCACAGAGGTGAGGCTGACAGGTTAGAAGATCCAGGGTCCTCCTTTCTACCCTTTTTAAAGATGAGTAAAATGCTCCCCTTTTTTTGGTCACCTGGGACTTCCCCTGACTGCCATGACTTGTCAAATATAAGAAGTAGTAGGCAGATTGAGGGGTCAGGAAGAAAGCACTAGTATGGCTCCAGGCAGCATTTTCCACAAATGGCTGAATGTAGACAGAATGAAAGTCAGACAGGAGACAGAGAAGAAGGAAGTCTGGACATCTGCCCAAGACCACTGAGGAGCAGTCTGAACAGGAAAGATCAGTCCTGTGAGCTTTAAGGCCAGGCACTGCTTCTCTGGATTTGCTTTTGCAGCAAGAGATGTGTGATGGGCTCCTAGCCCAGCCCTCGCTGATGGACCTGAGCGTGACTGAAGAGGAATGCTGCAAAGCAAAGGCATTTATAAGAGATGAATGCCATAGTGGACATTTTGGTGATGATCACCAGGTTTTAAGCCTGTTGGCAAGGTTTCCAGATGTGGCGTTTTCCCCATGAAGTCATCTGATAGCCCTGTACTGGAGTCAAAATACCACCATCTTCCATATAGGGAATCAAACCTTGTGTCACTCCCTGCCCCCCTGCTCCTGCGTTTCTAAATCTTGTTTAAAAATAGGATGTCTCAGAGTTCAGTCTCCCTTAGTGGAAGCCATATGAACTGTTGCTATCCAAAACAGTGTTGTCATGAATTGTGTACACTGAAAGACTGTAAACCTGGAGTGCAGAAAGCCAGTGATCTCAGGAATGGTAAAAATGGCTGCAAAACTACTTCCTTTTCATGTAAACATGTTGCTTTCTCAGCCAGTGCCTGCCAAAGGAGACACATGCTTTTTAATTATTCAGCCCTCAAAGTTGCTACATAGACTAGTACCAAGCTAGCTGAAGTCTGACATCTTCGCTGTTATTTAATGAATACATCACATTTCCTTCAAAAAAACATCTTTGCCGTGCAAAAGAGCAAAAGCCAGCAGTCTGTGTTTAATTGAGTGCCTGTATGTTTGGCTTACGTGCGCTTTAGAAGTGACAGAAGCACACAAACATGGGAACAGAGCCAGCTTTTGCAAAGTTAACGAGGAAAAAACCCAGTCACAGCTTCCGCAGAGGCACAGCCTCCCATGAGGGATACTTACACAACCAACTGAGAGAAAAGCATGCAGCTTTTGCTTAGCTCTCCTTCCCTTCTCCCTCCAGAAGCACAGGTCTGTGTAGGTTCTCAGCCCACAATGCTGTGAGACAGGCACAGGACAGTTGGACAAGATATCTCTAGTCTTTCTTTCAGTCAGATTTGCCTTGGTCAAACACCGCTCCTGAAAAGGTCAGAAGTCTGAAGGAAGGAGGGAACTGCTGCAGTAGGTTTTCAGTCTGCTGCAGCAGAAAACACCCATGAAATTTCTCCTCCAAAGTAAACTCAAGACTGAATACACCAGTAGCAGGAATTCTCTTCTAAGGACTTCACACTTCATGTGACTTAGTGCAGGACCACTGGTAGTGAGAGATTCCCTGTTACTGCTGGATCCTGAGAGCAGAAAAGCCAGGCTGGAAGTACTGAGATTAAGGATACTTATGTTGCTCCACACCACTTGGCAACCAGATGGCCCATCACAGCAGTTTTCAGCCCATACTCAGGAAGAGGGCAGGGTCCTGGTGCCAAATCGAAGATGACATGACCAAGTGCCAGAGCCTCACAGTGACTGTAGCTGAACACTGGCTAGCAGCTCCACAGGCAGGCATAGCAGTGCAGGATACAGCTGGGCTGCTCTGGTCAGGCCTCTGCCCACCACAAGGATTGCACAGGAGACGCCTGAGAATGAGCTACATGTGCAGCTGATGGTGTGTCCAAGCTGTAAAACCAAGGACTTGCCTCTGTTACAGTAAGTGCTCTCGACCCTCAACTCTGAGCTGTTGAGCAAGGGGACCTCAGTGTGTTTCCCCACTCAGGGACCTTTGCTATGTTGCTCTGCGGACAACTTAAATACAGACCACCTTGGAGTCAAACAGTTGTCAATGAGCTGACCAGGTAAAGCAGAATCCAGTACAAGCACAGCTTGCCAGCAACTGGAAGGCCTTCTCAAGCAGAAGGCGGCTCTCAAAAGTGTTCAAAAATATCTAAAGCCCTACAGCCTTGGTGTGGCAACACTAAGAAAAGAAATTCTGAAGAGAAGACTTAGTACTGGACAGACACGGCAAGGGACTGACCCTTAATTTCTCAACAACCCTGAAACTCAAAGCTTCCTTCTCGGATATTGTTTTCTGTTAAAGCCCAATCCTTAAAGAGAGTGTTTTCAGCAGTACAAGCAGAAACTCTTGCAGCTGACTTAAGCAATTGACAACCAAGGTGAAAATGCCTACATTGGTGCAAGCATCCAGTGGGACCTATTTTCTGGAGGTTGCTGACTTTAGGTATATCAGTGCTTTTCATCCCCCACTGCTGGTTGCACTTGCCTCTCCACAAAAGACTGTCTGAACTTCCTTGGCTGATATTTTGTTCCAGTTAGAGCTGGAAAAAAGGGATATCTGAATATACAATGACCTTTCTTAAGGTGAGACCCTCATCACCCCAGAGACATTTCCAGTTATTTGACATCTTGAGCAAGGCACAACGAACAAATTTATCCTCAGCTGATTCTTATAAAGTAAACAAGCAAGAACACAATGGCTTCACAAAATTGCTACATCACAGGGACTGCAAATATCTGAAAATTGGCATACTGTGTAGGGTAAACACAACTTCAATGCTTTCTTATATTTTCCTTGCTAGAGACCAAGAGACTATACTAGTAAAGCAAGAATTCTGTTTCACAGATAAATGAAGAGCCTGTGGTATCCAACATTAGCAAGTTTAGAGAACCACCTCGGGCTGGGAAAACAAAAAAGCACTAAGAACTTTGGAAAAAAACCTCTGGTGCCTTTTCAGGAGTTTCAGGAAAGGCTAAAAGTTAAGATTGGGCTGAGCATCTCAAGTAATGCTTAAGGCTACATGCACCCTCCTGCTTTTTCTGCAGAGTTGGCTACTAGCACTGGCCATAACTTGGAAGTCATTGGTCCTTTTCACTTCCGAGTCTTTGTTGGGTGACCTTGGAAAGGTACTTGGGGTCACCTTGAACATATAAAAAAGGGCCAGATAGAGGCACTAAGCAAAACTATTATATTCCATGTCCTGCCTTGACTCTTTCCTCAGTCCTCTCCCTCCCTGAGCACCTTTCTGCCTGACAGGACACTCCCCTAGTGTCAAGAGCTCAGAAGTATGCTAAGTAAAAGATGAGAGCAGCACTATTTCCCCACACCCTGCCTCTCCCCTACAGTTATGGCTCAGAAGAAAGGCATGTCTGTCCATCACACGTAGACCATTTATAACAGAAACCACCCTGTCCAAGGACTGTTCCTGCCTTACCAGTAAGGAGTGTGGTTTTCTGCCAACTTAGTATTTTTGGGGCCTGTTTACACATAATCACTGCCTGACTTGCTCCAATTTGTTGACATCTTTCTTCGGGAGGTCCTCAAACTGGACACTGCTTCTGAAGCAAAGCTACAAACACCAAGCACACGGAAACCAACCATCTACTCTGCTCCTGTCATGTGGGTGTGAGCTCAGCAGGAGAAATGCCCCCCAAGAACAAAGAATTTGTAGCTCCAAAACATGAAGGATACTGTCTCATCCAAAAACTGGAGTGAAGCTGGATGAGCACCACTGAGATCTGTTCTCAGAGATGATTACTCTGAAAGAGAGACTACTGCATCTCAAAGCTGACAACCTCTGCAGAAGACAGGGCAGCAGCTGGGAGAGAGGGTATACTTGTGGACACCAAATCCATGGGAATATGGACTGCAGAAAAGGCTTAGTCACTGGCAAAATGCATCTGGGTTTTAAGTTTATGCTAGAATTACATTTGAATCCTATTTATTCAGAAGTCCTTCTTGTGTAATCTAGTTTTGTGAGTCCCTTAGCACTCACTGAAGACTCCTTTTAGAATTGAGCCTGCCAGTACTGGGGTTACGATGAACTGGAACGAAACCTATAGCTTCGTGTACAGGAGGTGTCCTGTAGTCACCAGGAAAGGCAAAGAGTGGAAATGTTACATGCAGAGACCCTGAGATGATTCAGAGTCCAAGAGGTGGGTGCCAGCTAAATTCTCAGTGGACCCTGAGCAAATACCAGTGCCAGTGGCTACATGGCAATGGGGAAGAGAAAGTGCCACCAGGCTGAATGCTGGGAAGGTGTTTCAGATGCCAACCTGTAGCCAGCATCCTCCTATCTCCAGCTCTGTTTTCAGTCTTCTCTAAAACAACATTGTCTGCTTTACAAGTCTGGTACTGACAAGCTGGTGAATGACTTTGTGCCTGATTTGCCAGGTAAAAAGGGAACCAGTTTGTAGTGATGCTGTCACACAGAGTCAAAGTTACCTGTGAAACAGTGCAGGCCCCAGGCCAAACACGGAGACAAGTCCACAATAGCATTATCTGCCAAACTTGGAAAGGTTTTGACTGCAGCACTATTACCTAAATTTAAGGGCAGCAGGACTGGCTGAATTATTCATTGCAAGCAAACTCTGGCAAACCTTAGCCCTGCTACCTGTTAACAGGCTGTGGGCAAACTGCCTTTCTGTTTACAGATGTCTGTTACACAGAACAGTACAAACTGTTCATGCAAAACACATTTCACCCTAGGAGCTGTCTGCCAGTCCTTTACTTCTCTAACTCCCTGCCCATGAGTTGTGCCAAAGGTGGTATCCCTGCTCCCTGCAGTACCTGCAAGTCCCACCCCTGGGCTGAAGAGAGATACAGCCCATAGGGAGGAAGACAATTTGGCCTGTGAAGCATGTGGGTAGGTTTCAACATTCTTTTTGCAGATGCTTATGCATATATTTGCATGTATCCATTTTGCATTTCTGTTTTCCTCTGGGAGATTATTCTCTTTCTCCAGTAGGTTTTTTTGCCTGTCTGAGGGACCAGTCTGGAGACAGTGCTGAGAGTCCATCTTTAGATGTGCTTCTCTCACTGCTATCCCTCAGCAGCCAGCACTCCCTCC
>JAOXXN010000471.1:28194404-28213194 GCA_026770055.1 Myrmophylax atrothorax | reverse complement strand
AGTATATAGCTACTCTGACATCTCGACAGCCTCTTGCAGACATTTCCAGTTCTCCTGGCTACATAATCAAAGCGCTCCCATGCTTGTGGAAGAGGCTAATGCTGTGCTATCAGTGTCACGTGCACATCCATTTGAGGCCTTGCACCACCTTTTCCAGAGGAAGAGCTCTGTGCTAGAGACTGTTCCTGATCACAGAAAAAATACTTTTTGGGAAGAAGGACGGGGCCGAAGGCAGCCCATGAAGACTGGCTACTCCAAATTTACAAAGGGAAAATAAAGTGCAAGAACGCTCTTTCTTTTTGCCTTCCATTTTTTTTTGGCATTCTTTTCACAGAGGGCCAATTCACTTGACAACCCCTTTTACCTATATCAGCTGTGTCTCCGTGTCTTGCAAGACTGGGTTCACTGCTTAGAGCTCCAGTTTGCTCCACTTGTTCTCATGCAGTTGCACAGAAATTAGCTCTGTCCTGCTTATGCAGGAAGTGCCTTTTCATATTTGACCAGCAGAAAGGCAACAACAATCTCGGGCTTTGTGGTTTGCGCAGACAACCACAGAGATACTTTGGCAGACAAAAATTACCTTCAGAGGGAGTGACACCTAAACCTGAAAGTAGTAAGACCAGGCATCCCAAGTACAGCATTTTGCTCTAAGAATCTGAAAAACTGAAATCCCTTCATCCCAGCTTAAATACTCACATCAACCCACTACCAAAAAATAAGCACCACTCTTTCCTCACTTTGGCAAGTGCTTCAGACTCTTCCTAACTTTAAACCAGTTCAAGACTTTCTAAAGGCCAAAGGCTAAGCAGCCCAATATGGAATTGAGGACTTTGGCAAGTAATTGACTTTCTGATGAGCTCGTCCACCACTCCTGTGCAAAGTGCAGTGTATAGCAGGTGATCTTAACTTTAGCAACACAGAGCAGTTGTCACTATTCATTTTTACTGAAGTGCAGAAACAAAACAATTCCAGATCTAGCTGTCTTCCTCTCTGCGTTTTGGGATGCCTAGTCAGTGAGCCAAAGAGAAAGAAACATGTTCCCATTTCCCAAAGCCTTTGGTGATTGTGAGATGATGTCTTGGCCTCACAACTGCATTTCCTCTCCTGGCTGCCTGAAATCCGTCTCTAGGAAAGGGTCTGTGGAAGCCTGCATGCAGCACAGCAGCAGCACAGCTTCCACCTTCCAGCTAAGTCATATAAAGAGGCAGCAAAGACCAACAGAGCCATTCATCCTCTGGCAGTACCTGTCTCTTCCTGTTAAGCTGATGCGATCATGGGCTTGCTCCAGGGTCACCATTCCAGTGCCCACACACAAGTATGAGCTACTGGAGATATCTTGGATCTTCAGGCTGGCCTCCAGCTGCTGCTTCAGAAGACAGGAGGTCCTCCTGACAGTCCCACATGGTCTCTGCAAGCTTTGTGCAGACAGCTCAGATACCAGAGGGAGGGCACCAGACACCTATGTTTAGGTAACTAAATCTTTCCCCTAGCAGGCCCTACAGGTCTAATTCTTAAAGAGCTTAAGACAGAGTGTATTATGTGCTGTGTGTGCCAAGCTCTTCTGAAACAGGAATAAATAAAATGAAATTGGAACAGGACTAGAATGAAAACTCTAAATCTGTGGCAAACCCAGCAAGTGGGAACCATTTCTGATCAAGGGATCTAACAGGGATCCGTCTGTCTCCTTGAGAAAACAACCTCCTAGTTGGTCTCCATTTACCCAATAAACTGCCAAAAAATGCACACTCCACCATGCTTCCTTGAGATGTTCCATATACTGTATCTGGAAAGACTCACAGGCTCCTTTTCCATTTCAAGGCCTGTCATTTGAGGTTGTAGCCTTCAGAGTGGATCACCAAAACTGTTTGTAGTGGGACACTACAGTCCTCTGCCATCCTTTAAGTTTTCCCTCATATTGGTAGATCCTGGAAGGATGGCTTCAAGCACAGGCAGATTTGCCCTCTACGTTGTGTGGGATCTCTCCAATCCAGTCAGTGCCTTTGCAGCATGCTAAATGGTCACCTTGCAGCCTGAGGATTTGGCTACATATATGCTCCCAAGACCACTTTTCATGCTCATATGAAACAAAAATAAATCAAACAACATGGATCAGTAGAGGATCTTGGCAAGACATTAGAGTGCTACTGTTAAAATCACTGGCAGTTATTGATTCCCAGCAAGCTTTCAAGAGTAAGACAGCCTGTTGCAGGAAACAAAGGAGCAGAAAACAGTGTCAAGCTTGTTTTTAAAACAGCAAAATCAAGCCCTAAGTCAAAGAGAAGAAACAGCTGGAGAAGGTGGCTTAAAAAGGTGGTTTTCTCCCAAGACATTGGACTAAGAACAAACACTTTGCATTCCAGCACTGCCTACGCACTGATGGATCACTTCTTTTGCAGCCACACTGCACCAACAACTGCAGCAAAGCTTGAGATTGCAGAGTGTTTAAAAAAACCCGACATTGATATCACTTACACATATTCATATACATATAATCACATGTGCTGTAACATGTTTTCACATGCTCGGTCCAGAATGCAAGCATCAAGGCTCCAGGCTGCTTCCAGGATCCCTTGCAAGGAGGTGAAAGAAAAACAGATGCTACCTATCTTCTCCCACCCTCCTGAACTCTCAGGTGGGTGAGCATATGCATGTTTTGGATCCGCTCTCTGTACCTGTAGGAGTTTGACCTGTGATTAGGATTATTTTGGATTTTATTCCCCCTCCATTCATACCAATGTGTCCATCACAAATCTTGAGAACTTCTGGTAGCATGAAAGGAGTGGATAGAGGAACAGAGGTCAGCTAGGTACATGAAGACAATTCAGTCCATTCTACACAGGCTCCAAAACTCAAAGATTAGGGGTGAGGGAGAACATTCATGTTCTGAAAGAGATACAACTGTATGTACAAAGGGCTGCAGACCATGAGGAACTGCCTGAGCTGCAGAATGTGCCCAATGAGATTTTGTGCAATTTTAAAAATATTACACAGTAGTCACAAAAGAAGAGGTGGAACAGATGCAAAGCTTCCCATAGCAATGGCCAGAGGGCTGCAGCCACAAGCTCAGTTGTTAAGCTGTGAAGCAACTTCATATACGATACAAACAGTCATACAGGTTTGCTATATACCCAGCAGCACACAGCCAAGCCCTGTGCTCTTCACCTCTCAGACACAAAAGCTGATGTTTCCACTACAGAGTATTTTCCTCATTACCACAGCTACCAGAAGGGGCCTGAATTAGGTCTGTGGTCTCCTGGCTCAGGAAAGAAGCTCTACAGTCTTCAGCATGACTACCTTGGTTCAAAACAGAAGTTTCACCCCAGTATGACACATCAACTACAGCATCTACGGCAATGTTTCACACACAGACAGAATCAGCCAGTGTTTCACACACAGACAGAATCAGTTCATTCACTCCCTGCCAGATCATGTCACTAAACAACAAAAAACTCCAGTGTCTATGCCAATCCGTATCCACCAAGGTGGGCAGGTCTCTTGGCTGGAGCCCAGGATGGCAGCATTTCTTTATTCTGCCTGAAAGAGAGCTAAATCATAGGCTGTTACAGTAATTCTGTGTTCATAGTGAAAGAGCATTCATTGTCTGAGGATCATTCGTTTTGGAAACCTTGATTCAACACTTGCAGGGACACTACCATCTCTCAGACTAAACAGTAGAAAACTTCCCATTGCTATGTTAAATTGTATGTAGATCCCTTAATTTCCCCAATTCCTCAAACACAAATGTTTAAAGGATTTTTTTAAGTTTAAAAACACTACCCTCCTCTTTCAAGGCCAACGCAAGTTTTTCATTCTTGAAGGCTAATGACAATCTATCAGAAAAATCAAAAGCAACAGGATACTTGCTCAGCCTACTGAAGTGCCACTCTGCCTCCTCCACATGATGCTACACTTACCAGTGCAGCTCTAGTGCAGAAACAAATACCAATCAGACAAACACCCATCACACATCTAACTTAATTAGCATTCAGTTTCAAAATGACCCTGTCCTTCCCATGGTTTAGAACCTCTAATGGCAGCAGCACCTCCAGACATGTGCGTATCATAGCATGCATGAATGAAAGTGCCATTAAACCATGAGAATTTGCCACAAGCTGTTTGCCACGAGTTGTGAAGAAAGCCAAGAGATTCTCAATTTACTTACACTGTCCTTCCTACTGTTAGTGTCTGTTAAATGGCTGCAGCATTCAGGAACCACAACACTGCACTACACAAGGGAACGTCCCTGAACTGATAAGGTTTCTGTAAGACCTGTTCATAACAGTCAGGCCAGCAGTGCAAATAGGATTCCAGCATAGGGTACAACTGCTTCCAGACAAGGCTTGTTAGAAAATCAGTACAGGCAGGGTCAGGGAAGGACTATTTCATGTAAGCAAAACAAAGCAAGAACAAGGAGTGAGCTAGTTAATGTCAGAGAAGCCAGCCCCCGAACCACCAAATGTGAAGTCTTTGAGAAGGGTTTGTAACTCCACACATTAACAGGGAAAAACAGAACACCAGCACAGCTGATGGAAACCACTCCTGAAGATCTGCAGCACACCAACAGACAGGCTTTGAAGGCACCACCACAACTCCCTCCTGGTCTGGACACCTTATTTCTTTTTCAGCCACGACCCTCCCAGGCTTTTCAGCTCAAATAAATGCCTCTTATCTTCAGGTCTGTCTGTTTACTCAAGACTTGACAGGTGTGGTGACCTGCTTTATGGGTATTACTTCTGGCAGGACATGGCTTAACGTTCCAGACTAATACATCGCAGGAGACTCGGCTGGTAGGAAAGAACAGCTCTAACGAAAAACTGAGTCCTCTGAGAGTAAAGTTGGTGTGAAGGCCCCGTTTGTGGCTAAAACCACATGGAAAATCCCTAGTTAACTAAGTGATCCCAGCAGCAGATCAAGACTACTGGATAATTTACAGCTTATTTTTCTCCTTGACTGGTTTTCACAGAACCAGAGCTGTGTTGTTTGGAAAGGAGGTGGGGAGGTCTCTTGTCCAGCCTCCCATTTGGAGCAGAGCTATCACTAACATGAGTGGTTAGCGCTGTCTTCCCTCTCTTTGTAATACAGCAATATATGACCATGCTATCTCCCAGATGGTACTTAAATACTGCCAGAATATAGAGTACAGAAGCAGTCAGTTACCCTCTCTGTACATGGTGTTTGGTATCCCAAAGAGCCTGCTCTCAAAGTTCAGCTGCATTAAACAGACTATCTGGAGAAGTACAAGCACACACTTGGCCTAACCTGCCTAGATCAGCTTAACAACATGGCACTTCTCCCTTCTTTTTAGGTCTCTATCACCTTAGTCCATATATGGATGAATGGAAATTAATCACAAGCACAGGAGTGTTTTCAAGTGAGAAAGGGAGGCACACTGAGTCTCATACAGCTGGCTGCTGCACCTGTCTATAAATCACATGTAAAGTGCTTTCATGCTGTGCAGATCGTAAGTACTCAACTACTGATCAATTCAAGCTAGGAATTATTACAAAATAAAGAAAGGAACACAGCAAGGAGACCTCCAAACCACACGGATTGCAATCACAAAGCATTTGGCTGAGTATGTCGCTCTCTGGGAAGGTGTGTCACCTTCTCAGCCGGCTGCAGCCTGGGACCTGCGTGCCATCCCAAACTTAAACACAACCACAATGAAGCAATTCCTGCTTATTTGGGACACCTCTGGCTTACAGAGGTCCATTTGGCTACATGTCCTCTTTAACAATCAATGTCATTGAAATGGGGAACATAAACATGGGAGGTCACCTGCAAGTACTTTCCAACAATGGAAGACCATTACTACCACTCACTTCAAATAGTGAAAAAACACGATAAGCACTTATTTAGCCAGGAAAGTAGGCAGGAAAATCCCACAACATACCTGCAAGCAGCATTACAAGATTTACAATTAAGTTGTGCAGTCATGACCACACACCAAGTTAAGACTGCAGGAGCAGGGCATGGGACTACCTTTGGGCACCCCTAAACTGAGCAGCCAGAGAAGAGAATTCCTGAGCCATGCAATCAACTCCCTAATCAGAACCCACCCAGAGGTCACCTCTACCATAAAGAGGTGTCCAAGGCTCTTGTCATTCATTCAAAAAAGGCTTTTTTCCATATGAGGCCACATCATGCAAAGAAGTCACATTCATTTAGTTTAAGGAGCATGGCCCCTTAAGCTACTTCAGGCTTCTCTCCCACAACACAAAGTCCTCCAATTTAAAGAGGACAAAAGCCAGTCAGTGTTGGAGGCTGTTAATGTGAAAGGAGTGACCTAGAAGGAACCCAAGAGAGAAGCAACTTCTCAACCTGCAAAGCCCTGTCTGCATCCATACTCGCAGCTAAGGCCCCAGCTCAGTACAAGGCAGAGCAGAAATGTGTACTGACCATCACCTGGCTACTTCATATACCTCCATCGGGGGAATCCTCCTGGTAAGTGTCACTGCTGCCCATGGGGATATAAAACATGAAGTCCTTGAGAAGTGGCTGGAATGGACTTTGTTGCAACAGAATGATGTTCTATACATTTAGCCCATTTCAAAAGCCTGCAGTCAGGAACGAGGTTTCCTGACACGTATCCTTCACAGGTAGGACTTCCAATTTCTTTCTAAAGGGCCTGTTGGTTGTTACTCTTTTTTTCCCAGATTAGAAAGAATATACAAAGATCTTACCTAGCACAAACTTCCTTCCAGAGGAGACAAAAGTTCAACAGTGAAAGCAAAAGGGAAAAGGAGGACTTAAAAACAGCCATGGGAAGTGCAGGGTGAGAGAAAATGAGTAAAAAAAACCACTGCTTTTGCAACGTCACCAGAGAGTGGCAAAGGCCTGCAGTGAAGCACCACGAGCTCTCCAAGGGCGTAAGAACATAACTGAAGGTGAATTGAGGTTTTTATTTACTTCCACTGCTGAGAACAGCCCCCTCCTCACTGCAATGGTAATTTCCAACAAAATATGAAAACAGCAACTACCTTGTTAAACTAAATTATTAAATTACCTTATTTTAAAACAAGCACAGACAGGAGCAGTTTCTGTGGACAACTGACCTGCAGTGAGTTGCCCCTGTAGCTGTACCTCACTGGGAGGTTGACGGGAGGGTACAAACTGTTGTAACCTCTTCTTGCCATTTGCTCATCGAGACAGAGAGGCTATTGCTCTTTAACCTGTCTGAGAAACCTTTTTTTCCTAACATAACCCCAAGATTCTGTGAAATCCCTTCACACTCATATAAATACATATTAAGAAATCTACTTGAAAGACTTATGTTGAAATTAGTCTGCAATTCCTTTGTTTAAAGTTTGCTACTGTTCTACAAAGGCTGTCTGCAGTAGTATAAAATTGCTCAAGTACAGCTCCTGAAACGTGAATTAAAAAACAAAACAAGGCCTCTTACTCTATCAACAGGGCAATGTCTGCATGCTTTTCTTCTGCATAAAACCCAGATTGTTTTGTACACAGTTGTCAGTTATTTTTTCCAGCATGGGATGACTCCTCTAATAAATGAAATATTCATTAGAGCAGATGCACTTAGCAAGTTTCTCTGGATGAACAAATGAGATCAATCTGAAAAAAAACATCATTTGGCTGAACACAAGTGTGACTAGCAAAATCAACATACCACATTTTTTATCTCTTAAATGCCTCCTTCCCCCGTAGCAGAAAGCAACCAGAAAAATTCATCCTTTACTGAGTGTTGTGAACTAGTCACATGCATGAGATTTATGCCACCCAGCCCCAGCAATGTTGCCAGCCCAACAGAGAAGACTAATAATGAGCTGTGTTGACACCAAGACCTCCAAGACTGCTGAAAGCATCTCATGCTTTATAGGCCAAAAATCAGTACCTAATGTATTTCAAAATACAAAATAATTTTAATAAGTTTGTTCACATTTCAAGCAAACCAGCAAACATTGTTAAAACTCACTTCATCTCAAAATCACAGAATCAAATATTCTGTGAAAATAGTTACAACTTACATTAATCCAACTTAGACAAAATAGCATCTGGAATGATTTTACTGATTTCTGCAACTCAACGACCAAAAACCCCCCAACCCACTCAAGCAGCAAACAGAAAACAATTATTATTTAACCCTTATCTCAAAATATCTTTTTGAAGTTATTTAACAAAAATAAACAAGTCTGTACTTAAAATAAATGATGCAAAATTACAACAACTCTTACGCAACCTGTAGTACAATCTGTAACAAACAGAAGTTTTTCATTAGACTGCGAGCCTGGTTGCAGACCTGTAAATAAAAGACTGGTGATAAAGTCTCTGGCTGCCAGCATGCCAAAGGGAGATCTGCTGAGAAAGACTCAATTTCATCACAGAATCCTGCACAACAGTAACTCAAGAGATCAAAAAGCAGTAAATTACCACAGTTCTTCAGAGAAGAGGATACTATGGTTGCTACAGTGGTAAGCACATATATAAGAATTTGTACAAAATATGGGCTGAGAGATAAATGGTATTTTAGGAGTACGCATATCAAAGATTTGGATTTTACCTTTCTGAAAAATCCATAAATTGTGGGGACAGAAAGAAAAGAAACTGTAAATGTCAATAAAACACTACAAGTAGAACAAGTATTTTCTTTCAGGGAAAAAAAACCCCATCCATAATTCCAAAGCAGTAAATGCAGTTGTCTTATCCAAATCTGTGACTCTGGGAAGACAACATATGAAGCAACTGAGAATTGGCCAATACTTTTCCCTCTTATATGAATTTTAAATAGAAATTTTCACATTTTCACTGATGTGATTTAAAAGTCAGAAGACAAAGAGGGGCTAGGAAGAGTTTGATCAGTCAAACAGTAATGTTCTCAACAAAGCTTCACTAACTGGTTATTTTGTTTCCTGAATGTAAAGTGGTAGAAAGAATGAATTGGAGCATAGGGATAGAAAACTACCTTTTTTTTTTTTACTAAGAGCAACCAAAATTCACTTTTGAGAGCAAGCCAGTCTAATGCAAAGCTGATCACATGATGTTGTACCTTGTAACAGCCCATGGAGACAAAATAAATTAACACTTTGGCCTCTTTTGAATATCATCTTATCTGAGGTCTGGGAAGAAAGCAGAAGTTGTAAGTAATTAGCTGTGGTCTTTACTAATAAAATTAATATTAATCTTCCAATGTTAGATTTTGAGATAAAGGCATAGCTTCATGGTGGCAGAAGCACAAGAAGACACCAAAACCACCTGAGCATGTTCTTGGCCCGAACAAGAAGCTTCACATTTCGTTTCATGTAATAATCAGAGCACAAAATTTTGATGATCTGGCATGTTTTGAACTTACTTTTACTTTCTTCATTTTTAAGCCCAAATGGCTGACAGTGTCTGAAAGTGGCATTAAATGAAGGGGCAGCCATGAGAATACCAGGAATAGGAGATGTGATCCTCAAAGTGAAAATCTGAAGAACCTTCTCTTTTGAAATACAGGTTAAAAAAATACTATCATACTGCATTAACAAAATTTTTATTCAATACACAGCTCTTGTACTTGTTGAGGAAGCAGACAAACATCTCCCTTAAAGAACAGCCCTGCACACTGCTTTAGAATTGATGAGCATGTTCCCATTTCTCTTAGACTTTGTAAAAAACCAGAAAAGTTGGCAGGAACCTTAGAAGAGTGCTTTATCAGGAAAGGCCAGCCCGACCACTTGCTATTTCACTTCTTCCAGCAATGGCTTATTTGTGTGCAATGAATAAGCAGATGCTAGATATGATTAGAGCACAGCAGAGTGAATAAATACTACCCACAGGCTGGAGTGGAAAGGCAGCACACAGGCAGGTGTTTAAATTACATGTTCTCAAAAGCTTAACACTCTGCCTGGATTCTGTGTATCAACCTTATCTCTAGCAAAGTTTGAAACAACAAAAATCATCAGTATAAAAAAAAATTGCTGCAACAGGCTTCAAAGAGCTCCCACGCTGCTCTTTATTTCAATGGAGATGATTAGTTAAGGTGCTTTAGAATCCTGCATGGCAGACGAGCTGGCAGAGGCGGCTGTTTAATAAGCTCTACACAGTCTTTAGTGAGTATCTGAGGGCCGTTCCTGAGGCCGAGCCCTGCACTGTTAGTTTCTGTAGCGGGGCATCTGTGGAGCAGGGGCTCCCTCTAAGGGGGCTGAAGAGGAGACTGTCATCAGCTGTCCACCATGAATTCTCTCGTTTACCCGCAGGTCACAGCCATCCTGAAGCATCCTTATAGCTATCCTTGCAATGTTTTTAGAGTCATCAAGTCCACTGTGAGGTCTCCCATCATAATTCATGCCCAGATTTTCAAGCATGATTGTCAGCTTGGTCTGGTTCCTAGGAACCTGATGGAGAAAGTGAGTAACATGGCAGGATTACGGTCTGTACTGAGTCTTTCTAATCTAATACAGTGCAGTAGAAACACATGCAGATTTTAAGTCTACTTAAGTCACACACAACTTTCATGTTGCCTTCTGTCAGATCACTAACAATTTAACTTCAAAGCACCTTGCTGAGACAGACACTCTCATTTTTACAGAGAAGACAGTCAGCAGGAGCTTGTCTAGACTCAGGATGATGTCAAGAGCCTCTCACCAGCACCAGCTCAAGATGCGCCTGCGCTGGCAAGGGTGGAAGCCACGGCCTAGATAGGTTTAACAATCTTAATAAAAAACAAATTACAACCTGCTGTGGCATTGCAGAGGGAATCAGAGTTTGGTTTTCCTTTTAAATGCTAAATGATTAAAGAAGGAGCAGGCTCCTGATTCTCACTGACACCAAGCTCCTGAAGGCCTCCAACCACCACAGGAACAGATCAGCAACCCCTATAGCAGCCCATGTTTACATGGGTGACCAACAGCATGAACAGACAAAGAAACTTAACTGACTTACCCATACAAAGTGCAATACCAGCTAAACCCCCAAGTCTTCTCTTGATTAACTACTAAGTGTACACCTGTTCTTGGGAAATGTTGAACAAAAACCGAAGGGTAACTTTAAATGAAAACTTTGGCTGCCTCTTTTGGCAATGGTGGTGGTTGGGGTGGGGGAACATGGGACACGACAAGTTCCAAGATATTGCACCATACTACTGGATTTAACAGCCAGGGAGAATGGAAACAGCACAGTTGCCAAAACCTGGCAATATGCAACTCCAATAACACACACAAAAAGAGGAGATATAATGCAGGTTGTGGGATATTCCATGGGAAAGCTACAATACATTTCTTGTCATCAGTTTTATCTCTTATCTAACAACAGATTCAATAGCAGCACAGGACAGCACAGAAGCACTGAACAACTATAAATGCTACAACTGTTTACATATATTAAAAAAACCCCCCACCCAAAAACACCCCACAAAAAACCTGACTCCTTTCAAGTTACAATCTTCATTGCCTCTGATGATGCCTCAATAGAGCAGGAAAAAGGTGGTTTGCCTGGGTTACAGCTGATAGGACTAACAAAACTGCTCTATGTCCCAGAATGCTTCCAACAGAAACCATCATGCAGAGAAGGCACAATAATTAGGGGAGAAATGGAGGAACCCTGCAGTATTTGCCCAGCACAAAGTAAGCCTCTTCTCCTACTGTCAACCTCTTTTTTATCTAGAGGTTACATTTTGTATGAAAAAGCTCTTCAAGCGAAGATCAGCTAGGCTGGAATCACATTCAAAAAAAGTGGTTTAGTGTAGGCTGATTAGGAATTTCTGGAATCAACAATAACTCATTTTATGGCAATCTGACAGAAAGCAGCAGTAAGGTCCAGCACTGAACTTGGTATTACTTTTCTCTTGACAATTTGATTCCACTGTAGATATATCCTAATCTTTCTCTGTCCTCGTGGCACTGTCTGAAGTCAATATTATCTGAGAGCAGTGGTGTAAATTAGTTCTGCAGTGTATTACATGAAAACAGGGAAAATAACTGAAAAATCAATAGAGAGTCTTTTCAGCTGAACTCCATCAAGATACAATTGATCTAAGAGGGCCTGTATGACATTTTTACACAATCCTTTATGGAGCACATCCCAACTCTTAAAAACCAGATTAAAATCAAAATGCACTAGATTATATGATCTTCAATTAGTGAAGTGAGATCTGGACATGAAACACATTTGAAAATTAGGCCCCAGGAAACTAGTTTAAGTACTATAATTTTATACTACACAAGTACATAGGACAAGCACAACAGAACATTCTAGACTTATAAATCAAATTTTCCTTTAAGAAAAACAACAATTTATACAAACCTTATAGAAGTTCCCATATGATTTGCGAATATTGATCCACTTTTTGGCAAAAGAAGGGTATTTGATACGGCTAATACGGCACTGGATGTTCAAAAATTTACTCATATCCCAAGATCTTAAAAAGTCAAGAGAGACAAAAATTAGTAATATAATAAATTACTCATAATCCTGTATTCTACATATTGCACAGTTTTAGTATTAAAAGCTGTCTTGTCTCTGGTGATCAATACAAGGAAAACAGTTTAGGAAAAGCTCTTTTGCTATAGTAATGATAAGGGATTTTTTAATTTGAATTTGTTAATCATGGGGAAAAAATAATGACATGAGCAAGACTTTCATTAGGATGGTTTCAGGCCATGGATGGTTAAAGCAAAAAACAGTGCACCCACTACTCCACTTACCACATCTACTCTAACAACTGCCCATAAATTAGATGCTTACACAGCCCTTGGGGCAGCAAGCGACACCTTGGATTTTCCTGCTTACTTGGGTACACGCGCATGTCTCTGCTTCACACAGGTTATTGAAACAAGACTGCACTAAGTTTCATGAGAAACAAAATATTTATGAAAAGATCAAACTGTAATCATAAGCACTTGTAGTCCACTTTCCTGAAGAGAACTACTCCAACAAGTTTGCAAGCTTCGAGCTAAAATACATCTTTTCTTCCTATCTATTTTAGCTGTTGATGTGAGATTAAATAATAATCTCACCTATATGACAGAGATTTCACTGCATCTATTTTCCTTCAGGAATTTCACTGAACAATTCCTCTGGAGGGAATGCCAGAGATATTTAGGCTCAGTAACATAACCAGTCTTGCACCACTTTTACTTTAGCATCTTCTTTTTTTTAATTAACTGTTGTTTCCAAAGATAGCAATGCAATCACAGGTTAAAAATTACGTCAAATGGAATTCACCATAGTTCCCTAAATTAATTAAAGTCAGAATGGCATTATGTGAACTTCTTATTTTTATGGTGTACATGGATCTATACTCTACACCTCAAGGCTTGTGTGACAGCTTTTTAAATAGCTTCACTGTTCACACTGGACACAGCAACATTTCAGTGATACAGGTTCTTACCCAGAAAAGGCCTGTGACTCACAGTAATTGTCTAAATCTTCAGGAATTTTGAGAAAAAGGTCTCATGACTAAAAACAATTTCTCACTTGTTCATTTAGTTGGGTTAGTTAAAAAACTTTAGTTATGTATCCATTCATCTACTATGATACATTACTTTTCAAACTACTCATACTATAAAACATTTATCTGTGCTTTACTTGACAGAATTGTTAGGAAGTTGTACTAAGATTCCCCACACTCTCTTTCCATAAACTCCAGTTTGTGTGTATGAACTCCTACTGCAGGCAAACATGAAAATCATTCACCTCAACACAGCTTATGTCAAAAACTCCCTATCCTACTTAAATCCCTCCTTCCAAGAGAATGAGGAAAGCAGGTATGTTAACAGAATAGTAATGTTTCACAGCTAAAAGACAAGCATCACCTGCAAAAAATTTCCCTGGCCAGTGCTATACAAGACAAGGCTCAACCACTGTATTTCACCATGTAACAAAGCTGAGATCACAACAACAATATTGCATCACAGATGTATCTGGATGGCACGATCTGTTCACTCTGCAGTCATTAGGGGACTGGATTTTCCACACAGACCTCTTGAGAGAGCAAGTTCAACTGGCTGTTCAAGGGACTAGTAAATCCCTCACACACAAAGCTTGTCAGAGCTGGGACCCACCAGAGCCACAGCCCTCTAAGCCAAAGCAGAGAAATTTCTATGCTAGCTATTTCTCCTTGTTCCATAAACATCATAATCCATTATTGTTTTCTGGCAAAATATGCAGAATGTATTACATTAACACTAACACACAGAGAGGATAGTACAGCACAACCACCACACATCTCTGAAGTCTCAGGGCACAGAATTTGCCTAGAACTGAATTGCAGTGTTACTTTCAGGTATTATGTGCTACATGAAGGCCAGATGTAAATGGAGAATGACAGCAACAACAAAGCATAAAAAGTCTGTTCAACAGCACTTTGCTGCATACAGACCACTAGGAAAGAAACGGCGCCATCTGATGGATTTAAGCTTCATTTCAAATCGTTCAGTTCAGCTTTCCTCATTTTCCCAAAAGCTTCAATTAAAATAAACCAGCAAAATGGCAGTGTCCTGAGCCACCTTCTAACAACACTCTCCCAAACAAACACGGCTTTGCAGTTTTAGATTGTGCTGAAGGTTGCACAAGGACATACCCATCTGTCAGCATGGCATAGCTATACTTTGTTCCCAGTTCTCGCTGTCTCATCCACTCTATGACATTCTGCAGAACTTGAGGAAAAGCATCAGCTTTATCAACAATATCCTGAGAGAACAAAAAAAACCAGTGAGGGACATTCTTCCGAAAAAAAAAACCCAAAACAAGCATGAAGTGTAAAAACTATATTGGTATATGGATACTTACAAAGTTGCCTTCATCACCAAAATCTTTAGAAAACCAGATTACATGTTAACAGACAACTGGACAGATTTTTCTAAACTTAAAAAATAGCACCACAAAAGCACCACTAAAAGAGCCAACCTTGTAATAGCTTCTGCAAAAGTGACAAGGTTAGTCAGCAGTTGAACTTTGATTAAAGCCTTTTGAGCTTGTTCCCCAGGCTCCTGCTCATGTTACTTGACCACAGGCCACTGCCATCCCTAAGACTCTAAAATCTTTGGAATAAAAATCTTAGAAGGGAACCAGTGCAATTCAAAAGCTGCCTTCCTCTGCTAAAGATTAAGTCTCTACACATGAATTACAAAGTGAATGCTCTTCCCTACAAAATGACCACTGTAATGAAATCAATTCTGTCACAACTGGAAGAGGAAAAAACCCAAGAATTAAGAAAACAGGCCTTAAATAAAAATAACCATGAAAGATTACCATTTAAGATTACTAGTCTGAAAACAACGACACCACCTTTTTTTTTGTATTTTTTCCTGAAGAAACAGAAGTGCAAATTACCTGGGTTATTCCTGTCAGACTGATGCAGAAGTTTGAAAGCTTGGGATTAATCTCTGGCTTCACATATTGCTGAAAGGTATCCTCCTGTAATGAGAGAATCAAATGCTCAGCTGTAGCACAATGTGCAGCCCACAAGGCAACTTCTCTGGCTTGCCTACAGCCCAAAGGCAAGAGCAGCTACTTGTCCTGCTGGAGGCAAAAAGGAGTATGTGCCTCCTGAGCCAACAAAAGCCTCACAACTGGCCATCATCAGATTCCTAAGGGGATGGATGGCTTTCCAACAGGAACATGTCCTTCCTCTCAGCCAGCAGGCACCAAAGAGCAGAAATGTGGATCTAAGAGGGGAGAAGGGCAGACACCTCACTCTGGAAACTAAGCAATACAAGAGAGAAGACTGCAGGCAGATTTCATGGCAAAAAGCAAGCCCCAAATCCCCACTGCTAAAACAGCACAACCCCTTTGGGACAGAGGAAAAAAACCATGGTGTTTCCTGTAACTTTAAAGGTAATAAAAACAATTTTGCTAATCTGCTCAATGCCCTTTCTGCAGTTAGTCATACATGCAGCTACACTCTAATGTAGCATCACAGTGATTACTGGAAATCCTTTTCCTCTTAGGTTCTTGATAAATGAACCCTTACTCAGAGGTGTGTGCACATCCTCTGTTTCACTGAGTCACTCAGATTCAGTTAGACAGCAAGAAGATTTCCTACAAGAAAGTTGTACTGGAACAGAGCGCTTAAGCTGCCAAATGCCTACAAAGCATGTTTCAAATTGTGGAAACAATATAGCCTGGTAAGAAGCAGAGTTCACTCAACCTCATTTTCTAGACCTCTGAATTAGTGTGTTCTAGACTGCCTCACATAGGATCACAAAGTTTGCTTATTTTTGATTACGATGAATCTCTTAAGTCCCCGAAACAGACTTGTAGATCTTAAAGAAGGTAAAGAAAGGGCAGGAAGGAACAGACACAGGTGACTGAGAAACTCCTATCAATAGAGGGAATCAACAGCAGGAGAATGCTCTAATCCAGACGCTTTCAGAATAGAAAGGAGGCTTTGTTTGTACTTAAGATGAACAGAGGATAGGTCTTTACAAAAAAAAAAAGTATGCTATTTTTAATGAAGTTCAACATCTACCTTAGAACTAATCTAGACTTTCAGATGCAAAGAAGTTACATCAAAGAACAGCAAACCAACAAGATCACTTACTATTTCCATGGTATGCGTGTTTACTAAGACAACAGGAAACTCAATTATTTCATGTACAAATTCAGGTGGGTTTCCTTCTTCACATGTTGCTTCAAAGTCAACAACACAGATGTAGTCATAGCAGCTGTCTCCACTAATGTGTTCCTTCTGCATCAGCTTCTGTTTCTTGTAATAGTTTTTCAGTCTCTTTTTCAGTACATCTTTCACTCCTCTAAAGAGATAAGTGACAAAGATTGCACTCTCGTTTAATTAATTGCTTGCCCATTGTAAAATGAAGCTGTATTTAGCATTTATAAGTTCATAATTTGTTAACCTCAGTTTGAACACCAGCACTTATCAAGTCTGAATTAATCTTACAGCTAACAATCAATTATCTGGGGTAACAAAGGCTGAGATACCTCCCAAAAACTAACACCCCAAGACAACGCCAGGGACAGACTGGGAGGCACAGCACAGAGATGCTGCAGTCACCTCTAGTTTAGCAAGACTCAGTAGCCAAAGGCTTTGCAAAGCCCGAGTCTTTGTAGATTGCTCCTAGATGACCTCTGGCCCTGGAAGCAGCACTGCTTCACTTGTATTCCCTTGTGCCCTCTGCCTGAAGTGACTCACGCTCAAGATCTTTCTGCATCAGTGGCACAGGCAACACAGCATCCAGCCAAAACCCTCTGAATTTAAATTTAAGATTGAGCTTGAATAACTCAACTAAAATAAAGTACTTGAGATTCCAGTTGTCAGAAAAACTTCCTGCTCAAGATCCTGCTTGTCAGGTTTGTGGCTATACATAAATTCGCAGTGGCAGGAGACTGAAGTTACTGACTGTCTTTTTAATACAAACATTAAAATATGCAAGTGCAGGTGCCAGAACTGCCAGGGTACCAAACCAGAGCTGAAAAAACAGGGGGAATTTACTCTTCAAAGAAAGTTATGTTCAAAATTACGCACTACAAATGAAATCACAGAAGCTGTAAGAGATCCTCTTAGCAATAGGTATTATCAGAAAAGCAGCACACTGATCTGTAAGGAAAAACTGGAATCAGACCACTAAACCTGCATTTCAGAACAAGAACTGCTTCTGCAGAGATAACTCTTCTTCACTGTGGTTTATTCATCTGGTTTACTTCAATGACCGGTTTGTTCAATGTTGAAACCATATGGGGAGCTGATGGAAGGGAAAGTCACCTTCTTCTTGATCAAACTTATAAAAAAGTTGAAAAGAGAAGATCTGCTATCACAATATCCTCAAGGGAAAGGATGGTGTGTGGCAATCCGCTCAATCCTCCACATTAGAGCTGACGTACTATTTGTTTACAGGTAAGACATAGTCTGACTAACTTAATTGAATATATAGGCAAAAGAAGTCACACTTAGGTAAAAGAGAAGTTGAAAGTTTTATGCATTTACAACTGAATAAAAAAATGCAAATAGAAAACTTATAATCTAGGAGGAAACCACAAACACATCATACACTATTTGAATTCTGCTTTTTATTTTTAGATCAGAGTAACTGCTGAATAGCTATATAAATCTAACCTGATTGACCAAAAATTTTCTCAAGTAATGATATCTTTTTTTATTCCTGAGGCACTAAGTTAATTTAATCAAAGGAAGAATTGAAGAAACTATGCAGTCAGATCATCTGCAGACAGATGTGTTGGAGGTAGCAGGCTGCAATTCCCTCTTCCACACCACTTTTTCCCTTTGGTTCTGTTCAAATCAATCTCTGCTAATCCCTTTATTTTTTCCCTTTCTGAACAGTCTCTCCCCTACAGTCTCTGTCTTCTCTAGAAGACTAAACTTTTCCTTTCAGACTCCATCTCACCTGTCATACATATTCCCTCATCCTGTAGAGCAAAGCTGCTCACTTTGCTAACTCTCCACCACTCCCATCTGTCTATTTGCCAGGGCACAGGAGGGCACTGCTTTTTTGAAAATACTGGGGGTTTTTTTACCTCTTATTTTACCTCACAATAAAGTTGTTTGGTTTTTGGGTTTGTTTTTTGTTGGTGTTTGGTTTTTTTTTTCTTTGGAAATGAGGTATGGGTGTAAAGTGAACCAATGATTTCAGTTCCAATTTGTGATGTTCCATCACTGTCTCCTCCCTCTTTCCTGGGGAATATCTTAAAGGAACACTTCAAATTGCTGTAAAATGACAATGTGTCCCAGAAAACCAACCCTGCTTTTCTGAGCACTACTTCCTCTGTGAACAAGGCAGTTCTAAGAACTCTATAACCTTGGGAAGATGTCACAACAAATGAACTCTTTGTGCCCATTCTTGACATTTCTGCTGATTATTGCACATATAAATATGAAAAT
>JAOXXN010000471.1:28157370-28192753 GCA_026770055.1 Myrmophylax atrothorax | reverse complement strand
TGGTTTTTCCGGGGGTTTGGTGTGTGTTTTGTCTGTTTGTTTTTCCCTTCCCGTTATCCAGAGCCTTCCTCAGTAAAGAGAACGACCCCAAACGTGAGGGTGCGGTGTCAAGGCTTCTCCTCCTCGGGAGATGCGGCGGGGACAGCCCGGCGGGGGCGGGCAGAGTGCGGGGCCCGCCCCGGGCGGGGAGGCTCCACCGCCCCTTCGCGCTCGGGCGGCTGCGTGAGCCCCATCGAGCAGCTGCGGACCCGCCTCCCGCTCCCCGCCCACCGCACCCGCGTAAAGTGCTGCCACGGGCTTTGCTACGCGTGCTCGGACCGCCCCAGTCCCGGCCCCGCTCCTCTGCAGCGGGTCCTCCGCCTGATGCTCCTGCATAACGAGTCCGCCCTGGCTTTGGGGTCACGGCAGCTCTCTGGAAGCTCTGCCCGTGATATGGGAAACACACACTGGACAGACACCTCGTCTGTGCTTCCATGTTCCTTCTCGTGAGGCTGACTTTGCGCAGGGCACCCTGAACACGGATCTGGGGGCTGTGGCAACCAGGTCGTGGCCACCAGATCCATTCCGCTGCCCCCCCGCCCCTTCCTGCCAGGGAAGGTGCCTTGCCTGCTCTCCCCTCAGCCCTTCACTCACAGTCAACACGCGGGGCGGGTGGGTGGCACGACGACATGTGAGGCCTCTGGGTCACCTTGGCCAGGAGGTGCAGGCAAGCAGAGAAGCATTTCTGCTCGTCAGAGGTCAGGTAATTTTCTGCTGGCGCGTCCCACAGCCCTGAAGTGCGGTCCAGCGTCCCCTCAGTGCTGGAGGCCGATGTGTATGTGTGTCACCCACCTGATGGAGCCATGCCGATACCTCCACACCTGCCAGTCACTGAACAGCTTAGAATCTTCTCATCTGCCCAGCTGGGGCCCCACCACCCACTCACAGTAATGCCTCCCGTCTCACTGGCACACCAGCATCTTGCTGCAGATGCAGACAGATCCCTCAGATCTGCTGTGCACTACTGTGTTTGGTAGGTGTGCCACTGAGGTCTGTCTTGTCTTCGCCAGGTAAGAGTGGTGATGGAAGTGGAGTCACACACAGTTGCTCAGGGCTATATGTGTGTCCTGGTTTCATCTGGGATACAATTAATTTTCTTCTTGGAAGCTAGTGCAGTGCTATGTGTTTTAGATTTAGTATGAGAATAACGTGAATGAAACACTGATGATTCAGTTGTTGCTCAGCAGTGCTTACTCTCTAAGTCAAGGACTCTTCTGTTTCCCATGCTCTGCCAATGAAAGAGGAGGGAGGGAGCATGGCCAAGACAGCTGACCTGAACTGGCCAAAGGCATATTCCATACCACAGAGCATCATGCCTGTATATAAATGGAGAGGGCGGGGAGATGGCTGGGAGCTGCTGATCACTGCGGGGGAAATGGGCAGGGCACTGATCATGGAAGTGAGCAACCTTATCTTGTGCATCACTTGTCTTTCTTGGCTTTTATTCCTCTCTCATTACAATCATTAGTATTATTATATTTTACTTTGTTTCCATTATTAAACTGCTCTTCTCTCAGTCCCTGGGTTTTACTTGTTTCTCCAGTCTCTTCCCACCGGGGGGTGGTGGTGAGTAAGCAGCTGCGTGGTGCTCAGCTGCCAGCGGGGCTTAAACCACAGCAGTGGGAGGGGACTCGCTCCCTTTTTGCATTCACCCTCCTGGCGCAGCCACTAACGCCTCTGTTGCCAAGCAGAGACCATCTGCCTTACTGCTCTGTCTCCGAAGTCTGCTCCGAATTTTACAAGAATGCAAATATGGTACTCATGTGAAGCACTGAGCTGACATCACAAACCCACAAAACACCCTAAATGCAGTGGGGGAAAAAGCTGTTCCCCAGAAATTACCTGCCTTGCTGGAGTGTACAATGGTTTACAGATACTAATCCAAACACGAGGTACTGTGCTCAGAATCACTCAAGGCCAAATCTCTTGCTGATTCTGCTAAACAGCACAGATCTACAACTAGGTGCAAACCTCCCAGAGGCAGAGCCCAAGGAGGCACTGTAAAAGGAAAAACAAATCACACAGCCAGGACTCGCCTGAAGATTGAGATCACTTTTATTTTCAGTCATTTTGGTGAGTGTGTGTGGGCAAATGTGGGTGTAGTGCGTGTATGTCTGGGCATGCATGTGTGTGTGCGTGCAGAGTCCTGCCCAGTGATGTACAGTATATGACTACCTGCAATTACAGTCCATGAACTGAGCCATGAAGCGTGTGATTAAGTGCTACACTGAGGCACACTTGCTTGCCTCTTCTTGTGCTTACTGCAGTGCAGCATCTCCACCTCTCCACACTGCTGTTCCAAGGATGCCAGCCCAAGATCCTGTCCACAGGGGGCGAGAGAAACTGAGCTTCGGATCTGGCTCTGCGGGAGTGAGCCAGTGGGTTTTCACTTCACTTAGTGAGCTCCTAAAAAACGTTTGCTGTTCCCTTTCACAAAACCCTATCTGTCTTCTCACAGTGAGAAGCCTCTACTGCTTTTACAAATTTTAATTGCTTTAGAGGTGCAAAGGGGAAGGGACCCCATGTAAGGTCCAGTGCTACAGCACAGCCAAGCACATCTTGAGTTCCTGGGAAACCAGCACCCAAATACACTATTGAGTTTTCATAGCCACCATGAAACTCTGGCATGGGGGATGCTGCAAGGGAGATGACCCATCCTTCTGTAGCCCCCAGTCTCTTCCATTAGATCTGAGAGACCGTAAGGCAGGTTAAACCCCAATCTAGTCTCTATTTCTGTTTAACTTTTTAAAGCTAAATCCCCCAAGCTCAGAGCAGAGACAGAATGCAGACGGAACAGCATTGCTATGGAAGAAGACTAGTCAAACGCATCCTGGCCTTGTGACAGGCTGGAAACAACCTCGTTTCTACGACCTTTTTGCCTTGCACAGTTAAGGCAGAAGTATCCCACCACCCAGGACCTTCTATAAAGTTCGAAGCTGCCAGAAACCTCCAAGTACCCCTGCAAGCCTTAAGATGACCTAGGTCTGCAGCATCACTCTTAGGGCTCCCTCTCACTCACCTCTACAGATCTGTATGCTGCTTAGGGACATGCAATTTCTCACATGTTAACACTGATGGCAAAGCTGTTATCCTGGGAATTTCACTTGGACGGATGCAGATTTGAATCCCAGGTTTTGCCTCAGAGCATAACACAAAGTACTCCAGGACATCTTCCAGCTGCTGAAAGTCCTGCAGTGCTAAGCAGCTTGTCAGCTCTGTTTCCAAACCTGCCTGCACCAGTTTCAGTACGAAATCAACTGGTCAACAAGCAAGGGGTCTGCAAACCAATAAGCAAAACCAGCACAGTCCTCTCCAGTGAAGTAGGCATCTAGTACCAGGAGATTCTCCTCCTATTCCAAAGAGGTTAAATTCCGTGTCAGCTCCACAGGGAGACAATTGAGTCCCCAGTCCTTTCTGACCTCCTTATAATACACTTTGAGTAAAGGCTGCAGGGTGCTTCACAGAGGCCTTAGTTGTTTCTAACAGTATGGTAACTCCAAGCAGGGACAAGAGCAGGGACATAATACATGCTCTGAACTCAGGTATCTGCTCTTAGGGCACTGCATTCAAGCCCTCTTTCCTTGTGGCTTGACTCATGAAAAATGACAGATAGTCAAAAAATATAGGGCCGTCATCCCTGGGGCTCAGGGATATTAAGTGGGGTCTGAGGCAGGAGCTCAGCAAAGGGACATTATGCAGAGGATTCAAGGATGCATCCTTAAAAGACAGCTACAGCAAAATCAAAAATACTATGAGCCACTTGGTGTGGTTCTCCTGCACTGATCTCCCACCTGGCAGTTGCAAAGGGGAGATGTTTTTGAACTGCATAGAAAATTAAATGGCTTTTGTATATTAAAAAAATTCAGATGAAAACAGTTACACCAGTTACCAGACAGTGAGCAGATGAGCAATCACCATTTCATATTAAATAGACCCAACTAGATCAATCTCCATACTGCCACACTCCCAGCATTACAGCTTCAGTGCACAGCAGCAGACCGAGTGCCTGCAAAGGCCAGGTAGTGCCGTGCTCCCGCAGAGATGGCATGCCCCGGCAGGAGGGCTGCAGTCCCAAGGAGCAGCTGTAAGACATCTGCTCTGTCCTCTCACTCCTTCAATGCTCACGCATCCCAGACCAGATGGGCACACTGGGAAACAGGCCTCCGGCTGGAAAAGGATTCCAGTTTGTGGTTTCTTTACAATGTGGTTTCCACGCAACGTCACAGCAACAAATCGCTAGTTTCTTCCTATGGAGAATGGAAAGAGAGGTGAGTAGCAGCAAAGCAGGAGGAGAAGGCCACCCAGCGTGGGAGGTGACACTAGGAATGCTTCAACACAAGTTCTGCCTATACCAGGCCCTTTCATGTCTCATGGGCAGCAAGACTTAGGACAAGGGAGTTTCCCAATATTACTCCTGACACCATTCAAAGATCTCATCTCCCTTCCACTTCACTTCCTCCAGCCACCATAGGCGATTTTGAATCCCAAATTTATCCACAGCAACACAAAAGCACAATCAATTAATGATTCCCACTGACCTAAGAAGGTTCATTGCCAGAGGTGGCAGGTCAACACGTGAAATCTGAGCCCAAGTTCCCTCCCAAGCTGGAATGGCACCCTGAAGAGACAAGAAGCTGACTGCCCTGCCAACTTTATTTGGCAGCTTTTCCCCCTGAAGTGAGGTACATGGCTTGATTTCTTCTACCTGGCCACTGCAATCTCCCACTAGAGTGGATTCTGCCCTGCATTTTCCCAGTGTTAAGTTCTTGCTGATGGGGTTATTTGCAACCTTGCACACAAGACAAGGATCAGAAGCCAGGAGAACATCATCTGTGCAACAGCAGCAGGCCCCAGCAGGATGCTCATCACTGTCTTGCACTGGTTGCAGGCCTGGCCAGCTCACATCCTGGTGGGCACTGCCTCCTGACTAGTACCACTCATACCAGGTCTGCCATCACAGCCCAAGCAGTTAAGAGCTGTAGATTAACACAAGTATTTTAAGCCCCTCACCTCTCCACCTGCATCTGATGAAGGGATCCTGGTCTGGAAATGCCGGCCTCCTATTCATTTATACTAAATCAAATATTTGCATGGAGTAGGACTCATTTAGCACAGTTACCAGGGCTCAGCTGTAGGGCACAAACCGACAGCAACATCTTAGAAGTCCTCAAAACCACCTAGTCGGGGGAGAAACCAGCACTGTGGTGCCAGTTCTCAGCCTGCCCTCTCCTACATCTGGAGAGGAAGAATGGCTGCTCATGAAGCACAGCTGCCAGGGTCAGCCCAAGGGTATCAGGGCCAGACTGTACAACACAGCCACACATTGTTTCCCTAGATCTCTGCACGAAGATGCCTGGATGGCTTTGCTACGAGGAGGACCAAGATCTAGATTTTTACTGCTCTAGTGGACACAACGCATAGAGAGTACCACAACGGCAGTACTGGAGCATCCAGACATGGCAGACCAGGAGTTGCTGGGGGCTAGGGATAAGGAACAAAGGCCAGGTTCCAGAGGCACACTAACTGCCCTGCTTTCATCCCTGTGTGATGACAGCACTCCCTCACCACTTCATGGCACAGCGCATGTGAACGCACAAGGCAGGAAACATTTCCTAGCCTGCTTCTCCTCCAGCTCTGCCAGCCACCATCCAAGACTGCTGCATGGGATGCAGCCAACTGTTTAGTGGTGGAGCAATTTTAAAGGTTTCACAGCACCACCCCACTCCCCGACAAAACCTTGGCCAACTGCCACAAAACTCACTTGTCCAGGAACAAGTCCAGGGAATCCCGCTACAGCTCATTTCAAGAGACTTTCCTCCAAGAAGGTCTGAATTAAATAGTACCAAGAACATTTTTACATTCATCATGAGATCCAAATGGGTTTTCAACACGCAATCAATGGGTCCACAGAAACCTATCCCCAGTGCTTCCCCTCTGGCCAGCAGCCCTGCCATCTGCAGCAATCACTTTGCTTCATGCCTCGTCGTGATTCCCAGCCTCCAGATGTCTGCATCCACTCCAGCCATGAGGCCCCCACCTGGGAGCTGCCTCTGCCCCACAGCATTTCAGAGTCCAAAGTCCCATTGATTCCCGTCAGCATACAACTCCACAGCTGGAGAGATGGGAGCACTGCAGAGCATCAGTCATGTTCTGCCCAGTGGAAAACCTTTGGCACCAGCACTGATGCTTTATCTGCAAAATAAAAGGGTAAATAAAAAGTAATGTAGCACAAGCAGCAGGGTTCATAGTGCTTGTGATGAATAACATAAGACACACAATTTTCTCTAGGCTTCTAAATAGGGAGGATGAGGTCTTTAAAAGTAACACAGGCCTTTTTGAGAACACAAGTTTCCTGCCAGCAGAGTGACTGTGAAACTGGGACACAGTTAACAGACGTTGGAAAAGGCAGGCTGGAGGACAGGAGGACAAGTGCACAGGCACAGCCTGCCAGCACAGTACAACAAAAACTGCAGCCTCAGGTTAGACACATGCTGTGCCAAGTACACACACAGGAGGACCAAATGAACAGACAGTGGTGAGACCTGTGGCTCAGTATCAGAGCAGCCACGTTGTTTCCTGCCCAAGGCGGGCACTTCACCCACAGCTCAACAACCACCCATCACTGAAGCTATTCTCCGTCAAGATAAGTGGTATTTTGGAATGTGGGGATACTGAACAGTGAGAACAGCATCCAAAACTACTGTCAGATACACTGAAGTGAAAAAGCCATTCACATGTGGTACAGCAGCAGCCACCAGCAAGACACTCAGCTTGCCCCTCTTAGCCACCCTACCAAATTCCCTTGCATCCCTCCAATCAGAACCCACCACAGCTGAATTTCTGTTCTGAAAGAAAACCTATGCATCAAAAAGCCAAGGCACTGGCTGTTTTTGTGAGTACTGTTCCACACACACTTGTTCCCACCACAGTACAGCTCTGTTTTCCAAGCACATTCCACTCTGTGGAATGAAGGACATATAGACTACAGGTACACAAGAGGGCAGGGCTTCTGTCCAGTGGGACTTCACCAAGTTGGAGGACTGGGCCAACAACAGTGTTGTGAAATTCAGCAAGGACAAGTGCATAGCTCTACACCTAGAGCAGGAAAATCCCATGCATCACCACAGCCTGTGGTCCAGCTAGCTTGGGATCTGGGGGACAATATGTTGAACACAAGCCAACAGTGCATCTTTGTTGCAATGAAAGCCAAGCTGCAATAAGGGAGACTCAGATGGGACAGAAGGAAAGAAGTTCTGCCCCAGGAGAACAGCCTAACTCTAGAGTCCAGAGCAGTGGTAGCACCTCCATCTTTGTCACCCAATCTTTACCTATACAAGGTCTCAAGCAATCTGACCTGGCTGTGAGGGTGGTCCGGCTTGGAGTGGTGGGTGGACAGAAATCTCCCAAGGTCCCATCCTATCAAAACCCACCCATGACTGCTTTATCTCTTGATCCGTCCTGCCCACTATGTAAGTCTTCCATCTGCCACAATACAGCTCAAGAGAACACCTGAAGCCCAATTCACTGTATTTCTTATCCTTTGAGTGGGCTGTCTATATCCACAAATAATTAGAACAGTCCCCAGGCTGTGGGGCTGCTACCTGCCAGAAAAATATGCTTAGTGAGGCCATGTGTTATGTAGTCTTTCTGGTGTCTACTGACAGGGAAATAGGTCTGCTTTCTGGTCTCACTTGGAACAAGGGCTGATCACAGTAGGAGTGGGGGGGTAAACCAAGGCAACATTAACTCGCTCGCTGCCGTTCTTGGGACAGATGATCTCCGTCAGTCCCTCTGGTCTCGGCTGACTCAGCAGTTCTCCTGCGAATAAAGGAAAACAATGAAAATATTTAAGCATCAACAAGGCAGTTTTTGCAATTTTTGCTTTTAGCATGCTCTTCCTCTCCCCCTCACCAAGTAAATATCCATGACTGATGCAAGTGAGCACTGTAAGAGGGCTTACTGGTCCTGCAACCCAAATACACCCCATCCATGTAACCATGGTGAATGTCCTCTCGATTACAGCTTGGAGATATGCTGGTCCCCACAAATGTAACATTTGCCATCTTTCCTGTCTCTGCTTTGAACCACTGCACACAGACTCGAGAGCTCCTTAGGGATTCATAGCATCCAGATGGAAGATTCCCTATTGCCCCTCTCCCTGGGTGCACTTGCCACAACTACCATGGGACTGCTACTGCATCCTGCCAGAGCCCTCAGCTACACTATAGTCTGCTGAGCCTGCAGATCCAGCTGTCAGCTCTTCTATAATGGAGGCAATACCAGCTCTGTGTTGAGTTGGTAGCAGTGGGGGGCTCTCACACTGCATAGTATCCCTTGGTGAAATGAGTTGCGTCAGCTCTGCTGCTCAAGCGCCAAGTTGGCAGCTCCCCACTGCTGGCACCCTTGCAGCATGTACTTCAGGGCAAGACACAGGTCAGCTCAGCGAGAGGGGAAAGCCAGGTCTCCGAGGAACCCTTGCCCAACAGCTTGCTCAGAGCAAATCAAGTTTCTTCCAGGGTCCACTCTACACAGGACTGGCCTCAGCAGGGCAAATCCCCAAGCCATTAATGCGCCATTTCTTCAGCATAGTCCAGTCACAGCTGAGACACCCAATAGCACCAGAAACACCTCAATACCAGCTAAGGGTCTATTCTCAAAGGTAGTATGGGATGACAGCATCCATGGCCAGCAAGGGCTCAATTCTTCTGAGTGTGCCTACATTGGTGCCAACCAGGCCTACCCAAGGCAGAGGCACCAGGCCACAACTGGCCCAATCTTTCTTTACAGAGGCAGGCCAGCTGTAAGTTGGCTGCAGACACAGGTCCACACAATCAAGCAGTCACTGTGAGCTGTCCCCACTTCACTAAAACAGTTGAGACAGATGGTCCTTGGAGTCCTCTTTTTAAATGCACTTACAAAAAATTCCTTTCCTGTTAAACAACATCAGAAAAAGTCTCCTTGTGTCTAAGCTGTGATTGCCAGGCAGCCCAGGAAAAACTGAAAAGAAATTACACTTTGAAGAAGTACTGCCCAGCCTGTGCAGCAATGGCACAAGAGTCGTGCCTGAAGTCTTACAAATGCTCCTTCCTTCTTCTCACACAGGATGAAATTTCACTTTCATGAAATAACAGTTCTAAAACCCTTTGGTTTTTCCAAAGCACATCATTTCGTATCATGAAAACAGAGAGGAGGGCTTGGCAGGGAGCATACACAGTTGCCCTTGAGAGATACCCTACTTGTAAGGCCGGTAATTCCAGTTTGCCCTCATGGTCTGCAATCTGAATTCACATTTGGTTTGAGCATCTTTCCTGTCTCACACCTACACTCAAACCTGAACTGGCAGAGCAGCTTTTAAAGGGAGGAAGACATCTCCCAAACAAGAAGAATCGTGATGGCAATTTGCAATTCAAAGTCAAGTCTGTAAGGCAGCGTCCTCAATCACATGCGCTGTCACCCTTTGAAAGCAGCATGGCACCTCATCAAGCACGTACACCACAGGGCTCCATGTCCCAGCAATTCCAGTTTCTAACCTCAGGCTGACTTTCAAACTGCAGTATTGCTAACTGTACTGAAAACGCCATCCCTGAAAAGATGAGTCATAAAATCAGTGCACTTTAAAGACAGGGCTAATATCCATTAGATCTTAAACCAGAGGAGTGCAAAAAGACTGGTCTGTTTGCTCGAGTCTTCATTCCCATTTCCATCTTCCCACTTCAGAAATATTTAGACAGTGATTTCTCCAGGATAGGAAATTGCTGTAGGGGAATGCATATGTCTGACTTGCAGGCAAACCCCTTCCTATGGCTCTTCAGTCACCCTTCTTTTCTTTATGGCTTTACCTGCCCCTCTAGGTTGCCTCTGGGATAAAGCTCACCTCAGTCTGTCCCCAGTTTCATCCACACCTCCTCCAGCCCCACTCCCATTTCCTGCTGGCATACACACTGCTCCCCAGAAGAAAGACTCTTCTCACAATTGCTCCATGAGAAGTATCATGCACCAAATGGACAGGTTACCTGTGCATCCTTTTAATTCCTTCCCCTCTCAACTACTGGATGTCCCACTTCTTTTCCATTATAGTGTTCTCATGCTGTTCCCATTGCAAACCGGTCATATTTGCTGCACAAACTCATCACAATACTAAACCGGGTGTAACTATCTAAATCTCATTTCACGTCCCTGCTGAATAAAAGCCAGTGCAAATCCCACTGCAGCATGCAATCTTAGAGCTGTAACAAACTAACATTGAGACACACTGCTTGGATACAACTCTTCAGGCCCAGAATCTCTTGGAGCTTTCAGAAACCTCAGGTTTCCATTCAGAAAGTATTCAAACTGTAGGAGATTAGAAATAAGAGTCTTCAGGGCTGCAGTAGGGTGGGAAGTGGAGATCCAATGAAGCATTGGACTGATGGATACAGAAGGAAAAGCTAAGTGTCTGGTATGTGGTGGTGTTTGCTTGATTTAACTGCTAGGTTTACATGTAGCTGGAGCAGCTTGTGTCTGCAGCACTTGTTCTGCCCCTGTGTACACGCTAGCCAGTCTGTATTTTGGATGCACATTCCTCCACGAGCATGTCACCAATTTGAGTGGAAACCTCAGCTCTGCCTGCACTCTGTGAAAGGTTTCCTGCAACAGTGCACACACAACCATGAAGCTTATCCTAATCTCAACATGAACTTGGTTTTAATGTTAACTTCCACAGAAGTCACTAAGGTTTTAACCAACTCCAACTACTTAAGGCTAAAGACCAAGACAGTTGAGTGTTTGAAGAACATAATTATTTTTCAGTAGACAAATCTGCATCACTGAGATTATTAATCTGTTTTAAGAGCATGAGTCCTATTTGCAAAGGCACTTTAAAGCTGGGTACTTGCTGACCAAGGCCTAATGTTAAAATGCATTTACATCCAGTTCACTTGATAGCAGAGAGGAACCTGCAAACAGAGAGCAGATGCTTCAGAAGATGCTCCTGTGCTGCCCCTCCATTTGCAATGGCACAAATGGTGCAGAAAAGTTTTATCTGTCCCACAGCTACCCTCCTGGTGCTTTGGCACAGAAATTGGTCTCCACAACTGGGTAAAATGTGCTGTACAGCAGGCTAAGGCTGAGACACAGACCCTGTCATGAAATCACCACAGTCAATTTGACCACAGCATAAGCTGGTTTCTAAACTCCCCTCAGGTAGATGGGTTGAGTGAGTCACACTGCCCACACCATTTAAAAGAAACCTGCTACACATGGACAGTCACAGGGAAAGGATGGAACAAACCTTCAGCCATGCCCAGAGCTCTACCAGAAAGGCCTGTTTCCTCACAGCATTAGCCAGCTCACCTGCAGCAGATATTTCTATGTAAGCAAGATGTTCTCCACTCCACTGTTTTATCACAGAACAGACACAGGCACAGGCAACTTCGAGCCACTTGCAGCGAGTTCCCAGGCCAGGCAAGGATAACTGCATGTGCCAGGTGGAGCTCAACTGCACATCACCGCTCAGTGCACGAGGAAGACATTTCTCCTGCTGTGTATGCCCAGCAACATGGAAAAGCATCGGACTACAATTTCTGGTCAAGTACACGGGCTCGTTATAGCTTCTGTCCTTGATTTACTGTGATCTGGGGAGGGATGCCTCTCTCAGAGCCCAGTGCCAGCGATCAGACCCACGCTTGCTGCAAAGCACGCTCCACTGACCTTTAGGAATACCCGTGAAACGCCAGACACCCATGACAAATCAGAGAGTTAGGAGGAAGGCTGACAGCAAGGAAAGCGAGTACTTGCAGGAGTGTTTGGTTACTCCATGCTGGCAGCGAGGCAAGGCCAGCTGTAAGCCTACTTGGCTGCCTAACAGAGAGGAAGGTTTTGAATACATGGAGGAAAATCCCACTATTTGCCTTCAGACAATTCCCATTGCCGCTGCTATGCGAAGTGGCACAAGGTTCCCTGTTCACATACCAAGAATCTGCAGCAAAGGCTTAGGGATGAGACACTGCTCCAGCCTGCCATGCCATCTCCTCTCTCTCAGAGCTCCCAGGAGAAGACATTTGCACAGTATCAGCCTGATGATGTTTGTCATTTTCATGCTGTCATTCCTGCTCTTAGGATCTGGGGCCCACTGGGACAAGCAGCAAGTAGTGGTTGAGCAGGACCTGAACCTGGCTCTGTGGTGCTGCTTCTCTTTCCTCTGCTAGAGATCTCTCAAATCTGCTAGAGATCTTGAAAGTACATCACACATCACCCATGCTTCACAAAAGGGGCATGAAAAAGCCAAACCCAAGCTGGTCCTACATCCTGCCCTGCTTGAGCACTGACCTACTCACTCCACCATATGTCCCAGAGCTGCTCCAAGGGTTTTGCAGTCTCACTGCTCATATGCTCTCCTACCCTAAATGCCTTTTCACTCTTCCTCCTTGCTGAAGGGCTTCAGACACCAACCACTGCAAGTGGAGTTGACAGGAGATATCTCAGCCTCACCTGCTTCTCTGTCAAGCCTCCTTTGACTAATCTTTGCTTGTGACATTTCTCAGCACAGCACTCAGCAGTCATGCCTTCAGGAAAGGAGAGAACAGGACACTTCAACCCTGCATACCAAAAGCACGTCTCATGGTTGGTTTCCAACAGCAGTCAAGAAACAGGGCTTACATGAGACCCCAGAACACCCCTCATGAAGTCCTACCCACTTTAATCCAAACAACTGCAAAAAGATTGGGGTTGGAAAAGCTACAGCTTCTCTGCCTGGCTGTTAGTTGTTTTGAGGTTCAACAGCCAGAGCACTTACACAATTAGATCAAAGCTGTCAGAGAAGCAGGATGGGTTGAAAAGCCATGTGCACAGATTTCCCTCTGCCGTAAGCACAGGCAACGCCCTCACACAGTGGGAATTTGCAGCCAGCTCTACAGTAGAGAAGAAATCTGCCAGGAGTCATGGCAGAAGGAACAGGAAGGAGATGGAGTCTCACAACAAACCTGCTTCTACTCCACACCATCTAAATGTTGCCTTTGCCACTCTCTGCATAGATGAAATTAATTACTTGCTTCATATAAATGTTGCTGTGCATGATGCACAACCTTATTCTCAAGCACAGTGCAGAGAAAATACTGCTCTGTACTGGTATGAATTTTTAATATGCTCCTCGCAGAACTGCCTGCATGTCACGCACAAAAATATTCCCCAGAAAGATAGAACTCTGCAGTTGATTTATTTCTGGAGTCCTAAGCGACCTTTTCTACTGGGCCTGCTTGAGGCAGAGGGCTGGATAGAGACCTCCAAGTTAGGATTTAATTTCTTCTCACTGGAGGCTGATCTCCTGGCTACAAACATAGCAAAAATAAAGAAGCTGAAAGCACAGACATCACAAAAGGGAACAGAGCAGGGTGAAATGCATGTTATGAACAAAAGTTTCATAAGCCTCGGGTTGCAGTCCCAGTTAGAGGAGCTTAAAACTAGCAAACAAAAACAACAACAAAAATCCCAGGCTGTGAAAGTGCCCTAGTGGGAGAGACTGCTGTGAAAAGAAAAACAGCAGAGAAGAAAACTCTGTTGGTAAGCACTGATCACAACTACATGCTAGTGAGCATAGACACCCATTAGATACAGCACATGAGCACACACTCAGGAACAAATGAGCCTGGGATTTAATACAGTTTAACAAGAAAGGGAAGGCTTGAAAACAAAAGGAAGCTCGCTCTGGAAATGTGGAGTGGGAAAGGCAAAGGACTAGCCTGCAGAGGTGAGTCTCCAAGACCGGAAGCCGATAGCACAGAGAAAAGGATGTGGAGAGCAATGGAGAGGGTTAGAGCTATTGAAAATATGCAAAAGGAACTCATGGCACCTTGCCATTTCTCCTTTGAAGGGTTCAAGACAAAAAATGTCAACAGTGACACCTTCCTTGAACACGGAGCAGCCTCCTGGGGGTGCTCAGCTCCACTCTAGAGCATGACAAGTGCCAGAGGGGCAGGCTCAGCTATGGGGCTGTGGCCTAATCCAAGCACTGGAAAGCTTTCCAGCTCCTGCATTCACAGGACCAGGTGTCTCTCGAGCCATCACCTCATTTCCAGGCCTCACAGCTCTAGCTGTGGACATATATATGGCTCACCCTGAATACTTCTCCCAGCTGGCTATGCAGGAAATTGTTTTCCCAAGGTTCGTAATTCATGTGAGATGACAGAAATACAAAACAACCTCTGGAAACAGCAGTGCTTTTCAGCTTGGAGCTGACAGCTCAAGCTTCAGGACCTAGAGCTGCAGTTCTCCAAGCCAGGAACCCCAGGCCTGCTGCAGAAGCTGCACTCGGCTGAAGCCCAGGCAGCTTTTCCCACAGCAGCTGAGATCACCCTGCACTTTACCTCCTGCCCATGGAGCTACCAGACTAATTACCCTGGCAGGAAGCCCGGGGCTGTGTCAGAGCCTAAGGTGCTCTGCAGGGCCTGTCCAGGAGACACAGGGAAACAGATGCTGTACGTGGCAATCACTAACTCTAATTTTAGGCACTCAGGAAAGGGAGAGTCACACAAACACCAGCTATGGTCTGAAAGGCTTAAGGGGGTTAAATACCCTGCTCCTTCCCCAAGTCATTATAGGGTCAGCTAGTTCTTAACCCATCACTGTCACAGCAGAAGAGGACATGGGCACATCTCAGTGATTGCAAAAGCTCTAGTGAAGCCTTTGGCACTGAACTGAGCATAACTCTGGGTGGAGGACTTGTGTGGAAAGCATTCTGGATCCTCGACTCAGTAGCTACAGGAGGATAATTATTCAAAATACCAATTTACAACTCATACACTATTTTCCCATATGAGTTATTGAGATTATCCCTTACCAGTGTGACAGCGCAAGGTTTCCAAGTATAAAACTTGGAAAAATCTATGTTTGCCCCAAAACATTAGTTAATTCTCTCAGGCACACAAAATTTAATTATAGCTAGAACTGGAATTCAATTAAAAGCAACAAAAACCCTCATACCTTCCCCAAACTACACAATTTGGTACTTCCTATGTGCATATTCACAAACAAGAATGCAGAGAGCAGTAGAAAATTATCAAACAGCTCCATCAAAATAACTCCAGGAGCAGTTATAAAAGTTTCAGCCCTTCTGCCACCTTCTGACAGCATGAAATAAGCAGATCAGAGAAATAAAGGATGGTTGGCATGTAACATATTCCTAAGCCAGGGCAGGTACCTGATCTACCACCAGTGTGGCTACATAATGAATGCAACTCCTCTCTTCTCTTTCAGGAACCATAAAACACTAAGCACAGACAGCATTTATGCCAGGTAACACTGACATCTCAGCAAATTGCCATGAGGAGAGGCAGCTGTGACTTTTGACACCACTGCCCCTTCCAAAAAGATGAGGGAGCAGGATGAGGCCATTTCTCCACTCTGTTCCATTGAACTCAGTGTATTTCAAATAGTATTTCAGCATGAGGTAGCCTCCTTTGTCCAGCTTCGTCTCCACCTGTTCTGTTGGGCACTCCATCCTTCTCCCTGTGCCATGGGGAAGGTGGGAGCAAGCCACCTCCTCCTATTAATGACCAGAGCAGACACTGGAGAATGAGTGTGACCAAAGGGGACAAGCAAATAGCACAGCATAAAGGCTTAGAAAAATGACAGGGGGCATTAGGGAAAAATTAAGACAACAAAGCATCCTCCAGATTGCTGAATATTTTGCTCTCCTTCTAATATCTAAAGAGCTTCTTGAATTAGAAGGTTGCAATACAGCACTTTCTGATGACTGCAATACAAAGCCATGAAAAATTGATTTGCCTCATTAACATTTTAGGACCTTATTAGCTGGAACAAAATTGACCGTCAAGGCATTTTAAGGGACAGTCCTGGTGTAATGAGCTCAGTGCGAATTATCCTGATCCCAGAATAGAAACAGGCCCGTCACTGAGTAACCAAGCCCAGAATCTACCTTTTGGTTATTTTTAATTCCACCCCTTCAGCCTTATCTGCCATGAGCACTTTCTCAATCTGCCAAGGCAAGGCACCAGCTGGAGAGAAAGCTGCAGCCAGCCCCAACCTGTCTGTTCTCATCCAGCAGCAGCAAGGGATGATCGCACACAAGGCATCCACCTGAATGGCAGACACCACCGGCTGCAGACAACGATGCCCACTTTTCTAAACAGTAATTCCAAAGCTACTGCACCTCCATCACAGCGGAGATGCTGAGCCTTCTTTCATCCAGATGATCAGCAAGCTGCAGGTTCCACTAAAGTAAAAAAAAGGGAGTTTAAAAGAGCTCTCAAAGCCATTACTAAAACAAAGTTAACAGGCAGGTTCACTGAAGTTTGCAGGAAGCTACTGGGACTGGTCAGCATCCTGCTACCTCTCTGGCTCTTGTTTGGGTCACAACCCATCAATAGCTGGTCATTTGACATGCCAGCCCCTGAAGCAGGACTTACATGATTCAGTCCCACTGACTTGCAGCCTAATGCAACTGCTGAGGCAGGGCCAGGCATCTGCCTGCCCTTCTGCGAAATTTAGAGATTTAGGCAAGTCTGCAAGACATTTTTCTGCATAATAGTCTAGCACAATGTTGCACCCTGAACTGGGTGATCAATTGAACTGGCCTGCTCCAACTCAAAAACTATGAAGGCTCAACACATGGCGCACTTGACGAAAAGCAAAAGGAAGCACCGGACACAGGCCCCAGAACTCCCTGCTGCAACACAAGGGTTCACAAAGAGACCAGACCATTAACTGGCAAAGTGTCTTCAAGCGTTACTGAAGACACAAATCCCTGTGCTGAAGGCAGACAAAGGCTGGAAGAGCACTTGGGACAAGTTTTTTCCCTGTTGGCTTTCTCTGTCCCCACAGAATGTCCACGCATGCCGTGACTGAAGGTTGGATCCTAGCCATGAAGCCTCTCTTCTACAAGTTCACCAAAGTCCAGCTGGGGAGTGACAGACCTAGAGTTTCCCTTGTAGTAACCTTTTTGATCTTTTTATTATTTACTTGCCTTTTGCCAGCCAAGAAAAGGCAGAACAAACCAAAACACACATGCAAGATACGTGCGTACATGTCCTGCCCAACAATTTCCCCTGAGATTAAATAAACTACTTTCTAGGTAAAAGTAACTTGTTTCCATGAGTTGCTCTTGCCTTGGGGTCATTCCAAGGTTTCAGTGTGTTCTGCAAACTGAATTGGAAGGAGCTATTTTCAAACCTGTTCTGGTAGGTATTCTTTCCCAGATCATTTAAGGTGAGATACAAGCACAATATTCCTCTGTAAAGCTATTTTGGTCACTCTAAACCACTTGCTGTTCAGCAGGACAACCACAGAGCCCACTTAAGCACATGAACATTTTTTTTACCCTTCATCATTGACTGGTCTAAGGAGCAAAGTCTAAGCACCATAGGTCCCACTCACACTCAAATGTTAAATCAAGTGTTTTACCTGGTTATTGAACCAGCTTGAACCCATCCCTGTTTTAATCTATTAACATGACTTTGTATTGAAGTCACTTTACTGTGGAATTTGGTCTATGCATGTACATGACAGAATTTATTCTAGGCTCATGCTACCCACTTTCTACTAGCTAATAACTAACCCCATACTACATGCTGACCACAGGTATGGCTTTAGCTGACTAGGAACCTGCAGGATCACAGAAGTTTCCTTAATTACAAGGACATCAGATATAACTTGCTTCTCTGCATATATTTTTACCATTTACACTGAAGTTTCATAAGTACATCCTTAGTCAAGTGTTTCTTCCTTGTCAGACAGAGTGTGATGTAGATTTGCATTACGCTATACAGCTAAAATCAGAGGGAGCAGAGCACCGAAATCAGAGGCCAACTCTCCTCTGGATATGCTCAGCACCAATCCCCTCATCAGAGGGAATCTGTCTTCGGAAGAAACAGCTTTAAAACTTTGCAGTCATTTACTCAAACTGATTAAAGAAGAGAGACTCAGGGACGGACATCTTAAGCATACAGTTGAGATATTCCAAGAGTGAGGACTACTGGGACTGAAAAAAAGACATGAAGCAGCAGGATACTTGCTCTCAAATGCGGTTCATGGTTGGAGTTCAGGCCCCCAACAGGCTTGCTCTGAGGGGATGTGGGGCAGGTGTGGCAGCTCAAGAGCTGGCTGCTGCCAGAAAAGTGGGCAAAAGGCTGGCATACAGGAGGAGAAGAGGACATGTTTCACAGCAACTCAGAATCCACACCTTATTTTAGAGAGTGCACTTTACACAACACAATGGCAGAGCAACATCCAAAGAAATAAGATCAGTCAGACAAATGGCCATTACAAAAGAAGCAAAGAGCACCTCGTCCCCTGCTGCGCTTTGTCCAGGACCACAGTTTTGAGATGCAGGAGGCCCTAGAAGACTACCAGTGTTTTGGACACAGTGAGTTGAAAGACGAAGCACAAGTCAGTCTGGACTAGATCGAACCTTTCCTTCTCTCCCTCACTACCAAAAGTTTGCTCTGTGAGGGAAAACTTCGGAGAAAGCACAGACCTACTAGTTGCTTCTGTCTGCGCACCTAAGGATTTTCCGTGCTTGGTCCCACAGCTCTGGACTTCCCCACCAGCTGCCTTGAAGCCAGACAGAAGCACCTGTCTCCCTTCACCCTGACCTGGTTCCCTCCCAAATCCCTCAGCCTCCTGCAATTTTTTTAAACGTACAAGCTAAGAGAACCACCCTCCAAGCAAGGCAAAGCTTTATTAAAAATGACTTCCGATTAAAAAGGAGTTTTAAATCCTTTTGTAATGATGAGCAGATTATCCGCATCACGCTGCATTATGCAATGACGATAAAGCAGCACAAAGCAAGTGGCAAAAAAATGTTGTCTCTAGCGGAGTCACAACTTTGTGGGCAGCTCCCAGTTTCAATGCTCACCTGCAAGATTCAGATGGGGCTGGGGTATACCTGGTATATGCCAGAGACACAGAATCATGCACAAAACTTGTACAATGCAGCAGCTGCAGAGCAGAGGCTGTTTTGCAACAGGCCTTTCAGTCAGAGGTGCTATTTCAGGGAAATACTGACACTAAATATTTCAGGAAGCACAGGTAACAATGATAAACCTCTGACCTGGAGCCTGGCCACGGGGTCTGCCATAAAGCATGACAACTTGTCATGCCATATTGGCGATGAACTAGAGGCTGGGCAAGAACTGCCTACCACACCATGAGGGCCGAGCTGCCAGCATCCCCCCTGCTGCCCAGGGGCAGGAGCAGCCATGCGGTAAGGGAACAGCCATGCTGCTCAGTGTCCCCTTGCCAGACACCCCGCCACACTTGCAGCTGCCAGCTTTTAATGGGAAGCACATTTTTAGCACCTGCCAAGTGGTAGGCCAGAAATCCAAGTCACACATTCAGAGCCAGCCTACTGCACTTCCCAAACCAGCTCATCAACCAGCTCCTCTCATCATACCCTCTGCAACCCAATGGTTTGTTGGGAGAAGGGAGAGATATTTATTTATTTTTACCCTTTTTCTTTTTAAGTCAGATCCCTGTGTGAATAACTTCGGCATGGTCTTGCCTTGTTCAGCAACATTTTCTTAACACTGCATTAAGCCTCACTGCAAGCACTCAAAAAAGCACGTGTGTATGGACATAACGTGGTAGGCATTCTTTTGTCAGAGAAGATGTGATTTATTTCAAAGGACAAAGAACAAGTTAAAAATAACAGGCAGCTTCAAAAGGTTTATGGTAGCTTTCTGTTACAACAGACAAAAGCCACTTTTTTCCCCCCCTGATCCCAGGGGAAGGTTCCCAAACTTTTCTCTCATCCAAGAGTCTTTACTTTGGCTGAGCCTTGGAGGCACAAAGACATTACTTGGGAAAAGATGCACACAAGACTCAACTCCTGACTATTTATTTCAGCATCTCATCATAGCAAGGCTTCAAGCTGACCACAGCAGCTACTTGCTGAGCTGAATTATTTGCCTATGCAAACACCAGTTAAGATCTTGCCCAAATCCAGTAATGATCACCTCAGTGTCTGCAGGGCTCCCTCTGGGCACACGCATGCTCCTTTGAGAAACTACCAACTTCTCCCTTACTCAAGCTGCCATGAAAATGCCACCAATGCTGTATCACAGCATGATCCTTCATGTGACAGCACAAGCAAGACTCCCTGCCTGAAACTCCTGACAGCACAAGTTCAGGTACAGAGATCTGACTGACCTTTTCATGAGGACAAAGAACACTGGAGTTTCATTCCCTGTGTAGCCCTCCAGCACCATCACGAACCTGAGCAAAAGTACCTGGAGATAACCAAAGTTTCAGAGTCAAGTTTGCATCACCTCCATTTTCACCCACTGAACACATCTACACAACTGTCCACCAGAAGCTTAAAATTATCAACAGTAATATTCTGGGATATTGCAGCCATCAAGCAATGGCATTTCTTCCCAACTCTTCAGTTGCTTGCCTTCAGTCCATCTCAATGTGAAAGCAGGCACGGGATGTTCGGAAACAAGTCGGGAGGCTGCTGAAGCAGAGCAGTCACCTATAATAAAATATGAGCTCAAAGCTCCACAGAGCCAGTTTAAACAAAGGAGACGGCTTAAAACCCATCCAACCAAACACCTAAACCCAAAAGATGTAAAAAAGTTTGAAAGCTTGAATTATATATTCCTGACACCAAGAGCTCAAGGTGCTCCAGCAGAGCATGATTACACCAGTGCATTTTCCAGCCAGGGATGGCTCAGTCCTGGTCCTAACAGCGTGCAGGGAAAGGAGTCATTTATTAAAGAGACCTGTGAAACTGGAGGCATGACCAGTTCCCACAAACTCCCATCGTGCATGGAGTTGTCTCTCCACTTTGGTGCCGGTAAAACACCTTTCCTACAGCGTCCTCCTAGAATTTGGAGGATGAGTAAGGTAGTGGGGTGTGGATGTGCGTGTTAAAAGCCACCACCACTCCCACTCATTACGTCTACAAGATGTTGAAAAAGTTAACTGCCACCAAAGCTCTGCACCCCAGAGACCCTCTCAGAGCAGGCAGGGCTCGAGGGAGCTGAGCAGGACTGTCAGGGTGCCCCCACACAGTGCTGGCATATGCTCAGCATGAGCAGGCTGCCCTCAGAGCCCTGACTGCCTGACTTCACAGAAACAAATTTCTTCCTTCACACTGCAGCCACCACTTAGTGCCCAACCAAAATAGATTTAAGCTGTTCCACAGTGAAAATAACAGCAACCAAGAAATGTTATGTCAGATCACAGGAAGGGGATGCTCTTTTTTGTTACATTTTCTAAATTTAGCCACTTTGATATACCAGAGTCATATGGATATGGGAATTTTCCATATCTAGTGCATGCATCACTGTCTGAAATAAGAGCATGAAAATCTCTCTTGGGCAAAGAAAGAGGCTGTTCAAATGGAAGATTTAGAGAAATGACCAGGGAGCTGAAAACTCATCTGATTATACAACATGTGTAAGTAGGCCTTGTGCTTGCTGCTGACTGCCTGGTTTGGAAACTTGCCACCAAGCACTCTCTGCTTCAGCACATTCAACCCAATCCAGCAGTTCTGCCTATAAAATTGTGCTGGGCAGAAGGGTGCCAGGTTCCCACTAAAGCCTCTCTATCACTCCCCTCCTCAATGGGAGGAGGGAGAGAAAATATAAAGAAAGCCTCAAGAGCAGAAGATGAGGGTGAGGGTGAGGGTTAGGGTTTGCCATCATTGCTAAAACAGACTTGACTTGGGAAAATTAGTTTAATTTTTACCAGTGAAATCAGAGAAGGGTAATGACAAATAAAGCTAAACCTTAAAACACCTCTACCCTCCCAGCCCTTCTTCCTGGGCTCAACTTTACTCCTGACTTTTTTCCCTACTGACTTTCTCTATTTCCTCCCTCTCCAATGGCACAGGGAGTCAGGAATGGCGGGTGCAATCAGTTCATCACAGATTGTCTCTGCTGCTCCTTCCTCCTCAGGGGAAGGACTCCTCACAGTTTTCCCCTGCTGCAGTGCGGGGTCCCTCCCACAGGCTGCAGTTCTTCATGAATTGCTCCAGTGTGGGTCCTCCACAGTGCCACAAGTCCTGCCAGCAGACGACCTCCCACGGGTCCACAGGTCCTGCCCAAAGTCTGCTCCAGCACAGGCTTCTCACAGGATCACAGCCTCCTTTGGGCATCCACCTACTCCAACTGCAATTGCTATTGCACAGTGTTTCACTCTTTTCCCCTTCTTAAACGTTATCCCAGAGGTGGTAACACTACCACTGTTGGCCAGCAGTGGGGCCATCCTGGAGCCATCTGGTATTGAGTCTGTCAGACAGAAGGGGAAGCTTCTAGAAGTGTCTCACAGAGGCAACGCCTGTAAGGCTCCCTTCCCCTCGCTCCTGCTACCAAAACCTTGCCATGCAAACCCAATACAAAAATACAGGCACACACAGCAAGGGGGTAAGACATACCACACACAGATCCGGAGAGGAAACACACACAAAATCCTCCATCTCTTCCTCTCATTGCAGTAGCACAGATGTATCAACAGGAAAAGTTTGTCCACCTCTTCCCACTTTGATTGTCCCTGCAGCATGGACAAGTCTGCCTGCTTGCTACTCTCTAGACACAGCATGTTGGCTACCAGAAGATACAGTCCATATGAAGCTTCCCCAAGAAAACCAATCCATCCAAAGGACTACCCAGGGACCACTTTGAGCCAGAACAGATCAATTATCTCAGCTCTCACTGCTTGTTCCTGGTCCGGCAGCTCAGCAATATGGTAGTGCAAGACAGAGTCACTCAAAAAGTCTAAGAGTGGGACAGAGGTTGGCTGACTCAAAGCCCACATTATGGCAGTGGCAGCCAAACCAGCAGCTGTTCTCTCAGCTTACTGTGCTCCTTAAAACCAGTTTAGGCCCAGGAACAGCACCCCATCACTGAATGAGAGTTTGGCATTGCACAGCCGCTGCTCAGTCAGACACCAGTTTTTCTGGATTTATGATTTCCCATGCCCTTGGGCTACTCCTGGGCGAGTCTGCAATTTGCAAGGTGCCTTCCACACTGCAGATCTCTCAGTGGAAGTGTGCTGAGTAGCTCAGCTGCTGCCCTACTACCTCTTCAGCTCCAGCTCCTATGGGTCCCAATGTGACTAAATCCCCTGCTAAGGAAGGTCATCACTCCTGTGAGCCACTCCTCACTTCACAGATAAGGAAGAGGATGAAGAATTACGAAAGTAAGGAGACAACTAAGTTATGTAGATGCCTCAAGTCCCCTTTGCTCCCATACAGACAAAGCCCCAGCTGCTCCCACTCTTTTTGGGGAAAAACCAAATGAATAAGACATAAATAACTCGAAACATTCCCTGTCACATGCCACAAAATACAGCTGCATATTACTATTTGGTGAGGATGCAATCCTGGAAAGTGCAACGATTAGCAGTTTGACAGACAATTATGCTATTTTCCCCATAATGTAGTAGAGGAGAACATGTGTACAGACTCGTGAGTTATACACAATATAAACACAGACAGAGGGTGCAAAGATACAAATGCGAATGTCAGGAAGGTCAATATGACATGACTGCTTATCAGCCATTACCCCGGGTTTTGGTACTTCATTCTTGATTATCTTGATTTATCTGAGAATTTTAATGAGCACTGAAAACACAACTGTTCAGACACAGGCAATGGAAATAATCAGAGTGAAAGACTGATGCCAGGCAGCCAGTCTTAGACAGAGGTCCCTGCCTCTCCATCCTCCCCACGTACAGCCTGTGCTTTTCAGCTCTGCACATTGCTAGGTCCTTGCTTTCTAACACTATCTGTTCAGAGAGAAACTGCTTGCTGTCCATACCTGACCATTGAATCTGAGAAAGAGGCCACAGGGAATGGAGAAAGATATTCAAGAGAGCTCCACTACAACAGCTAGAGATGCAGCAGGGTGCTGCTGCACCATGCAGACTTATGGTCTGCACTGCAGGACAATTCTGCATTTCTTGTGTTGTGTCCACCACAAAGTTTCAGAGACCACACAACAGAGATGCCTGTTTCTCCGGCTGCATGAAGCTCACCCTCTCTGTGTTGCCCATGGGCCTTCCTGAATGTGAGGACACTCATTTTCAAGAAGGCTGGGGACAAATCAGCCTCTCTAGCAGTGCTCTGCTGCCAGCTTTGCAGGGATACAAAGGCACCAAATGCACTGCACAGGTCTCTCAAACTCAAGCAAGACCCAGTCCCTGTGCCCACACACAGTATTTTCCCTCTGTGTGGTTTCATGGGGCAGAAGCAGCTAGACGCATTGGAAGCAAATTAGGTCAAGCACCTCTGTCTCAAGCCAAAAAGATTTTGATGCCATGGAAACCACAGTCAATTCATTTTTGAGGAAGTTCATCAAGACCCTACCCTGCTGCAGGGCAGAATCTGTCCTTTACCAGAGGCCATTGCACAGTGTATATTGCTGGAGAGGAAAGTACCTGCTAAAACCCAGGAACATGCTCCAACAGGAATTCAGCACACAGGAGCTGGATAGTTACTACACACAGATCATCCAAGAGATAAGTCTTGAGTGAAGTGGGCCATAATCTTGCATTCTGTTAGGACAAAAGCCTGCAATATTAATTTTATCATCAGTCACTTGTGGGCATGAGGCCCACAAATCCCTGTCCTACCATTGTTTTACTGTTTTCATTGCTGTTACACCGTAACAGGAAGAGCCTGAAAACCCTACAGAAAGTGGAGGAGGAAGGAGCTTTCCCAGAAAGGGCTGGGAGGTCTAGGTTCTCTCATGTAACACAAAATGCTTATCTAAACTGGACTCTTGGCAAGCATCACCCTAAAACTGGGTAAAGGGGAAGATATCCTGGTATTACTTTCATAGAGAGTCTTACAGAAGTGCCCTTAGACAAACTTGTGAAACCCCACTAATAAAAGCCCAGCAGAAGCCTCCCATCATCTCATTAGCACAATTCAATGTAACCCAGATCAACAATGCAGCTCCTTCCTGGAATATTTCAAGCACCACATTTGAGTCAGCATGTGGCAAAATGGGGCAGGTCTGAACAGGATTTGAGATGCAGCTTTATTTTGTGCTGAAGGTTACTTGCCCTCAGCTCAGTTTAGTCTAATCCTCACAAAATGCTCAGTTTAATGGACTATCTACCCCACAGAAGCACCTTCCTCACTTCAAAGCTCTTGTTTGCTTCATGCAGAGCTTGCCATGCTGAACTGTCAATTCAAAAATGAATGTTCCTTTGTAGTCTGGAGGTCCTAGGCCACCTTCACACCCATCCCACAGGAGTTCAACACAGCCACAGCTAAAGCTACTAAGCAGGTGTGTTCTGTACACCTTTGGGAGAAGGTCAGAGCTCTTGAAAATGACCACTGGGGGAAAAAAAAGATAAATCTGAAATTAGGGTTTTGCTTTGAACCACAACCAATTCCAGCAGGCAAGCACTCCAGCAGTCACAGCTCAGTCTGAACACAGACTCCATCCACTGGCCACAGGCAAGTTACCCCTAACCATGGAACCTGCAGCAGTCCAAACCACATTACCACTGACCATGTTGGCAACCCAATCAGTTCATTCAGCTCCAAGCACTGGCCAGGAAAATACCACAAGTACAATATGACTTCAGCTTCCAGCAACCTGCTGAGGCAGAACTGTAAGCCCTCAAAGATGGTCAGTCCATCTGAACAACTCAAATTAAATTTCTCCCAAAGCCAACCAGCCAGTTTTTCACAGGTCTTGAACCACCCAGTCCCAGTTCTTACATCTGGTTTCCAAGAAAGATACTGCTAGAGGACAAAGCTCTTCCAGCTGCTCACCTGGAACAAAGGCCACATTCAGGTGATTTTCCTACTGAAGACAGTAAACTGAATCCTCTCAACAGCTTCTAAAAACACCAAGGCCTCCTCGCCCTCTGCATAAGACACAGCTCCTTCACACTGTGGTCACCAAAACCCCCATCAGCTCTCCTGATGTAGACAAGATCAATGTATAGTTTAAATCAGGACAAGCAGACCAAGGAGGCAGTCTGAGAATCCTACAACCCATCTTCATTGCTTTCTCAAGCCCATATGTTCCCAGCTAGCCAAAAACACTGACATATTTTGTTTGCAGCAGCAGCAGTTTGTCCCTAAGAGGTGATCCCTTAAATTGCACATCCTTATACAGGCATCCCACAAGATCACCTGAGAAGGGGTGATCTTATTTGGCACCAGCCAGCCTGCTTATTCTCACAGTTGTCCACATCTGTATGACAAGTGCAACTACTACAAGCAAGGAGAGGGAGATAAAAAGACACAACTGATCACCTTGTAGTCAACCCCCAGTCCATACTTTTCTTTACACGTCTACAGAAGTCATTCTTCCTCTACTCAGGACATGGCAGGGTAGAGGAGGGAAGGTAGTAAAAAAACCCGCACACCCGTGACTTCCAAGAATTCAAACCCCACACAAGTTTTCACTAAATACATTTGCTTGCTTCTTCCCTGGCAAACTGCTTTCAAGAGCCAAACAAGTAGCCCTGCACTATTACTAGCAAATTACTAACTGAACAGCATGCTAGGCTACCACAGTTGCCTGCTTAATGCTGCAAAAGCAACAGGACACCACAGAATTACATACCAGATACACTCTAATTTTGTTTTTAAACTGACACTTGTTTTTTTCACAGCTCTATCCCAAAGTCAAGTAACATATTCACATCACCAAAAGGCAACAATTCAGTACTGTTGGTGATTTTCCACCATCCTCTCCCAAGATGCAAAAGGACCCTGTAATACACCTGCATGTGGATCACACACATGCTGAATCTCAACCAAACTTACATGGAAAAACTTTTCGCACTGAAGTGTTTGTAGAAGGCACCACACCACCAGATGGGCCCACACACAAGATGATGCAAAGCCCATTGCGTGGCACCTGCGTCCACAGCGTACTAAAGCAGCACACAGGTCAGTCCTCGCATAATCAACTGACTCTGGAGAGGGGAAAATCTACAACAACATTTCATCTCAGCCCCACAGTCAGTAGCTTTTAAACAAATCTTATGCAATGAAACAAAGAATCATTTGGTACTGAGCATCTCTTTTATAGGTAATTTCCTGCAAACACAAATTTCAGCAACTGTAATAAAAACACAAACCAAAACCACAAACAAACAAACAAAAAAAGTAATGCACTGAAGGCCAAGAACTGCTTTGCTTCACTAACCAAATCAAAAAGATCCACTCAACCAAACCTAGCATTTCCCTGGTTCAGTGATGGCAGCTCAAAGTCTCGAGGCTCAAAGCCCAGCAATGACTCCCATGGGGAACAGGTCAGGGCAACAGAAATTGCTAAGGAATAAACCAGAAGAGCTTTCTTGTACCGGAGCTGACATACCAGGAAACTTTTCCTTTATCAGAAATGTGTAGGAACTTTGTGCATAAGAAAGAGGATTTCTTCAAGCAGTGTTAAATGTTCATGTTGCCATTCTAATTTGAAGTAATTTTAGCAAGTTCTATATTAAGAGCTTTAAAAAAAAGTGCCCCCAAACACAGATGAAGTGAGGCACACAATACAAGGAAACCAGACACTGCAGGACAGCTTTAAGAAGGCAATTCAAAACCTCAGCCTCTCTTCTGGCATTCACATTCCTTTCCATTCCAAGCTAGATGGTCAGGCATGAGCCCAGCTCTGCACTGGCTGCTCCAGTTCTCTCCAAAGACTGCTTCCCACATCTGCACCCCACCGGGCACAGTCCCATGGCAGACATCCATGACGCATACCATGCTCTTCCTCTGGCAATTCCTCTGCCTCCACCAAGACCACAAAATACTTGTTGTCTCTTTCAATGTGTTGTGTAAATTAGAGGATGCCACAGCCATCAAACAAGGGGACTTCAAATGCTCACCTTGCAACACACAGCTTAACACAAGGGACATCTCTAAAAACCCTGGTGGCAAATAGGCCACTACTGCCTTCTTACACTGTTACCTACAGCAAGTTACAACACTCTAGGCTGCCCCTTCACCACCAGAGATATCAGCTCTAGTTGATAAACTAAATTACCCATGCTAGAGTTACAGAATCAGCAGCTTCCCCAAGTCCAGCAACCAATCTATGCTGCTCTTCTGAATCATAGGGCCCCATTCTGCTTCATCCTGCCACCCAGATCATCCATGTCCAGAGCCCACACAGCGCTGAAGCCTTGCCACACCTGTCCCCCATTATGCTGCAGTACTCTGCTGAAGGCACAGCCTGCAGGACAGCATGGCAACAGCCCCAAAGCAGCCATAGCATCTACTTTGAAAGTCAAGCAAAAAAAACATGCAGGTGTTGCTGTACTGCAATTGCCTCTGAAAAGTACCCCAGCTGCTTAAAATGTAACTACAAAGCACAATTAGATGCCTGACATCAGCCTCTCATTGAGCAGCAGCTCAGAGTTTGGAGCAACTTCTGAGCCTTTCCTGACAAAACCAGTCTCACCTGCTCTTGCCTCACCTTGCATAGGTGACTTGACAGCATGACACATCATGGGATCTTCCAACTCTCCATGTTCTAACTCCATCCCAGCCACCAAGGGAGTTGATGATTGCTTTTGACTCCAACACAGAGATGTCAAGCATGGGTCATTTTGAATCACATGCATGAAGTGGCCTTGTTAGCCCTGCTCTAGCCATGACTGACTCACAGGGGAACACACTATGATACCTCCGTCTGTTCCCCTGACGGTGCCTGGCTCCTGCTTCTGTTCACCTTCAATGTGTGAGACAGGCAGAGGGGACACTTGTGATCTCGTCCCTTCTCTGATATCTCCCAAAGGGGAAAGCAAGGCAGGTGGGAGATGTGCATTTCCTCTGCACAGGATACTTCTTGCTAGCCCTCCAGCATCTCAAAGCTCCCCAGTTGCTCTGGAGCATTCTTTTGGGGAGGGGCTGCTAGGCTCACACAGTATCTGTGCTTGTGGCTTTCCATCTTTGTCATATTTTTATTCTGTGAAGACCCAGATCACTTTGTGTTACTTGTGAAAGCATTTGGCCCATCTTCTGCAATGGACACAGACCATTCTTATGTTTACATTCATACAGCCAACTTCACAGGCAGGAATAAAGGAAAATCTCTAGTCAAACATAATCCCCACACACACACAGGACATCAGGACACCTTGTACAAACCACAGTCTGAAGAGCCTGGCTTGGCCGAGACTCAGCCTAGCACAGGGCAAGGAGAGACAGCAGCAGGGCAGTGAGCAGTTGCACATGAACGCAAGCTTGGAAAATCCAGTCACATTTGTCCAAACAAAGCACACGTGTCTACTATCAGACAGATGGCAAACTACCTCCACCCCCCCAATCTCAAGTCACTTAATAGCTTATGGGACATGAATAACCTAAAAGCCCTTCAGTCCAGGGGCTAAAAGAACATCCCATACAAATCTGAGCATTTCACAATGCATGTGACAATCTAACTCCGTTCTCACCAACTTGGAGTGGTAAACCATTCTTGCTGGTCACTCCACAGAGGGATATGCCTTCCTTAGCCTGGCAGGGATACTTTTCATTTTTATGTAGTGCAAATGTAAAAGAAAAAAAAATCAACACACCAAGCTGTTTTCAGCTGAGTGGATGACTGCAGCCTCAAAGCACTAAGATTCCAGCTCAGATGCCAATTCAGTTACTATTTCGCCCAGCTAAAAACTATTTCAAACGCAGAAACTTCCTTAAAAGGACCATAACAAGGCATTTTTATATCACCACTTTCATTCACTGTTTGTTTGCAATAAACCCTCAGAAGACTGAATCCAGAATCTCAATTCTTACTAACCATTTCTATGCACAGTAGCTTGTTCCTAGGGTATTTCTGTATTATCAATGGAAGCTATATATACCATGTGTGTGCAGGACAGGGAGGAAAGGGAAGGAGAGGAAAAGCAATGATTAATCCTCAACATGTGAACAACCAAGACCCGTCTTTGAAGGGGATTCCAATAAAAATTTTGGATGACCAAAGAATGCACAGTCAGTTTCATGAATGACGACACAGATTGCACAACCACACACACAGTCACACTTCACTTCCATTTTTGAGCACAAATTTGGCAGTGTCTCCACAGAAATATCTCCCTTATTAAGGTCAACATGCTGCAAAGCAGTTCTTCAGTGCAGTCCTAAAAAGCCCATAGATGTATTTAAGAATTTGCAGCATTGTAATTGCCAGGGATTTTCACTGCGAGAGTTTGGAAAGAAACAGACATCTCTCTCACTACATATTTTCGTAACATTAGACCTATCTCTTTCCTACACCTGGTCAAAAATGACATCAACCATGATTCACTTACATGACAGCATGCTTGGCAGCATGACTTTAAACATGCACACCTCCTGATCAACAAAATCAGGAGCAGAAAAAAAAGCCTCACCTTCATGATTGCCATTTAGGGGCTCCTGAACAGTCATTTATTCATTGAGCAGATACACAGCAAAGAATATTTTAAGACTAAATGCAGACATACAGGCCACCCCAAGCCAAATCACAGTTCACATTTTTCTGTACTCCAGATCACAGCTGGGCTAGATTTAAGCATCATCCAAGACAACAAGCAGGTTTCTCAATAAATTGCAGCCTTTAATCACCCTTCAGCACTTCCACAGATCAGCCTTGCCTCTGAAACACGTTTGTCTGCTGTTCTCCCAGCCAGACTCGCACAGTATCCACGGTAAGAGTCATCCCCTGCCCCAAGGCAGCGTCACCTGGGATGCTGTCCTGTGCCCCTGGCAGCAAGGCCTGACGTCCCTCCTTGGAGTGCTTCAGAAATGCTGCAACTCCCTTTCCACAGGCAGCATCACCCAGGTGGCACTCAGGGACATGGCACACGAGCCCCAGATCCTCCCACGCTCAACACACTGCTTACCTGTGCCTGCCCTTCCCAGCACACCTGGCCTGGCTCCCAAGTGAGAGCAACCTTTTCCTACCTCTAACGAAATATACATGGCAGAGCCAAACCCAAAGAAAAAGACCCTTCAACTTCAATGCCCCTCATGCCTCTGGACCTGCTCTCAATATTACCAGTCAGCAATGACACCAATTGCCTGCAGAGGATCTGGCTCCTCTTCAAATTTCCCTTTTAAAGCATCATCTACTCACAGGGAAAAAAGACACAGCCAAAAAGCATTCACCAAATAAAAAAAAGGGGATACATGACTACAGACCTGAATTCACAAACTAAACCTTCAGTAGCTGCTCATTACACCAGCACATTGCACATACAGTTTGCTGTCTTGACTAATGCTGGGTGAGTTGTTGGTTTGTTTGGTTTGGGGTGTTATCTCAGATTTTTTTTTTGAAGGCAGATCACCTTGCCCCAAGCACCACGTCAGCAGCAAGACACCACTCACTGTGTCTCACAGCATGGGTTCACCCTCCCAGTCCAATGGCTCTTCCTGTAAGCGAGCACGGTTAGAGGGAGATACAATCAAAGGAGCCAGGATGCAGGCTGAGAAGCAAAGAGCATCTCCTTATTCTCAAGGTGCAAAGAAAAAAAAAAGGAAAAAGGAACCAAACCCCAAACCAACCCCCACAAAACACTCTTTATTAATCACATTTGCTTATGAACCAATTCAGCACCATTGCTTGCTTTAACTCATGTCGTACTACAGTTCTCCCCCCAGTTTCAGGCTGCCTGTAAATAAGGTCCAACACAACTCCAATATGGGGGTATGTGTGTATAAAACACACATTTCTGGAGTGTTGTTTACAGTCCAGAGCATGTTTTGATTTCCTGCAGATTTACATATCAAAGTACCTTTCCCATGGCCCCCACAAGCCACAGAGCAAATCCAGGCAGAGAAAGGAGGACACTGGCTAGGAGGCAGTACCTGCACACACACAAAGTAAAACCGATGCTGCTGGAAAACAGCACTGATAAAAATCACAACTTTAGAGGTGACACCTTAACAAAAAGTCACATTCCAGAGGAAAGAGATTATGCTTTTTTGTTACATTAAGGGGAAGATAGGAAGAAAAATAATTGCTTTCCAGAATAGCTCCAAAAGGCACAGTCTGGAATTCACTTCTAGGTGAGACACTTAAACAAAGAAGATGGAGCATCCCTCTCCCTTCAGGGAGGAACACTTCCCACTGCAGACAGGGCTCAGACAGGAGAAAGTGCTTTTTACACAGGGCTGTGGAAACCAATACCCGCATTGTTTACCAGAAGGGGCTTTCCTGCATTTAGAGAGGCTGCAGCACAGGCCAGATTTTGGGAGCTGAGGGAGGGCAGGGTACACGTGTGATCTTTTAGGCATCTCCATCCAGTCTTACCAATAGCCCCAAGAGCTGCAGGATAAAAGGAATTAGGAAAAAAAACTAAAACACCACAGCTCCATTCAAAGGAATCAAAACAAGACAGACAGGTCAGTGCCTTTTTAACAATGGCACCACCAACTCTGAAGGCCAAAACCCAAAAAGCAGAGAGAGACAGACAAAAGGGGATGTAACACCCACCTCATCTCAGAATAGGGTTATTTTAAGCCTGTCTCCTTGGAGCTACCCTAATATTTTCACTCATGACTCAAATCGCCAGGGAAAGGAGTTAGAGCAGAGAGGAAAAGAAAAAAGAAACAGAGCTAAGGCTGGCACTGTAAGTCACCCTTCCAGAAGGGGCAAAGCCCCAAAAGAGATGAAAGGCAAGCCGGGCTGTGCCTTACCTGGAAAAGTGTGTGGGTTGGGTGACCCTCTTTTAAGGCACTTTGAACAGAGGACGTGCACAGTGTAGTACAGGCCCGGCCACTCCTGGAGCAGGACATTCAGTTCTTCCACTAAAGGCGTAATAGCTTGCCAAGCTGTCCAGATATTTGGTAGGGACGCATGACTAGCGATAGACAGAGTGTCTGGCTGCAGAGCTCTCCTGGCAGGCCGGTAACTCACTACCACAGGCACCTTTCCCCGGTAGGCATAAATCTGGTATTTGCCATCTGACCGCTGAACCACGTGGCTGTTAATCTGGACACTGTAGCGTGCAAACAAGCCGGGTGGGAAAATGAAGGGAAAGCTATATTCAATCTGCAGCTGCTCGACCAAGAAGGACTGTCCGCTCAGATTGGTGCCATTGATCCATGCCTCTGCACGGGGCACCTCATTTTTCACGTAGCAGGGAAACTTGTACCAAGCAGCTGCCCCATTTAAGGGCTTGCATTTGGGTTTGTTAACACAGTAACACAGCCCCATCTTCTCCAGCAGTTCAAGGATGAGCTGCAGATCCTCCCGGCTCTGGATGTGGGGTTTAAGAAGGACACGGATAACATGGGCAGGGAGGAGGCCATGCAGCAAGAAGCTCTCCACGTAATGATGGAGCTGAGCGGTCCTCAGTTCGTCAATCTGGGTGTCACTGAGCAGCTTCTGGAGCAGCACAGAGGCATCCCGCTGGCAGAAGACGTTGAGGATATCAATGAGCCGTGGCAGGTTATGGAACACATACTCTCGCAAGGTGAGGTGCTCCTCAAAGTACAGCAGCTTCCCACTCTCGTGCAGATAGGACAGGGCACTCTGGAGCCGATCCTCCGTCAGGCCTGCCTGCAAGCCCAACCGGGCAGAGTCCCACCAGCTAAGCCACAGCTGCTGAGCTTGTGGCTGGAAGTGCAGCTCCTCCAGCACTTGCCATGATTTGGGCAACACCCGGTGCAGGTTTGGGAAGATATCCCGGTGCTCAGCCACCGACAGGAGCTTGTCCCGCAGGCGACGCACCTGGCAACGGTCCTGGCAGCTGAAAGGCAGCACTGGAGAGAGGATCTGCGGGCGGTGGTTGAGAAGGTACTGAAACTGGGCTTTCTTTCGCCGCAGGTTCTTGTCCGAGACCCCATAAAAGGCAGCGTGCGGGCTGGAGCAGCGCAGGTCAAAGTCCTGCCCCAGAGCCTCATCCACCTGCTGGACTAAGCTCTGGAGTCCCTCAGCATCCCTCTTCTCCTGCTGAGCGATCTGGTGATGGATGTCCAGGCACTTCTCTTCCAACTCCCGCTCCGCACAGAGGTCAGCATGGGTTCCCACCATGCACACCACAGCATGGGGCACCTTGGAACTGAGCCAGTGCAAGAAATAGCCCACAGAGGAGTAGAAGTGCTGAGGGATGTAGGCACTCAAATTCACCACCAGCACATACAAGGCTCCAGGAGAGAGGAAGAAAGATTGGATCACATCATAACTCGGGTCCCCTGCCAGCTCGTAGACAATGAATGTCAGGCCCCTCTCTGCATCTGCTGTCCAGTCCATCACCTCGATGCCCCTGCTGCCTCCAGACAGTCCCAGTCCTGATGGTACTTGGGGGGCATTTGGTGGCGGTGACAGTGCAGGGCATGGTGTCTCCCCTTTCACTCGCTGAGAGGGCTTATGACAAGCAACGTCCTGCCGCTCAACAGGGAGATGTTCCAGTTGCTGCATGACAGGTGTCCGCACTGAGGAAGCGTCTTGAAACTCGGGGAAGGGGCAACACCCAACTGGCACTTTCCCAACATCCTGGTGTTGCCCAGGAAACCCTCTGGGCTGGGTGCTCCCTGCCTCCAGGCTTCCCTCTCTCTGTCCATCTTCCTCCATGAGGCATCGTCTTAGCAGGGTTTTCCCTGCATCCTTTAGGCCCATAAGGACCAGCTTGAGGCGGGGTTTGAGGGCGGGCTGCGAGTGGGCCAGCTCCTGCTGGTAGGCTGCGATGTAGGGGATGCCTTTCATGCACACCTCATAGGGGGGCTGGATGAGGGGGTTGTCTTTGATCTTCCACAGGGTGACACGAGAAAGCTGCCCAAAGCCCTCAGGCAGGATGGCAATCTGGTTGCCTTGCAGGACCAGCTCCTCCAGGCTGTGGAGATGCACGATGGAGTCAGGCAGGTAGCGGATGCGGTTGTTGTCCAACCAGAGGGTGCGGAGCTGGTGGAGCTGAGAGAGGCAAGGGGGCAACAGGGTGAGCTGGTTACGGCTCAGGTAGAGTTCTTCCAGACTGGGCAGTGCCAAGATGGCAGAGGGGAACTCCCCCAGCAGATTGGAGGAAAGGTTCAGCATTTTGAGGCGCCGCAGCCTGCCAAAGCCAGCGGGCAGGGCCTGTAGCCGGTTGCTGTCCAGCATGAGGCTCTCCAGAGCGCTCAGCTGGCAGAGGCCCTCGGGCAGGGCCGCCAGCCCGGTGCCGCTCAGCCAGAGGATCTTGAGGCGGCGGAGGGCAGCGATGCCCTCGGGCAGGGCCCCGAGGTGGCGGTTGCCGGAACAGTCGAGCTCCTCCAGGGCAGTCAGCTCCAGCAGCGGGGCAGGGAAGGAGGGCAGCAGGTTGTGGTCCACGTCGAGGGTGCGGAGGTGCCGGAGGCGGCCCAGGCCCTCGGGCAGGCGGCGCAGCCGGTTGAAGCTGAGGTCGAGCTCCTCGAGGCAGCCCAGCTCGGCTAGGCGGGGGGGCAGGCCCGGGCCCTCGGCGCCCAGCTAGATCG
>JAOXXN010000471.1:28103300-28146217 GCA_026770055.1 Myrmophylax atrothorax | reverse complement strand
CAGCGGCGCCTCCTCGTCCCCCTCCGCCTCGGCCGCGGCGTCGTCGGCGGCGTCGCGCCCGGCGGCGGCGCGCCCCGCGGCGGCGGGCCCGGGCGCGGCGAGCGGGGCGTTCCGGGAGCTGCTGGAGGCCTGCAGGAATGGGGACGTGACGCGCGTGAAGCGCCTGGTGGACACGGGCAACGTGAACGCCAAGGACATGGCCGGGCGCAAGTCCACGCCGCTCCACTTCGCCGCCGGTGGGTACCGGGGCCTCCCGCGCCCGGCCGGGGCGGGGACAGTGGGCGGCACAGGGAGCGGTCAGGCGCGACCTGCTTTCCCGGGAGCAGCTCCGTTGGCTTCGGTCAGCCCCGCCGGCGCCTCGGGGGGTCGGGGCAGCGCAAGCCCGAGCCGGGGGAAGAGTGTGAGCGCACACACTTCTCTGGCGGCGTTTCGCTACAGGCTGCGGAGAGATGGCTGTTAAATCCCCTTGCTTTGGGGGACACGAGTGGGAGGGGAGATCCTGGAGGCGTAAAGAGACCGTATGATTTAAAAGTGTGGACGGTGTTCTCTGCGTTTGACACATGGGCTGCTGCAAACTTGTGCACGTGGGCTTGGGAAGTGAGAAACAAATTCAGGACAGAGTTGGCTCGAAGTAAGGGTTTCACGTGTGTCGTAGCGGCTCAGGGACCTCTGCCATGCACATGGACTTGATGGCAAGTTTTGATGCCTTGTAACTTTCTTCATTTTCATTCGAGCATGGCTGCTGAATTGATCTCAACATCTCTAGTGGCCTGCGTGGGCTGGGGAAAGAGGTGAAGTGAATCAACTGAACTTGATAGACGTTACGGATGTGTCCAGAAAAGAATGTGCCTCTTTGTGCAGAGAGATGTCATTAGTTCCGATCACAGTGTCATATAAGCAGTTTAACAGAGAAGTTCAAACGGTGTCAGTTACCTGGAAGTACATACTACTTTTTGGCAAGTAAAGCTGTTACAGTTTTTACAGTGTCTGATCTTCACGATGAAAGTAAAATCAGGAAGATGTTTTAAATCCTGAGCCCTAACTCAGGACTTGTACACCTCCTAGGTCTGTGTTTGAGCTGAGGGCTGACATGAGCCGCAGTGTAATAGGACTGGACCTTACATAGTCTAGTGCACAGATGTTTGTGGTTTAAGGGGTGCACTAGTACACATAAACTAAGGTAATTACAAGACTGTTTGAGTAGTCAGTACTTAAATGCTGGCATATGGGTCTAAAGCACTGTATTGAAATCAATAACAAAATGGAACACTTTATGGCATGATGTTGCCTGGATTCTGAATAATCCTGTGCAATTTATCAGTCAGATTATACTCTCTGAGGTTTTATGGGTTTGTTTTCATTTTCAAAGTGCGGGTGGCATTTGACAATGCCCCTAAGGGAACTTTTGCTCCCTGGCTGTTTGCTTTTCTTTTTTCTCTGGACCCTGAGCTTTACCAGGGAAGCATGGCCTTATGCAAGTGGAGTTTAAAACACAGTGAACTTCTGTGGTACAGAGATGGGCTTAATTTTGGTGAGCCCTGGAACATCATGCTGACACCAACTGCATGTGTGCACGTGAAGTTCTTAGTGTTTTGGAAGGCTTGAGTCTGTTCTGATTGTTTTGGATTTAGTCTTAAAGTTAGACCTTGGTGCTTCTCCTAAAACTCCGAGATCTCAGGTTGTAACTCCAGTGCTAGTACAAACTGTAGTGTTGAAGCTGCAGTGGGAACTTCTACTTTGATTAGGGAAGAAATGGACAAAACATAAGGGAGTAAGGCTTTGAAAGTTGACAGTCAGTAAGATATTACTGCTATAGCAGTGTAAGTGATTCCTTGTAGCATAAGGAAGATAGCAGGTGAAGTTCTTGTACCTAACAAAATCCTGTATCTATTTTTCTGGATTTAGAGACTTGTTTGCTTCTGAGCATAGGAATCTGCTGTGTATATGAAGCTGTGTTTTGGGGAATAGCTCGTGTGTGAGCCATACCTAGATGGGAATTGTATGGCCTTCACTAGGGGAATGGGAGGTTGAGAGTGCAATATGTCATGTTTTAAACTACTTTTTTCAAACATCTTGAAGCTAAATTCTTAAATGATTAGAGTTTCACTTCTGATCGTGAGATTTGTGAAAGAGGAATTCTTCTAATTTCTCCTTCATTTCCCAATTTTAGGGATAGCTGGATTTTATGTTGTTTTTTTCCCCCTGCCCCAGGTACTTCTCTCCACCCAGCTCAGTCTGGTTTTTTCAGATGTTGTTTTTTGGCAGCAGTGCCAGGCAATTAAGTTACTTTTGCTGTAATAGGGAAGGAAAACTTCCCCAGTTCTAGTTTCTTGTAAAAAGCACTAAGTTCAGGCTTCCATTAAGCTTTGTGAGGTTTATAATTTCAAAATCACCTTTATGTCCTTTCTTATGGCAGGGGGACTGCAAAAGGGGTGACTTTGAGAGCATTCAGAATCTTTGGCACATGCATAAACAGGGTTAAGGTGAGAACTGAAATACCTGTAACTAATTATTTTAAAAGCTGGGGATAGATCTAAACCTGTTCCTAGAAGCTGGAGTCATCTGTGCATTATTCACTTCCAGACAAAAGGTGCATGGCCACATCATGTTGAAGCAACAGTGTTATCCACATTTTTCTGTTCTGGGATATCTGAATTGTCAATTGATCTGAGTGAAGGGGAATCAGCTTTTCAACTATGTTGAAATGTGAGGTAGTGTGCTGACTAAATCTGACCTGCTTTTGTTAGCTATTAGTAAGTCAGAAATTAATATTGAGGCCATATCAGAGTGTTGTGGACCTCTCTGGCAAACAGGAAGAGGTCGAACAAAGGATCGTTTTCCTCTCATCCTCCAACTGGACTCTTATTCTAGCAGTTCCTCTCTTGAGATTCTGGTTGTCTTTACGGATGTGTGGTGCTCAGCTTTTCCTTTGCAAGTGATTGGAGGGGTTCTTCTGTAGAAGTACACATGCTTGGAAAGTGGAAAACTTTTACAACTGTGTCAGCTGCTGTGTGGATTGCAGGATAGTTGGGTCTCTGGTGCCAGTGCAGGCTTTGAATATTGTCTAGCAGCACCCACAAGGCAGATTCTAAAGAGAAAGTGAATGAGTGTCTTTAAAATGCCAAAAAAAAGAAAGACAGCAATGAAGCAGAGGTATTAACGTATGCATAGCTTTTGTATGCAGTTCCTTTCAGTGACAACTAGCTTGCTTATAACTAGAAAAAATTGAAAAGCAACTGTGCTAGACATGGACAGTGGTATGTTTGTCTCAGTGTTTTATTTGTACTGGTGGCCAAAAACAGATGTCTAGGGAAGAGTTATATGCTTGCCCTCTTCATATGATACTTCTCTGAGTGCCTCTTCCTGCAGTTTGTAGCTCAGCAACTGTTTAAGCAAAACTCAGTTTCTACATGTCATTAGAAACTCATCCTGTGATAAAGAGTTCATGAAATAACCGGACTTATATTAAAGATAACTTGCTTCCTCGTGGATACTTTCCACCCTCTTCACTGGAATATCCTGTGTTCTGCTTAACAATTCTCTTCTTCAAACTGGGTTAAGTAAGACAAAGTAGTTCACTTCCTTGTCTTTCCACTGCACTCCTTTGATCTAAAGATGTTACCTCTTTCTTCGAGAAAGATCTTAACTGTCATTGTTTACCAGATCATGAAGATGTTTACTGTATTATATGCCCCTCACTAGCTGAAAAAATTTGTCCTGCCAGTCCTGCATATGGTGATGTTGTCACGTTGCTGACAAAATACCTTTCTTGCCAGCAAACCCAAGTGATTTGGTTGCTCTGTGTGTATATGAGGTAGCTTTTTTCCCTCTGGGGAATGTTATTGACTTTTTTTGAGTGGTTGGATGGTTTCAGTCTATATGATAATGTGTCATATCCTGGATGTACTTTATGTGTGATATGGTATGACTTTACTTTCAGCCTAGATGTATTCTGTGGATCATTATGTGGTGTCTGAGTTGGGGTGCCTGTATTGCTCCGTTGTGTTTAATGCAGGTTGGCAGCGATGCTTTCATGTCTCTGTGTGCCATCCTCCATGCGTAGCACTCACACACCAAGCCTGACTTTCTATGACTTTTCTACCTTTAATACACTTGGATGGGGAGAACTCCAGTGTTTGTCTGAAATCCCAGCTTTTTCCTGGAGACAGCTTGGTAACAGACTTGCTTCTTCCCTTCTGAAACAAGGTTTAGCCCTCTGAAAGGATATGTATGTATTTGCTGCTGACACCTTGATTCCTATGTTTTTAGGCCTAGACCTTGCTGGTAAATCAGTAATAGCACCTCTTTCAGAAATGGTTACATGGATGGACTTGGTAGAAAGCTGAGTCCAAGCCAATTTCTTCATCTAGCTACAGTCATAATTTTGTCCAGTTCCACACTCATTTAATGAGAAGTTTAACTTCTTTTTGATCATGAGGTTAGCCCCTTGAGTTCTTGTGCAATGCATTATTTTGTCTTTACACTTACTCTTGTTCCAGTGTTTAACCCAAGGAGATAAAGACTACTAATAGATGAGCTGTGGTTTGATGCCCACTTCTGTGCTAAGGAAGAGGTGGAGGTTTCCAGGAGTGACCTTTGGAGGGTAGGAAGCTGGGTTCACAGAGGGAAATGCTCTTGGTGGTATCAGGCTCAGGGTTGGAGAAACCTGATTTAAGGTGACTTGTTAGAACATCAGTGATACACCTTGTTTTCTTTCTGCTTGTGTGTATAGTAATGGCAAAAAGCTGTTTGGGGAATTCAGTTTTCTGTAAGCATGCTATTGGTGTGGCTAGTAATAATTCTTGGAAGTCAGAACTTTTTGTGAAGACTAGTATATATAACTGTTTTTCTGCAAAAATCAGGAGTATCCAGCTGTAATCCTGAAGGCAGAGGGATCTCACTTGGGTTGGGAAGGAGTCAGTGGTCAGAGTTTAAGAGAACTGATCAAGTTGATTAGTCAACTAGCAAGCTGTTAATTGTAAAAGTGCAAGGTGCTTTGACATGAGTGAAATAAGCAACTGAGGAGGCAGAGCTGATATAACCAGCTACAGAGTGTTCCTGGAGGGAGAGCCAGGAAATGACAAGGAGTAGTTGTTGACTTATTGCACACTTCCACTCCGCGCAGAGACACCCGAATCGCTCCACCTGTGGGGCAACGTACAACAAATCAGCTTGAATTGCTCTGGAAGGCCTTGCTGGAGACACCATTCTACTCTGAGTCAACTTGCTGCAGTTGTCTGATACATCCTCACCACAGATGAGATGCGTGACCTTACACAGTTTTTTGTTAAGCTAAGCCACTGGTTAATTCTGCCTTAAAATTGTGCAACCTAAAACAGGGTTAATAACTTTCAGCTGGATTCATATGGATAGAATGAAGAATGCAAATTGTGTAGTCAATTAGGAATCATTCTGGCAGCCTTAAAGGCAAAGAGCCTGTGAAGTGCACACTTTTTCATGCATAAAAAGAGGAAGTAATGAGTTACTGGCCCTGACTTTTGGAATTCTTTCTTTTATGTTTTTTGTAGCCTTTGTAATACATGAACTGTTAGTGTCACAAGTGTATTATTTTATAGGAAGTTTCAGCTTCCTTTTTCTGTGACTAATAACTTGTTCTCTTCACCTGTCTTCCAGTACTTTGTGTGATGTGTCTCCTTCCCATTTAAAAATCCTTTGAAGGAATTTACAAGAGGATATAAATGCAAAATCTCAGATCTTCAGTAATACTCAACCAGCTGCCCCTTTTCCGCAGCTTGAAGGCTTTTTAGTTTACTTAGTTAAATCGCTCGGTTTAATTGTGTTCTGTCTCAAAAGGTTTTGTGTCTCTTAAGGCTGTGCTTCTCCACTTCAAGGGCTTTACTGTGTTCAAGTGACATTAACTGTGCAGTGGGTGAAACAGTACAGCTGTACTCACACTGATCAAACTGATGATTTGAGGTGTATCATGCTCTCTGGGGAAAGCATTCTTCTGATTCTAGAAGGGAGTTCATATATTTATTTGGTTGGGGTTTTCTACCAAACTTTCTGAAAATGAGTCTTGAAATTGGGACTATAATTAATTAAGTGTCTGAATTATGTGAAGATGCTAAAATGAGGGCAAAGCTTGTGCATTTTACCTGTATGAAACGGCCGAAGCTGATAAGGGTCCCTGTCCATGAGGGTGCAGTAGAAGCTGATGGGTGAATCTCGTCAAAACAAGCTCACATGCTCACCCTTTAAAGTGGATTCTTCTCTGTAGTTTCTCTGGCTTTGGATGTTTTCTGTGGGAACCTTCTGTTTGATTGTCTTTTGGCGTCTTTGATTATGGGTCTTTTCTTGGGAACTCTTGCTTAGACTTTGGAAATTAAAGTTGCAATGGAAATGTGCAAGAGTAGGGTTTTTAAAGTCATCTGAAATGACATCACACAAGTGTCTTCAGTTTAAACTGAATCATTTGTCTGTCACAAATGGCTTTGCATGTGTTTTGTTTTATTTTTTTTTATGAAAGATGACCCTGACACTTGCAGGAGTTTTAGTAACTATAACTGCTTTATCAGATTGGGTAATGTGATCATTTTAAAGACTTTCTGGCACTTTGTCATTTCAACATCGTAGATTTGCTGCTGGTGCTGGTGAAGCTGTTCCCAGTGGTGGTGGTGGTGAAGCTGTTCCCATTGGTGGTGGTGCTGGTGAAGCTGTTCCCATAGTTGTTTCTCTGAAAGATGGGTGGTATGGTGGAATAAATCATAGTAGCCTTTACACTGCCTTTTGAAGACTGAACAGAAGAGGTGAATTACCAGAACTGTAACATATTTATTTCTGTCATTTTCAAGGATACCCCTATCAATGACCCCATGTCCAGCAGTACCTTGAAGTATGTGTGTAGTCCTGAAAATTACAACACTGAACAATTTGAAAAGGAATCTTGATTTTCAGGTGTATTCAGGTGATTTTCCCTTGAGAGACCAGAAGTGCTTGTAAACCAAGTGCTCTTGTGGTGTCAGCATTGTTTTTAATAGTTCAGTCTATAAAAACTAAAGGCTAATAAAATAAGTTGATTTACTGTTTAGTTGAAAGCATCCTTTCCTAATTCTTGTCTTGCTCAATTTTCCTTTGCCTGTCAAATGAACAGTATAAATGTGGGAACTTTGAGGAGTTGGTTCTTGTTCTTTATGTCCTAGGCCTGTTAGCTTTGCTGGGCAACCAGATACTTTTTGGTTGCTGTCGCACCTGTTTAAGGTGTTGTTTTCTATTTTGAGACTTAGAGATGGTGTTCCTTGACTGCTTTCTAACAGAAACAAAATGTGACTTCTCATGCTGGAAGCCACAGTGATTCCAGTAGCAGTGGCCTTGTTGGCAGTTCAGTTAAGAAAAACGTGTCTTCTTGTAGCAGTTTTGTTACGATAAATAAATATCACTGTTAATAATACTAGTTTTGGTTCGCATACTTCCATTTCTGTAGCGCAATTTCTAATACACAGCGATCGGTGTGTGGCATACCAGAGAGCTTTGACTCATCTGCAATGGTGGACTAGAATTGTACCTCTGAATGGGGTGCCAGGCTGGTGGTGGGCCCCAAACTGCAGTTTTTGTGGTTCAGCAGCTTGTGGAGCAGCTGCGGAACTGCTGGTTAGCTTCATATATTAAAGGAAACCCATTTTGGTCTCTGCCCAGTGTGCTAACGTGTAGTTTTTAATGGCCCAGCGTTCTGCAAGCAGCTGAGGGCTCTCTGTGGTGGGAGTGGAGGAGTGCTCACAGCGATAGGAAAGTAACCAGGCTGGACCTGTCAGCTGGAGCCTCCGGGCTGTCACCATAGGGGACTAACCCAGGAGTGAACTGCTGCAGTCTCTGCTAGATGTGAGCGCCTGTGTGTGTATCCATGGTGCCTTCCCCAGGTGCTTCTTCCATCTCCTTGTTTGTGTCTCATAAAAGAATACTTCTTTAGGCAAAAATAAAGATTTTGTTAAACTGTCATCAGAATTCTCAAGCCATGGCCTTTTTTAGTTTTGGCTCTGCATTAGTCAGGTTCTAGAAAACTTCTGTCCTTCAAAGGGTGTTGAAGGACTTGGTGCCTCACTGAGGAGACAGTGTAAATTCCTGCAGAAAGGCCAGCCTGCAGCTTGACTGAATGCTGGATGTCAAGCTGTAACATGAGCCTTAACTGGATAAGCTGATGTGGTTGTAAAGCTCCCAGATCTGGCTTAGAGCTCTTGCCGTATGGACCGTGGGGGAAAAGCGTGTTAATTCTGAGTTACAAGTCTGTGTACCTGTAACAAATGCACTACTCTGGCAAAAGGGGCCTTAATTCATCGAATTGGAGTCCTGTTCAGGCTGCAACTCTTAGGTAAAACATTCCAATAGGAGAAGTCTTCTTGCCTGAGTTGTTGCCTGCCACAGAGAGTGGTGACTTTTGGGAACCATTTCTGTCACTGTCTCAGCAGCATTTTGCTGTGCTGTGTTACATCGTCACCTGAAGCAGAACCGACAGCTTCTTTGTTGCATCCCTTGAACTTTGTATAAATCTTCTAGAAGTGACATAATGTCTTTAATTATGTTTTTCATCATGCTTTGTGGATTAATACAATCTATAAGCTGCCAGTTAGGACCATTGTGCTGAAATTTCAGCAGCATTTAATTCAGCTGTTTCATAAACAGTGTTCATACTCGTGGGATTCTTCATCCCCCAGCTGGTTGGTGTACATGATTACCAGTATTTAAGATGCTTGCTTTAGGTACATACAGATGATATATTTTTAAACAATTGATAAGAAGCTTTTCTTGAAAAAGAATGGCAAGGCTATTCACTTCTTAATGAGATAGAGTGGCAGCCACATTGGGGTTGGGGTTGGGGTTGGGGTTCAGCTCTGTCATGAGTGTAAGTGAATTGTGCAACTGTTGTTGCAACAGATGAACACAGTCTTGCTTTATGGTGAAATGAACCAATAAGAGAGACATCAATAATATAATTTGATATCTGTACACTAGGCCAAGAATAAACCATTTTGAATATTAAATCATGTTGTTTTGCCAGACAAATGAAAGAAATATGTTCTCTTACAGGTTTTGGAAGGAAGGATGTTGTAGAGCACTTGCTGCAGACAGGAGCCAATGTTCACGCTCGTGACGACGGGGGGCTGATACCCCTTCACAATGCCTGCTCCTTTGGCCATGCAGAAGTGGTCAGCCTGTTACTGTGCCAAGGGGCAGATCCAAACGCCAGAGACAATTGGAACTACACTCCTTTGCATGAGGCTGCTATCAAGGGGAAGATAGATGTGTGCATTGGTAAGCATCTGTCACTTATGTTGCAATTTTGCCAGATATCTTTTGTGCTGTTGTAATTGTTTTTTGTGCTCAACTTGAGATGAAAGATACTGCTTGTTCTTGAAAGCTAACTTCTTTTAAACTAGCAGTTGGTTATAGTGATGGTAATTTGACTGACTTTTTTGTGGTATGTAATACAAGTTTTTTGCAGAATTTGCATCTGAAAAAGTGTCCTAGAAAGGCTGGGTGATGTCTCCTTGCCTGTTAAAATACAGTATTTAAAATCTGAGTGTATAAGTTTATCTTTCTTGGTTGCTTTCAAGAAAACGGGCTTTATTAGGTAAAGTCTTTGCTTTTTGAGCTGCTCTCTAAGTTTTATTAATGGTTAGGAAGATGGTTAACCTTTCATTCCATACTGTATGGAGAAACAACTCAGTTCTTTGGAGCTTTCCAGTACAAGTTACAGGACACCATTGTTCATGGTGGTGATCTGTCTTCAGTATGTGTTTTGTAGCCTGGAGCCAAAGAATTTCAAATAAAATTGACTGCTTCAATCATTTTACATGTGTTGAGAACATATAAAGAACTTTTCAGTCAAGTTTTCTATAACTTTTCTGTTTTTTCACAGTGTAAATAGTATTACTGTGTTTCTAAGTGGGACCTTCTATTTTTGTTTTTTTAAACTCAGATCAGTTTCTTGAACTGACATATCAATTCTAGCTCTTTTCACAGATTCTAACTTGAATAAAATGATCTGCTCAGCGTTGTGTTTTTTTATCACAGGTGTAAAGGAAAGCCTGCCTTTAAGGGACTTCACTTAAGATTATGAACTTTATGTTCTATATGTTATCCAGATAACAAGACACAGTTCTTAGAATTTCAGATGTCTTTTTGCTTCAAGTTTTATTACATGCTTGCAGAGAAAGCTGAAAAACTTTTAGAAAAACTATTGCATCAGCTTTATTGCAATACTTAAGTCATTACTTAAACACCCTTACTTAAAAATAAACACCAAAAACAGAGGGAAAGAAAGTTGGAGGAAACACAAACATAGTTTTTTTTATCTTGTTCCTTTTTTTTTACAAGGGATATGATGGACTCCATTTTATCTCTGTGTAAGGTCAAGCATGTGGAGGACATTCTATAGAAATTACTGAGTATAGTTGATTATGCAGCAGTACTGTGGGAAGGGATCCATTTACATTGTAGGTCCCAGTAACAGTCTACTGTGATAAAGTTGAATGGAAAAGGAAGCTTCATTTCAGTCAGTAACTGGAGTTTTGTATGGAACTTAAAGGAAGTAATTACTTCAGTCTGTTCAGTGCTGGAATCTGCCTCGTTGTGGGAAGTGCTGTCTGAAAATATAAACTACATGGGAGAAAGGTTGACAGTAAGAGGCTGATTAGAAAAGTGACCTTAAAGGAGGGGTGGGTTTGCTTGCTTTGAAAAAGATTTGTCTTTTTCAGTTTTTAAAACCTTACATTACAGCAGGAGAGGGTGCAGCAGCACATGGGTGTGTTCATAGATGTGATAGGATGAAAGATCATTGCAGCGGGAGATTTTAGGATTTGGCGGCGGGAGGCACCATGGGTAGTGTTCTTTGGGTGGTTTGCCTAAAGACTCTGTGATACCCTCTGGAAGAGTTTGGGCAGGTCACATCAAGGGGCAGGCAGATTATGTGGTACATCAATTTTGATGGACAATGCTGGCAGTAATTTGAGATCATTTAGATCTAATTTCTATAATCAAAGAACTGATTGTACCTTTAAAGTTCACTCAAATTCAGCAAGAAGTGGGTTTGGTGAAAGGAAGGACAGGATGGTATTGCACAGAACTTCATTCTGTATTCTGTGCACGAATTAGATCCATGACTCTAATGTCGATGCTGGACTTGGGGGATGATCCATGTAAATGTTCAGCATGTGGTACTTGCTGATCAAATCCCAAAGCTGCTCAGTTGTCTGCTGCAGTTACAGGGTGCCTTGAAAGCACTAGGCAGGCCTGCAGCACTAGATGCAGTTCTCCAATCTGCCTGCAAGTAGCTCCGTAAGAGTTTTTTGGCATTTTAAAAAAATTATTTTAAACAAGCAAGCACGATGCTGTTGTGCTCAGTTCAGTTACAGTTACCCATGTACATTATGCTTCAGTCAGGTATTTTACTTGTCAAGGTGAGAGTTATGACTGAAGGCAGGGTCATCAGTCACCAGATTTAATGTGTACTGTTGTATGATGCTACTTTGGGATTTAGTTGATTCCATAAAACTGGTAGGACATGAGTATAGACAAAGAAGTCTGTACTCCCATGTTTGCAGTGAGTTTATATCCAGTGGGCAAGCACATTTTGCAGTCTTCGGCAAAGTTCCTGTTTCTTTCTAACAGTTATATGTATAAAACTTTTATATTAAGGTCTTTGGCTTTAATCTCAAAATCTTTTGAAGAAGCACATTATACACAGGGATAATGGAACAGTGATTGTTTAGGGTGTGAATTCTGACCAGGAATACTTGAATAGCTTTTTGGAATACATTGTACAGTACTGCTATTTAGACCTTAGATGTGGACTGTTGCAGCAGAGAAGATGGAACGAATTGATCTGTTAAAAAAATTTAAAATATTGAATAACATGTCCTTAGAGTGTTCCTTTTTAGACAAGGAAGGCATGCTTTTTTAAAGAGCATTGATTGAAGAACAGTGTCTGGAAATCCTGGCATAACCTAGAATTTATTGCTGAACTTGGATATCTGTCTGAAAAGCGATAGACTGTGTAAAAATCAGTCATCTCACCTCATTTTTGGGTACATATTCTTGGCATCTTCCAGATGATGCAGTGGGTGAGAATTTTCCACTTTATCTTCTCTCCTTTCCTTCTTCAGTGCCACCCCAGCCTGCATATTTTTGTTATCATATCTGGCATAGAAGGCTTTTTTGGCCAATTTGCAGGTCAAAAAAGGGAAAAAGTGATAATGAACAGAGTTGCAGTATATTCGTGTATAATGATTTTTTGGAGGAAAACTCGGGGCTTGAAGCAGGGTGAGACCAGCAAAACATTGGTGGTGATTCCCCTGCAGAATACAATGCTCGTGTCTGGCGGTAGCTGTGGAATGGAGAGGGTGTATGTGTGCTCAAGGTACTGTGAGTGCTCAGCTGTGCACAGAGTCAGAGCTGTAGGTACAAACCCTGCCGCTGGGAAGCTTATGTGGGAATAAGGACTATACATGAACTGATGAAAGCTCATCAGACGGGGCACAAACTTCCACCCGGGAAACCGTGAGACAACAAATAGCTGATATGAGTTCTTTGTCTTCTGTTTGGCTGGTTGCATCTCACAGTCATAGAGCAGTGTAGGGAGAGAATGTGAATGTGCTGAGTTTGAGAGGAACATGGGCTGTGGCTCTTCTAGGTGGCAGTTGCTGCTTTGTTCAGGGTCTGGAGTGTAGATCATGGTAAGCAGCTGGTTTGCTGGCCATCTCTTGCAATAGATTCAGTCAGTGCAGATTTGTTTAGTTGCTAAGTAATTAAATCCATTTGAAAGCATTGTTTATGTAATCAGGTTTTGGGTTAAATTTATTGAAGCATTGAAACCAGTTGTTTCTGTCCTCCAGTATTTATGACTTCTAGGATTGCTTTATCTGTCAGGAAGATGCATTTTCAGTGCCTGTGAACTACTTACAGAGCTAATGAAAAGTGGTTTTCTTTCTCAGTGTTGTATTTGTTCCTGAAATAATGAATGAGTGGTGAACTCTGCAGAATGTGTTTGGAGGAATGCTGTGATGTGGGGTAGTGACTGTTCTGCATGTTGGGCTGGGGAGAAAGAATTACCTATTTCTTGGTCTGACTGCAGTACAGACTTTTCAGATGAAGGTCCAAACAATTTTACAAAAATGAGGTGGCTCATGATGCTCAGAGACTATGAATGCCCTGAACGTATCCTTTCTCACGGCAGTCAGCAAAGCAGAAGCTTGGTAGAGACTGCACCTGGGCTGTGTTACATAGCCACAACATTTGTGTACAAAGTTCTTGAAGGCACTAGTTCACTTGTTAAATGCTGCTATACTTTTGGCTTTGAAGGGGCTCTGTGGCAAGAGAATTTTACAGTTTTACAGTCTTGCTGAAAGAAAATGGCCTTCTTTTTGAAAACATTATTCTTGATTTCTTGAGGACTTTTATTGCAAGTGATTCAGTGCTTCTGGGAGAATTAGTGAACAGTCATTTCTGTTCAAAGTCTACACAACCTTTGTGATTTTATAGATGTCTGTCTTTTTTCTTCCCTCAAATGTCTCTTTTCCAAGCAGCAAAACAGTCTTCTGATTTGCTATCCTCTTGAATATTCTGGTATTTCTGCCCCTTGCCTCCCCTTCCCCCTCCATTTTTTTAAGGGTGAGTGGTTGGTGTGGGGATACAGACCCCAAAACTGGGTGAAGCAGATTTACAGGGTAGCTTAATAGTGGTTTGGTTTTCTAGTTGCTGAGCAGTGCATGGGAGGAGCTTCCAAGTATTTTCTGAGTGCTAACAGCTCCTTTAAAACTGTTTGTACAGCACAGGGTTTTTTGTTAAAAAAACCCCAAACAAACTATGCTAAAAATAACCTTACAGGAGCTGTGCTTGTGCAGTTTGTCAGGCTTTGCTTTGCCCTCTAATGTGTTTGTTTCTGCAGAGTCTGGAGTTTTTCTTGCAGAGATTTTTTTTTTCCCAGATGAATCTCCAGTTAAGTGCTGCGGTATCTATAGGACTGCCAGGCTGAATATTAGGTGTCATACACCTGCTTAGTTTTTAGAGGCATCCTTCAAAATGTGCAAACCCTGAACATCTTGCTTGGTGATGCCTTGATTTATGGATCTGGATGTACAGGATACTATAGTAATTTTAGGGAAATAGAAAGTTCTATCTACTGAAGATCTCCATCACTATACAAAACTGTAAAAGTTTTTAAAAATCACTTAGAGTTCATGCAGTGCTAAGGATTCATCAGGAATTACTTAATGTGACTTTAGACCAGTGTTTACTGGCTTCCTCTGAGCTAGTTATAAAATACACTGCAGAGGTCCTGTGGCATGGTGAATTTATTGTCCTGGTGCTGTGAACAAACCTCTATTGATGTTATCAAAGTGCATTTTTTATTTTTGACCAGAGAACTTCAGTGTAACGTCTTTTTTTTCTTTTTTCCTTTACCTTTTTGCACTTGAAAGGTACAGCAAGCAAGCAAGCTTAAACTTTTTTAAGCTAACAGGTTTTCCAGTGCATAGGTCCCATCCTTAATATAGGGATCACTATTATTTAAGTGCCTCTTTGTAAACATGTCAAAACATTCCCCACCCTGCTGTGCTTCCTCACCACTGGTGAACGAAAACAACTCCTTAGTTATTACCTTCTGGTGCTGTGCTTCTTTAGGCTGAAAGATACGGAGGGAGTACCATGTGACCCCTTTCTGCAGGGCAGATAAACCTTCTGTTAGGATTAAAAAAAAAAATCTATGAAAGGCAGTTTGTGGGTAGAACTAGTACACGGTAAACCTTAAAGGAATTGGAAATGGTAATGTGGCCAGTCATTGAACTGCTTGTCTGATCACCTCGCAAAGAAGGCGTGTACAGCAAATAGCAAAACCATTGCAGTTTATGATGTTTTTGTCTCTTGAGATTTTAGAATGCGCAGAGTGTTTTGCCTTCCAAGCAGAGGAACTGTATTGCTCTAAAAATTAAAGCAATTTCTGATTTTACTACCTGAAAATAATAATAGCAAAAGAAATAAATCATACAAAAAGCAATCAAAGAGTAAAATTATGTAGTAGCCAGTTCTTTTTGGAAGTGAGGACGGGGTTAGTACCTTAACTGAAAAATAATTACACTGACTATAGATTTAGCTGCTGGATTGACAGAAGCCTGTAAGAAGACTAGTAGCTGCTTAATAAGAATTAGAGGGGATATTGGTAATTGAAGTCCACTGGGATCTGGTTGTGCATGTTGTTTGTTGGAGAGATGTACTGAATTCCTGAAGACTCTCTTGGAGAACTGGTGTTCTAGAAGGAAGCTGAGATTCAAAGAGATATCCTAGGTATCTGATACCCAGAAACTTGTAAAGTCATTGGAAAATACTCTGAAGTAAGTACTTTCAAATACTTCATGCAAAATGTTTAACTATTACTGCTGTCTGTATCAGAAAATTTTTAATATTGCTTTGACTTTTGAACTACAGAGTTCAGTCCTGGCTATTCTTAATATTATTTATTTTATTACTCAGATACTCACTGATCAAAGTCAAATCTGTTATTGTGGGAGCAGGCTCATCAAACTATTCGGGTTATGAGTTCTCTTGGTCTGTTTCTGCTCTGTGAGCGATGTCATTTATGTACAACCCTGCTGCTTTGAGTAGCTAATGGTTTGAAATCCTGTGCATGCACAGTGACTCACACTTACCATTCTTCTCTTCTCAAACTGTTTCTTCATGGGGTCTTTCTCAAAGGAATTTTACATAATAGCAAATATAGGATGAAAATTTGATATTTTAGGTTGAGTGGAAGAGTACTTTTGCTTTGTCAATGAAGTTTCAAATAGTTTCATGGTTTCAAATAGTTTCATGTCCTCTAACCACTTGTTTAAGCTGTGTTAGCTTCTAAATGTTAATATTCATCACAGAAATGATAGCTTCTAGGGCTGAATCTCACATTTCTTACATTTCTACTGCACTACAATGTAGTCTGTAGTTTGGGCATCCCGTATCGAGAGCTGAGAATAAGGCTGCCCTCTCTGCGAGCTGGTGGGGGTGGAGGAACCCACGACTGAAATCATATTTTGGTAATTGGGAGTCATTGTAACACTGTTGTCATAGTAACAATGGACTGGAGTGCGAGACAACAGGGCTTTTGTCAAAAGTGACTACAGAAAATAGTTTGGGACACTCTACCATGGCTTATACAACTGCAGTGCTCCCTGGTGGACTTTGGCAGAAGGACATGAAGGAATTCAGTCAATTTCTGTGTGTTGATACCTGCTCAGTGTGTGACGTGTGTGCCGACGGGCCTGTCGGGGCAGTGCGGTCTGCAGGAGTCACTGTGTGCTGGTGTTCTGCAGCTGTGATACGTTCTTTCTGAAGGAGTCTCTCTGAGCAGTGTCAGTCACCCTTATACCCAACAAAGGAAGGTCTTGGAGCGCAAGGAACCTTGAAATAAGTGGATCAGTGTAAGTAAGGTGGAAGTACCCTACCACAACATTTTTGTAGGAGAACCAGGCATTGAGCTGGATCAATCCTCAGGTTAAGCCATCTTCAGAAACAAAATCAGCAGTAAACTTCATATCACAGCATGATGCTTTGTACAAATTGGGTGGAAAGAAACCCTGTTTCAGCTGAGGATGTCTTGTCTGCAGGGTCATGCCAATCAAATGTCTTATCTTTGTACCTGGAGCTGAAGGCTTGTAAAGATTGTCATATTACTGTGTTGCTTACAGTCTATTGTTTGTTTGCATTATGGTGTTTGTATTGCTAAAATTTGACTGAAATTCAGCTTCATGGCAACAGTTTGAGAAGGATTGCCTTGTCTGGGGTTTCATACATTGTATCATTTGAAAGCTGTTTGTCTTTCAAGGTCTGAATTGTATTGACAGTTAAAATGTTACAGCTTATCTTTAGGTTTTAGTCTTTTTCCCAGCCCTATTTCTTTTTCAAAATTCAGGTATCAAGAAAACTACTTTTTACTTGTTTGCTTGTGCAGGAGAATCTGTGGAGGACAAGAAAAGAGTAATTTATTTTATGATGTTTCTTTACAAGTGTTTGTTAAGTTAGAATCTGATTTCTTGCAGTGAAGGAGGTGGTACGATAATGTGCCAAACACTACTGGAAAACTTGCTATAGGATGTTTATGGGAAGTTAAGGGCTTCAAAAGTACTGATGTTAACTATTAGCAAATGGAGAGGGAGGAGAAGAGGAAGTTGCATATTATTCAGAACAGAATAAGAGAACAGATAGTCCTTTTGCAGACACTGAAACTGCTTTCAGATGTCCAATATCAGTTTAGAGCAGCTTTCTAAATATCTTGCAGAAGTACTTAAGCTTATGAGATTATGCTTTTGATTACTGTAGCAATAACTGCTTTCAGCTTCTCAGCGGAACCGTGTGGTCTTAATGCAGTTCATATGTGGTTTAAACACAATCTCTAGATATGTGTGTAGACATTAAGGCATAAATGAGTGGGGCAAATCCTAGCAGAATTCTCGGATGTGTTCTTAGACTAATGCAAAATATTGATTAAAGTATTACTACAGGATATAAAGGTCTTGTTTGTAAAAATGTGCAGGCAATTTCATCTTTGTCATGTAGTGAACAAAGGAAGGTGCCTTCTCTTTAATGATGTAGTCTTTCTGTGTCTTAAAGCGAGAGTGCAAAGTGAACTCTGGGTGCTTGAAACCTACTGAAAATACTGAGCTCTTGCCTCTTTTTCCAGGTGGTTTTCACTTCAGCCTTCTGTACAGTAATTTGTTGTTTTACCATGTTCATACAAGGGCACCATTCTGCTTGATGAAGCTGTTTCATTCTAGGAAAGGCTGAAGTGTCTGATGTGAATTGTACTATTCATCCTGCTGTATGTAGTCTTCATCTTTTACTGATGTCTTGCCCAAGCAAGGAGCACTGAGCAGTTCCTTGGTTAGGCACAGCGCTCTTGACTTTGCTGTGTGTTGGATGCAGAACTGATACGATGAGATAACCAAGAGGAACTGGCTGCAACAATTTGTTTTTATTGTTTGGGGTAATACAAGGATGGCACAGAACAGGAGTGACCAAGGGGAAGAGCCTGTTCAGACTGATGTAACGTGCACCATTCCCAGTGTGAGATCTGCAACACTGACCATGCCTCACCCCACAGATCGAGATTTTTGTGTCGTAGAATATTTGCTTGTCAAGGACATAGTGCCAAATACACGAAGACTTGCGCTGCTCTCTATCAATAGGGCATGGTGGTGAGCAGTTCTGGGACTGGAGAAAAGAAATGGATATAGCTCTGGGCTTTAAAAACCAACAGCCATGTGACTTACATAATTATGTGATCTAAGATAGTTGCTGGGGAAGTTTACAAGACTGATACATGTAGTACTGCTAGCTAGTCACTTTTTACTAGAGTTCTATGTCTGCTTGAACTTAGTGTATTCTTACCTTCCTCATCTCACTTCATAAACAGAATTTTTGAGAATAGTCCTGTCTTCTGGCTAGCCTGTGGTTTTAGCCACAACTTCATGGACTGATCAGCTTGGTATTCCTAAGATTTCATGTGTTACTTATATTTCTTAAATATCTGGTAGTGATGTTGTGGACTAATGATGAGCTTACAAAATTGGCACAAGGTTCAAGTTTCATGCAAAATATGCAAAAGTCGTTTGGCATGTTGGGGCTTCTTTAAAGGGTTTCAGCTCTTCAAATCATCAGAGCGTCGCTGTGTGTTCCATAGGAGGTGCAACTAAGACACGGTGTATGAGTTGTGTGCTGTTGAAAGCACTGAAATTCACCTGTGGAAAAGGCTGTACTTGTGAAATGTGACAGTTTGGGGGATTGGTGGTTGGTTTTTTTCCCTATCTTGTGCTCGCCTCACTGAATGGTGTGTTCGGGACTGCTGCTGCTCGGGTTTGAGTCTCTTCAATCCATATTTCTTCAGGTGCTAAAAAGAGAAACCTGTTTTGATTATGCATGTACCTTTTCTGTTTTGGAAAAATGGTATATGCAGGACAGATTCTAAGAAACTTTTAAGGCTTCTCTGTTTATGTTGCTTCCCAAGTGATGGATTCTGGTGCACTGGCAAATACTGCCTTCTGATAACCACATAGCTAATTCCACGTGCATTCTATAACTTGACTTCCACCAGGATTCCCCCCTCAGACTTCACCTGGAAGAAATGGTTAGCATATGCAGGAGATGGGAATTCCTCTTTGGTTTCTCTTAACTCTCCTCAATACTTTTTCCCTTTAGGATGCTCTATGTTGACCTGATTTGCCTCACTGGCTGCTTTTGCTTTTCAAAGACTCTGAAAGCAGGGCACTTAATCTGTCAAATGGGATGTCAGGATTATAGGTGACATTTATTTTAATAAAACTTGAAGTAGGAAGGTGAATTTGTTCAGAGAAAAGTGAAATTGGGACCAAGCAATGAAAACTTGTCCTTAAAGCAGCTTTCAGCTGGTGATATAGATGAAAACATAAATTGCTCAGACAGTAGCGCAGCAATTAAGATTTCTAGCTGTTCAATAAATAGTATATTAAACCAAATGGTTATGAACTTAGGTAGTAGCAGAATTGTTGCTTGCAAGGAAAAGGGTTGTGACTGAGTTGTCACATAGTGAGTCCTCAACCCATGTCATCTACAAATGGGCTAGATGGTTTTTGTTAGTTTTGTTTTTAAGCTGTTTTGATTAAAGGGTTTTCTCTTCCCTTTTTTGCATGCTGATAACGTATGTGTTCCAGATGACTACTTGAACACCTTTAGATGTGATTCTTAATCCCCTGGTTGAAATGGCCACAAATTGAAACATGGGAGGTTCCTTCTGAACACCAGGAAATGCTTTACCATCAGGGGGACTAATCACAGGTTGCAAAGAGAGGTTGTAGAGTCTCATTCCTTAGAGATATGGGAAAGCCTGGATGGAGTCCTGGACAACTGGCTGTAGGTGCATCAGGACAGTTGTTCCGGATGATCCTTATTAGCTCAAAGAAAGTTTTTTGTTCAGTTGGTTGGTTTTTTTGGTGACTGAAACTTCTGGAGTTCTTAGATTTTGCAGGTTCATTGTGGAACTCTTGAAGCTTCCCTTACATTATACAGGTTTTTGTGCAGATAGCGTTCTTGAGTGACGCGTTCTGGAGTGAACGCTGGCTGTCACTTGCACAATGCAAAAAAGGCCCAACAAACAAAAGAACTGCAGTTACACTTTTTGACTTTGCTCTCTAGAAGGCTGCATTCTGTGTTACCTGCATATACCTTTGCTCTCACTGTTAGCTGAAATGGAAAAGTTTAACTTGAAAGTATTACATCCAAAAAAGGAAACAGGAATATTTATTTTATGAAGTCCGGGCAAGATCAAGGCTTTGCATTGCTGTTCATGTAGACTGAGCAATCTACCAACTCTGGCTCTTTCTCTGAGGGCAGAAGGGTATTATCAAGCTGCTGTGCTGCCTGTGGGCTCTGGAACTTTCTGCATGTTCTTTCTATGTGTATTTAATCACAGGTAGGCAGAACTGATGTACCACAGAGCAGTTTTGTAGTGCTTCCTACATATAGAAAACTAGTTGTAGTTAAAATCACAGAATGAGTAAGGTTGGAAGGGACCACTGGAGGCGATCCAGTCTAACTTCCCTGCTCAAGCAGCATTCCCTAGGGCATGTTACTCAGGATAGTGTAACTCAGGATGCACCTACTTATGGGGAAACAGTTGCAGGCAATCACTGGGGGAGGAGGGAGCCTTTTGGAAAGGTGTCTTTTACCCCTGTTGAAATAATAGGTCTTACTGTTGCAATGATGCTTGTGGTTTTGGTTGTCTGGTTCAGATCCTTTCCCTCTACTGTCCTTCAATTAGATAAATCTGATCTCTGGAACATCTTGCGCCAACTTAATTCTGGAATGCATAGGAGTCTTTTGTAGTATGTTGAGAAGTAAGCTTATGGTATGTGTGTATATGGACCAGGAGTCAGACTGCCTTGCTACAAGGTTGAAACTTCATTGACCAAAGTCTGAAAGTAAATAGTGAAAAGACTGAGACAAAAGAGTCTTTCTGAAAAATTAGAGTTTGCATGAAAACAGAATAAAGTCCTTTTAAAGCGATGCTTTGTAATAGGCTTTTTGTCAAGATCCTTCTCCCTTCAAAACAAACAAGCGGAAAGTTGGAACTGGGAGACCCTGCTCATGATGCTTCTTTGTTTTCCTATTGCTACCCTGGAGCCTGTTTCCGTGAGTTGGTCACCTAAGATGAAGGGACCTGACCTCTAAGCATTGTCTCCATTTCGTGTTTTACTGGGCCCTGCTGAATTTGGTATTGCATCCTGTTACTGTAGGAACTGGTGCAGATGCTGCAGTGTTTGAATGTGTGACAGGCTGCCTTTCAAAGAGCAAATCTGTATCAGCAAAGGGAAACTTTGGATATGGCTGTCCTTGACCCCGAGGAACCAAGTGGTCATTTCAGCCATAGAGCAAGAAATGCCTCTGCTGGGAGAGCCATGTTCCAAGCTGTCTGTGTGTGTGGTCTCCTCGCCTATGCTGATGCCATCAGCAGCTGCTGCTACTGTTTATCTAATGACAAGGTAACAGAAACAAGCAAGCAAGTCCTATGTTTTAATCTAGATTATACCACATTTTGCCACAGTACCCTTTTTTACTAGAGGTAGCTTTCTTTTACTTGGAAACAACCATTTAAGACCATGTGTTTGTGTAAGCTGTAAAACTGTGTCTCTCCAGGAACTGGCCTGCGTGACTGCAATCGTAGAATGGTTTGTGTTGGAAGGGAGCTTTAAGGATCAGGTAGGCCACCTTCCCTGACACAGGCAGGGATAGCGTTCCCTAGATCAGGTTGCTCAAAGCCCTGGGCAGCCTGACCTTGAACACTTCCAATGATGTGTATCCACAACTTTTTTGGACAATGTGTTCAGTCTATCTGAAGTTCAGGTAGATGACATTTGTAGCTTTTCCTTTGTCAACTGATGTAGACTCCATTGTAGAAGGCTACCAAATTAGTCAGGCATTAGTTGCTCTTTCTGTCTCCAAGCAGCTCCCTGTGTTCCATGTGTTTTGACATGTCTTCTAGGAGGATCTGTTCCATGACTTTGCTGGCCATGGACATGAGGCTGCTTGGTTGGTAGTTCCCAGGGTGCTCCTTTTTACTTTTTTTAAAAATGGATGTGACATTTTCCTTTTTTCCAGTTGTTGGAGTTTTGCCTGACTGTCATGACTTCTCAGATAGGATTGAGCATGGCTTGGCCATCTCAGCATCAGCCAATTCCCTCAGGACCCTGGGTTACATCTCACTGAGTCCCAGGGACCAAGGTATGTTCAGGTATCTCGGGTGGTCTTGCAACTTCAACCTTGAGTTTCACTTACAATGTAGGGACCTTTATTCTGCAGTCACTGCGTTGAGGTTCAGGGGGTTAAGAGTTGTGGGAAGACCATTAAAAAACAAGGTAAAAATCTGTTGAGTACCTCAGCCTTCTTGGTTGTCACTAGTTCTCACATCTTGCTTACCGAGGTGGGGGTGTTTACTTTACTCTTCCTTTTTCTAGCCAGTGTTCCCATGGAAGCCCTTATTATTTGTATCTTGTGCCAAATTCAGCTCTAACTATGCCTTAGCTTTCCTGATCCCATTCCTACACATCTTGGCAGCATCCCAATAATCTTCCTAGCCTGCATTCCCTGGTTCCTGTGCCTGTGCATTTCCTTCTTACACTTAGTTTGACCAGGAGGTCCTTAGTTAGCCCTTCTTGTCTCCTCCTTTCCTTGCCTGATTTCTTACATGTGGGAATTGAGAGCTCTTGAGCTCTATGAAGAATGTCTCTAAAGGGCTGCCAGCTCTGTTCAGCTCCTTTGTCTCAGAGGGCAGTTCTCTAGGGGGTCCCATCTGTTAATCCATTAAACAACTCTTGAGATGTGGAGTCCTTACTCTATTCTTCACCTGGTCCATATCCCTCCAGATAGTGAATTGCACCAGGCATGACCACTGAGCTCAGTCCACCACCAATCTTGACATCCCTAGTTAGTTCATCTGTGCTGGTAGGCAGCGATCTAATCATGCTTCCCCTCTAGTTGCACTCTGTCACCTGGATTAAGAAATTATCCTCAGCACACTACAGCTGCCTCCTAGACTGCTTACAGCTTGCTGTGCCACTTTTGCAGCAGATGTCGGTGATTGAAGTCCCCCAGCAGGATCAGAGCCTGCAAGCATGACACCTCCTGTAGTTGTAGTAAGAACTCTTTTATCAGCAAGATCCCCTTGCTTAGATGGCCTGTAGTAAATATCCACCATGAGATTTCCTTTGTTGGCTTGGCCCCTAATTTTTACCTACAAGCTTTCATCTTGTTCATTGCTGGTTTTCGAAGGCAGCTCTCTAAAGTAAATCCATTTTTTCTTTTTTTTTTTTTAACATGGAGGGCAACCATCTATTTTTCCTTCCTTGCCCATGGCCTCTGAACAGTTTGCAGACATCAGTTGCAGTGCTTCGGTTGTGTTATCCTTCCCACGATATTTCAGTGATAGTGATTAGATCCCAGCTTTTTCCAGCTGCAGTGGCTTCCAGCTCCTCATGTTTAATACCCACGCTGTACTCATTTGCATAGAGGCACTTCAGCTGTGTCAGTGACCTTGTCACCTCCTTAGAGGACCAGGCATTAATTCCTTTGAGATGTTCCACAGGTGTGTCTCTCTTGGTGTCTTAATTTATCAGTCATCCCTGGCTTTTCATTGTTGCTCAAACCCCCATCACTTTTCCTCTGCTACTTGTCTGCTGCTTTCTCCTGCTGTCAGAACTCTTATTTCTGTCTAGGCTGTTGGAGAACCCCATTCTAATTCCCTTAAATTGTTTTGGTTTCAATATAGTGGAGCCTAGAGTTGCTTTTGTAAGCTTCTGCTTCATACTGCTGCAGTTGGTGTCTCGCTCTGTCTGGCCCCAGCAAAGAGCAAACCCAACATGCTGGTTCATTGGGAGCAAACCCTTGTCTAGGGTAATGGGAAACTGGACTTTGGCTAGTAATCCTAGAAATACTCTTAACTAGAAACACAAAATGATAGTTTTGAACTCCTGTTACTGGCATGTGGGCCTGTACTATCCTTTCTTGTGCCACCCAGAGCGTGTCATGTGGGTTGCATGAGGAAGTGGGTTGAGGAAGTGAATTGGGCAAGGGATCATTTCCTAATTTACCTTGTTGGCTGACCAAACATTTGCAGCCACCCAAAGCACAGGACTGGGGATGGTGGTCTGGGTGAAACAGGTTGCCTGGAAAGGTTGTGGAGTCTCTTTCTTTGGAGATACTCACAAGCCATCTGGACACAATCCTGAGTAACGTGCTCTAGGGGACCCTGCTAGGGAGGTTGGACCTGATGACCCACTGTGGTCCCTTCCGACCTGACTCATTCTACGATTCTGTGAAACTATAGCCTGAGAAAATGCTGTTTTACAGGGCGACAGCTTTGCAGTCCTTTTTTTTTTTTCCTTTGGTATTGTAAAGATGGGATAAAGGCTGCATGCTTTCCTGCTTTCTGCTTGAAGAGTCGTCTGTTCTCATCCTACTAGAGATGCCCCTATTTCCCTGGAGCTGGGTGGTTGGAGTCTCCTAACTTACCTTCTAGCTAAGCACTGTTCTGCGTGGCCCTTTTGTCCCACGGGCATTGAGACTAGTGGGCATGTTTTCTCAGCTTAGTGAGATCCTTAGCCTTTGCCTCAGAAAAAGCAGTTCTCAGCCTGGGAAGATCCGCTCCAGTTTGTTTGTTACCCGGGCAGTAAAATCCTACAAAGCAGAAGCAGCCCAGTAATGCAGGTTTTTGAAATCTTAAGGATTTAACTGTCTGCAGACACCTTTGTTGCTGGAGATCCAGTTTTCTGCAACTTTTCCTTGATCAACATGCATACGTGAGCACTTCTACTGTATTTATCCCCACATTCCCTTTGGGATTTAATTGCACCCTGCCTTAATTTTCCTTTTTTGCTTCTTCATGCTCCTTCATGTTTGTCTCTCTCCTACCAAATGCATTCCTATCCTGTCCCTGATCTGCCACCTGGTTGTCATGTCTTTCTACCAATGAATCCTCTGCAGTGCTCCCAGCTATGTCTGGTTATTGCCTGTACCCTGTCCTAACTCTGAACTACATCCTTTGGTGTGCTTAGCCTCTCTGCTCCAAAATCCTGTCTTCATTCAGCTTTGATGGCTTTCACTGTAGAGGGGCAGTCAGAGCATAGGACCTGCTTCTCTCCTTTTTTTCCCAACTCCTCTTGAATGAGCTGGTGATGGTGTTTGAGGCCATGCATGTCATCAGGTCTAGTAGTGCTCCTTAAGCCTTTAGAGCTCTTGGCAGCCTCTGTAGCAATACTGCCTCTCATGTTTTCACCTTGTAATTCTGATGGCTGATGTAGCCTTTTTCTCAATCACAAGGCCCAAAGATTGGGTTTGCTCACAGAGGCAGAAGTTAATCAGTGATACAGTTGTGGTTAATATTATTAACTGTATCTCATCTATTCAATTTTACGAAGCTAAGAGTAGAGTGCTACAACTTCTGTTATATATGGTCATTTAGCAAAAAGGCTTATGTATCTGGGAACTTGCCAAATAGGATTATTGGCTCTGAATTACAGAAGTACAACATCTACGCAGGAAACTTGCCCGAGTAACATGAGAAAAGCTTTGAAGCCTCGGTGGTTTGATTTACTTGTACAGGTAGTTAGGGGAGGCGATGCATTTAGCATTGACTGAAAAAAAAAATTAATACTTTGGATTCCAGTATGTTGTCTAGATGTTTTCAGAATGTAGAGGTAAATGAGCACATTATGGTTCTTGTCAAGTATAGCTGGGAAACGTGTCCTGCGTGGGACTCGCACTGGGAGGTGTGTGTGTTCCTGGGACTTAAGGTTAGGGAGAGACTGACCTTTCTGAGGGTGTCCTTTAGAGAAATGGAACATAGTGCCTGTGTTGTGAGTCAAAAGGAGGCCTTCTGCTTAGGCTGTTTTCTTTCTACCTTGATTCTTTGGGAGTAAGCAGGTAAAGCTACAGTAATGTGGCTAGAAAAGGTTCTGTGGAGATCAACTTCAGCAGCTGACGTTGAAAAGGGGGAAGCAAGAATATACAGTGAAGCAGGGGCAGCTGGAAGGGACCGCAAGCATAAGGCAGTGGGACAGCAGTGATAACAGAACTAGTGGGGGGAGAGGAGCCACTGGTAGAGCTGTGAGGCTCTAGCCTGGAAATGTAATTAAAAGCAATAGGCAGCTTTAAGTACAGATACTTCTGGAAGGTTTGCCTGCTGTTCTTGCATTTTTCACTCAGCAGAAAAGTTTAGGTATGCCCCCCTTTTTTTTTTTTTTTTTTTTGGTACTTGTATGCATCAGTTTTGAAACCGAACATGAGCTTTTCCATCAGCATTCCTGTAAAGGTGGATAATCGGGAAGCTGTGGTTGTTGGGCCTAAGAGAAGTCGTAACTGAACTATTCTTATCTTTGTACTTAATATTGAAAGAAAAAATATTTGATTCCCACTGTGTTTATGTGTTTCATTCAGAAGTCTTTCCCTTTGGTGCACTGTGAAGGCAGTATGAAGGAGGAAGGGCTAAGTACTTGGGTGATGTTTTCTGTGTAGAAAACTTTGTTTTGTTTTGTATTTGGTTTCAAAAACTTGTCACTTGTTGATGTATAGCTACAAGGGAAGTTTTAGCCATACCTCCTTGGTGAAAATGTGAAGATTGAAACTGCCAAAAGTAAAAATGTTTGTTCTTGGTGGGTTTATAATTTGACAGCCAAGTGAGGTTGTGTTGGTTAACTTCACAGTTCCAAATACCTGTGCCCAGAGGCTGTGGGCCACTTTTAGGATTTATCCTGCTGTAGTGAGTTGGCAGTAACCTGAAATGATTAGTGGTTGTATTATATACTCTGTGCAATACAGTAGCTTTTTTTTTTCCTTTTTAATGTGGGAAGAATATGGCCTTTCTTTTCTCTAGCTCTGATCTGGTATAATAGCAGTGTAATTAAATAAGGCATTTTAGATGGTATGTGAAGATCAGAAACTGAAGTATTTTAGCAGTTGCAGTGAGGGTCAAAATACAGCTCTGAACCAGTCCGTGTTTGTACTATAGTTAAACTTGCAAGACTTTGATGTCCATATACAATATGAAGATTCAGTAAAAAGAAGAACTTCTTCATACTGTTTGTACAGTATGGTCTGTAGAATAGCCAAGGGGAGCCACGTAATGGCATTGGTAGATCATTAAGGGTGCTGCCTGCAGTGCAGGAAAACACCACCCCATGTCCCCATTGCTCAGAGGAAACAAACCAGCATATCCAAATACGGTAATTAACTAAGTTCCAGGAGTTAATTTGTGTGCACACCATCCTTACACTTGCCTGTTAACAGGAGTTCCTTGACATAAACTATTACCACATTCCCTTTTCAGGCCACTCAGAAACCATCCTCTAAAACCAGTGTGCAGCGTTTGAAATCCAAAATAGCTACAGTTAGTTAGAATGACTATTTCTGCTGTGTTTCTTTATAGAGGGAATTTTTTTCCCCACACAGGAGATCTATCTCGACATTTTTACACATCCCTGGTGTATTGAAAAGCAAATTTAGAGAGACACACTGTGTCTAGATCTCAAATACCCTGTGGTTAGAAGAGAGTTTGTATTGGGTTAAAGTGTTAAAGGTTTTGAAGACGCAGGAGAACATTCAATTAGAAGCTACCTGTGGTTTGGCAGGTATAGAAGTACAGCTGTGCTACACCAGTAGGCTAAACATCAAATGCTGGATTTCTCTTGTTAATTCTTGTTGGTGACAACATTGCTCACTGGGATATCCTTATGTGAGATTAGGTACTTAAAAAGTATGGAGAAGATAGAATCAAATAGTAGAGGAAATGCAAGAATAAAATTGCCTATGTGAGCTGAGTTTGCTTCCTTTATTCATGTGCATTCTAATGCAGTCTTTTTTTATGTGGTGGGTTTCTTCTCTCAAGAGGCCATGGTCTCCATTTCACAGCGGAGATGTGTTTCTAGGATTGAATAAGGGCACTGTCTGTAGGACCATATCCTTGACTGTTGGAGAGGCTGGAAGGGTTATGTCAAGTGGGACGAGTGATTGAAGAGACTAGAAGGATAAGTCTCATAGTTACAGCAATTGAATTCTGATAAGTTCTTTTTCTGAACTTGATTTGAACACCTTAAGTGTGTGTTCCATGGGCTGTCAGTAATTCAAGGTGTTTGCAGGCAAACAGCTTAAGCCCTGTTAGTAAATTTTTAATGTGTTTAGCTAGATTTTTGAAAAACTAAAAACTGGAGACAGAAATTGAATATTGTAATCCCTGCCCAAACCCTTCACGGTTCATTAGCATGACTGAACAGGTTAGATAGACTGCACAATCCTTTGTCATTTTAGCCAGGAGACAGAGCTGAAAGCTGTACTGTGGTGGTGTCATCTGCGTGTGCCGACAGAAGTAGCAGGGAAGCCTCTTGGTTGGTTTGTACAGGACTGAAGAATCAAGAGACTTGAAAACGTATACTACTTCTGTTTTAACATTGGGCTCAGGCAGTTCCAGATCCCTTTGAGATTTCTGCACCTATTACCTCTCATTTTTCAAAGTCACTTTTCCTGCGCCAACCTGCCTCAACTTGTCTTTCCATGCTAGTCCAAAGCGCCAAACTCTGTCAGGTCCCAGTCATTCCTTTCTCCTGCTCTTTCTTCATGACCTCTTTATCTGAGCCCTTATCTTTTCTCCTGCCACCTTTTTTTTTTTTTTCAGTTTTCTGCCCCAGCTCTTTGTCCTGGGCTTTTTGCCATGTGAATCCTTCGTTGCTTTCCCATCCAATGCTGTGCTGTGTTTCATCATTCTGTACCACCTGCTTTCTCTTGATAGTTGCTGGTATGCCCTTCTAGGGTGCTGCTCTTACCCTGATGCCTCTTGGGTCAAATGACTTACTTCTCTCCAGGGATATAAATTCATTCACAGTGTCCAAGAGAACAGAGACAGGACATACCAAGTCTGTCTCTCCATACTTAGTTCCTGTACTTCCTACTGTGTTGGAAAAGAAATCTGCAAAAAAGGCCCATTTGCGTCCTCTGACTGGCGTGTGCCTGCCTGGCTTGAGAGGCTGGCTCGGTCTCAAACCTGGCCGTGAGTAAGATCTCTGAGGGGGTGGGAGCACGTATGGCACAGATGGTATCTTCAGAAACGTAGGTGCCAGATCCTGACAAGATTCTGCCAGCACGTGCTAGCTTTTTTTCTTCCATTTGGATGTTTTTGTCTTGATGTGGGCAAAACCCCACCACCACCAAACCAAAAAACACCTACGAATAGAGTCTTCTTTGGAAAGCAGCAGACAATTACACCTTCTCAGCAAACTACCAAATAAGTCAATTTACTTCACTGAAGCACCTGAGTTCTCCAAAAAGTTCAGCTTAGGGGCAAGCATGTAGCATGACATCCTGTAAACTAAAAATATATGAAATTTGGCAATGTTTAAAGAATTTACAGTCAGAAATGTATAAGAAGAAGTTGGAATAAAAACAATACTGCCAGTTAAATTTTAATTTAGAAAAAAGTTTATTTCTGAAAATTGTTTTGCTGGTTAAAGTGAGATAGATATACATATATATATATAATATAATATCAGTAATTACTTTTGTTCTGAATTGGGTTATATTTTTTTCCTGGAGATTCCTGTCTATGAAGTATTTTTGTACCCTTAGTTACAAAAAGTGTTTCCAAGTATTTCTTTGTCTTGACTTCTTCAGTCCAGCTGTATTTCAACAGGTGTGGTTACATGAGAAACCAATAAACCTCTGCTGGGTTTTCTTACTTGTCGCCTGGACCTGGAGACTCTGTACTGTCCTGTTATTCACACTTGTGCAAAATGAGTGTGTAATTGTTGCTATGAATTTGTAATATGTTGTGCTTATTTTGCATGAGATTTGGGCCCTTTTTGTCAGCCTTCTAGTGTTGCTGTGGGCTTTGTTTTCCAGTCCTGTAGGAAATGCCGTGATATTGAGAGGTGGTGATCTGAATTTGATTATGTTGTTTTTGATCAAAAGAGTTTACAGATGAAATATTGGGGGTTTTAAATGAAATTTTCTAGTTGATGATAATTTACTGTATGAATGCCTTCCTAGCCATGTGGCTGCATATTGCATTCTAAGTATTTTTATGTACTTGAACTTTCACGGGTTTATAGGCTTAAGCAGGGAAAGGAAACACCAGTGAGAATAAAGAGCCTCTGAACATCCAGTCTGCAGGGGGGCAGGTTACACATCTTACCCTGTTTGTGACACTCCTTGAAGCTGAGCCAGTATGCCGTGGTTGAGGTTTTCTACGCAAGTGATGAGCCACTGGAAGGCTGGAATATTACTGCTTTCCAGAGACGGGGTGACTTGGGATATTCAGCAGGAAAAGGAACAGGAGTGGTAACAGGCGGCAGTAGCGAGAGTAAGGGCAGAAGCAGGTTCCACAGCAGCCTTCCCAGTGTGAGTCAGTGACTGCACAGCACACCAGCTCGCTGTCAGGAGCAGCCCAAAACCGAGTAGTACAAGGGAGTCAAGATTCATGTTTATCATGCGAAATCATGTGGTCTTACTGTATCTTAACTTGCCAACTTAGCCTTAGTCCAGAGAGGATCCTTTGCTGCAGTGCTTTAAAAAAAAAAAAAAAGGAAAAAGAAAAAAAAACAGAAGGAAAAACAAAGAAAATCGTGCAATGTGTGTTTATGCCCACATCATGCCGAAGAGACCCTTACCAGTCAATAACCTGTGTATCCCTGAGGTAAGATACTGTTTCTGCTTTCCCTGCACAGTGCTGCTGCAGCACGGAGCTGATCCAAACATTCGGAACACCGATGGGAAATCTGCGCTGGATCTGGCAGACCCTTCAGCAAAAGCCGTACTCACCGGTAAGATGCAAACATCTCTCAGCAGCGTAACCTGTAGTTGGTTTTGCGTGTGTAAGTTCAGTTTCATGACAGCCTTCTGCCTTTTCAGTTTTTCTGTTGTGTTAAGAGCATTTTAAAACTGTCTTTTACCAGATTTCATGTTGCTGTAACTGTCATTACTCTGCTGTGCTGCTGTAGGTTTGCTTATTCTACTTATGCTAATGCTGTACTTTGCTATTGTAACAGCCTTCATTATTTACTGTGTTTCTTGTGATTTTTTTCTTTTTAATTGATACCCAATAGATTGAATTGGGCCCCTTAAAAAACCCCTTAAAATGCCTTAAAAAAAATAAAAATCAGGCCAATTGTTTTAAGACCTTCACTGTTGAGCCAGCAAGGACGTTTGTGTAACTATAAAAGTACCTGTGATCTGAAAGACGACCTGCTACTGATTGCAGAGATCAATAGTTACATTATATTTTGCTGCAGATTCACATGCTACCCTTTCCTTCCTCTTCTTTGTTAGTCATTTTGGGTAGAACCCATTCTCATCCAGCAGTTTTTTCCTTTTTAGGGGCTATTAGCTGCAAAACAATGTTTCTTGAATACATCGTAGGTACAACTTTGTTTTTACAGAGCTTTGATTTTTTTATAAATTAACTGTTGTAGCATACCAGTAAGCATGAAGAGTATAATATAGTAGCCTGTCAAATTGGTTTCAAGAAATACATGGTCCTCTGTGCTGATTTTGACATCTAGAAAATAATATTTAGAACAAAGTAATATTGGATTTTAAAATATATACAATTAGATTTATAGAAAGGGATTTAGCAACCGAGGTTCATTTGGAGAAATAGCTGTTTTTCTTTTGCCTTTATTTCCCCTATTCTCTCTCTCTTTTTATTGACAGCTTAATTTATAGGTTATGTGCTATGCAACACCCGTATTCTTTCTTCAGAGTATGTTCAGAGCACACCAGCTCCCTTCACTTTGTCAGGAACATTTCCTCATCTTCTTTTTTCAGTGTGCTGACTGCTATACATAATTATCTACAGCGCAGCAGTGATTTGAGTGCCTTTGGAACAGTGTACTTTAAATACATATGATTTACTTTAATTACTCAGTGTCAAATTTCAACACACTCCTACTGTGTTAACACTAATGTTAGCTGTGCTAAGCAGGTTAACCTGACTTTTGGCTGTTCATGGGTACAGTTGAACAGATGCTGGAGATAGAGAGGGCACCAGGGAGTCAAGGTACCTCAAAGGTGTTAAAGGATATATGACATTTAATTGTGGGCAACTTAACATACCTACTGTTCAGGGGTTCCAGGCTGCTCTTTGGGCTATGCAGCTCCAGAGGATAGTAGGTGATTAGGAAGGTCTGTGGCAGTGACTTCATGTCTGCTTCTCTGAGTTCTCTGGGCACTAGATCACTTTGTGCTTTAGGCAGTGGAGGAGGCAACATGCAGCAAACAAGTGGAGATGGATTAGGAGCAGCCCTCTGAGAACATGTGTGGAGTGCATGAAGAGCCCTGTGCCCCTGGCATCACCCCTAATGCCTTGGGGACTGCAGGCATCTGCACCCAGTGGGTGTTACTGGGTTGGGAATAGACACACATGCACAGAGTCACTTCTGATGCTGTATGAGTATTTAGTTGTTCATAGAAAGACATTGTTTTTGTACATGTTTGTTCTTCCTAACAAGAAAATCAGCATTTGGTTTTATCAGCTTTGTCCTCAAGGTGGCTCTTGGCTTCACTGGGCTCTCTGTGCTGAGCACCTGATTCCAGGCTGTGCAGGGAGGGCTGGACCCAGGCTGTGGCTGCTGTGGGATGCACAGTAAGTGAATGCTGACACTGGATGCCATTTACATGGGAACTGGCCATTGAGAGCTGTGATTTCTGGGCACTGCCCTGTTTTCTTGTATCTCTGTTAGGCTGCAGTTTCTCATGCGTTTTCCATATGTTGCTACCTTCAGGTCTTGCTTCATTGCTCTGGAAAAAGGGGTCTTAAGGGATTTCTTAGGATCTATCTGGCTGGGGATAATCTTTAGCTACAGCAATACTTTGCAATTAGGGGCATCAGAATTTAAAAGTATTACTGGATTAAGGATGAGTAGGATATATTAACTTAATTTTCAGTATTTAATATTGAATAGTGGGATTTTAGAAATGCTCACATTTAGAGCTTTTAGAAGTGGAGTGATCCTGAAAACAGTCTGTAATTTATTACTGTATTTGTGTCTTTATGCAGCATGCCTATCGAGGCTGCTTTCATTATGCTATTTTAGGTTTCTTTTTCTATCTGGGTCTATCATAAAATGTCCTGGATTGGAAGGGACCTTAAAGATCATCTAGTTCCAACCCCCCTGCTACGGACAGGGACACCTCTCACTAAACCAGGTTGCTCAAAGCCCCATCCAACCTTTTAGGGGTGGGGCATCCACAGCTTCCCTGGGCAACCTATTCTAATGCCTCAGCAACCTCACAGTAATGAATTCCTTCCTAAAATCTAATCTAAACATACTCTTTCACTTTGAATCCATTCCCCCTTGCCCTGCCATTACCTGCTCTGGTAAAATAGTCCCTCTCCGTTGTTCTTGTGGCTCCCTTCAGGTACTGGAAGGCTGCAATTAGGTCACCCCAAAGCCACCTCTTCTCCAAGCTAAACAGTCCCAATTCTCTTAGCCTTTTCTCTTAGGAGGTATAATAGACCATATAACCATAATAGACTTTTCCTACTTTTTGCTCCTGTAATGATTGTTGAGGAACAAGGTTTCTCTTAAAACTTCCTGACCAAATATTTGCATAAGTTCATGCATCTATGTTAATTGCTTTGTGAATGAACTGTGATTATTGTCTCCCTTTGACCCCCAAAGCAGAAAAAGTGAACAGAAAACTTGATGGTAATTGATTAAATCTTTTCAATTTTACAAAAAATTGCATGTGTGTTTTAAAAGGCACATTTCTGCTGCGTAAAAAGCATTTCTACTGTTCTGGCAGCAAGTGCTGAATCCACAATGACTTGTTCTTTTCTGTCTTCCAGTCTAGAATAATGTATACTGTCTTTTTCACCTGAATTACAGAAAGGATATAGAATGCAGTAGTTTCTGGGATGACTTCCAGCCATTTTCCTGCAACATACTCTTAAAAATGTGTTTTGTAAAGAATACATAGTGCAGATGAAGGGCTAATATTTTGATGGAAACAGACTTCGAAAATTTCTTTGTAGATTAAAGTGAATTTTACAGAAATTAAACACCCGGTATCATCTTCTTGAAGAAAAAGTTACGTAATTGAGGGATCTGCCTTTGACTACTTAGAAAGCAGTCTATTTTTCCCCTTCTGTAGGACAAGCAGCATTATGTGAGCCAAGCTCTTTGTGATTGAGAGGGTGAATGTTTTTTTCTTCTTCCTTAACATCCCTTACTGTTTCTGAGTCAGGTTGTCAGAAAAGGATTGAAATCCTCTATTTCTCGAGGCTGAAGTGATAGTACAGACTCCAAAAACATATCACATCTAAGAATTGGAGCTGTTTGACACATCAGATTAATATCCTACTTTATTTTACTTTAATTGCCTTGGGGAGGGTTGGTTTCTGAGGTGGGGACTCGTCTTTGTTGCCATCCGTGGCACTGTGGGTCTCCCATCCAGAACAGGCCTTTGGGAGCTTTTGCACTCACTACATGTTGTATTAGTCTTCATTATTCTCTTACCCTGATTATTGCCTCTTTAAACATTAACATCCTTTTATATCTTTCTTGTACAGTATACAAAGAGCCAACAATATTGTAAATGATTTAGGTGAATGATTTTTTGTGTGCGTGGTTTTTCTTTTTTTCCACATACTGATGGTTTTTTGCTGCTTCTTCCCCATGTTATCTGGTATTAAGAAATACTTTCTCTATGTCAATGGTCATTCTTTGTACTTGAGCAGTTTCCAAAGCTGTTAGCAGGAGCTGAAGGCGTTTTTGTTGGACAATATATTTTTGACTGCTCCCTGCCACAGTTTTCCAAGGTTGGTTTTTGTTGGTCTCAAGGATTACTCCCTCGAAAGAGATCAAAATGAAAAAAGTCTGGAGGCTCCTGCATCTCCAGATTAAAGGAAGATTTCTTGTGTACGAAGTAATGTCTTGTTTGTTAATAGAATCAATTTTCAAAGTTAAACAAGACTCTGATCTTCCTACTTACTATGGAAGTAATGTCTTTTACAAAGAGCTTCAAGTCCTGTTGAGCTTTTCTACTTGTGTTTTTAGGATGTGAAGGACAGCTGGGCTAAGGTTACCAGAGGTGTTAATGAGGATTCACGTTTTCGTCTATTTGTCATGTCAACTTTTTAATTTAAGTGGGGAGCACAGTTCATTTATTGAAATATATTTGAACAATTTTTTTAAGCGAACTGCCACTTATGCATAATTTGCCTGCAAGGAAGGGAAAAATCTGGTATTTCAGTACTGTAAGTTTATTGAACTTTAGAGAATGGAAAATGGATTCTAGTTACAACTCATTCATTTTAGAATTAGCATGAAGACAAGAACTTGTTTTAATTTGAGTTCCTTTTGTTTTTCCCGTGACACTTCTCCAGCTTGACTGTCTCAAATCCTAAACTGTTTCCTTTAGGGTTGGCCTTCTGGATAGACAGTAGCACTACATTTTGGGAGGTGCCAACCTCCTCCCCCTTTCATTTATTTAATTGATCTTATTCTTGCATAGTGTATGCTGAGATCTGATCATTTGCATAAGGTCTGGCTTCCACCTTTAAGAAACAGTGTAATAAACACCAGTACAAAAGGAGAAGCATTTTCATGGTAGAGGGGGGCAGGTGCTGCAGGAATGGTTTGGGCCACCCGTTTGTGTGTGTTATTGTCCTTTCTGACAGTGGCACTGGGGTCTGCTCCCTTAGAGAAAATAGCAAGAAATGCAGTGGTTGAGGAATATCTTTGCCCTGCAGAAGATGTTGGCCTTATTTCATATAAGCTCTTGGCATACCTTCTGAAGCAAGAGGTCTGAAGGGCCTCCTCCAGCACTTGTTTGTGCTTGCAATGTAAGTTTTTGTGATTGTTACTTGTTTAGTATTCAGGTAGGTTTATTCTTCCTTTTTACCAAGACAAAACAGGAGGAAACAAACCATATGATGTAGTTCCCTGATATGAATGTCGTGTGATGCTTTTACATTTGCAGCCCATGGTGGTACTTTACATCTACTTTCTGGAGAATTATGAGGAGTATCAGCTTTCTTTTAGGAATGCTCTTCCACTCTTTGCAAAGTTGTGGGCAAAAGGTACTTGTGGCACAGACCTAGAACAAAGTCTTATCATTTTGGTGGCCCTCATCTAGAAGCTGTAACTGTATGGATTTATAAATCTTGTCTTGTGTTTTTAGAGAATATTATAATGATGACTATCGAGTTATCTTGATAAATATATAGTTTTTAAAATATCTCATTTAGTGTGTGGTCCAGTTCCCACTTTGCGCTTTGAAGGAACTGCACACGCCGCTTAGTAAGCCTGGGTTGACATGCCTTCCTTTCTGTTTCTGGCACAGTCACATTTCAGTTCTATTTCACATTTTGTTTTTTCCCTTTGAGAGGGAAAAGGAAGAAACAGTCCTCTCTCTGTTCTAGAAGCTGTGCCATGCTTGGTGTGCACTTGTGGTGCGTTTCCTCTGCAAGAGCAGCCCTTGTTCTTTAGGCTGTCAACATACAAAGTTTCACCTCAGTGAAAGTGAAGTTGCACTTTGGTGATACTGCTGGAATTGCTTATTCTCTTTCCGCTTTCCAGCACTGCATTATTATTTCAAGATGGCATGTCCTGATTTCAGCCCTGTGCTCTGATACAGCATCCAATTGACTTCTGTAGCGATGATTTAATGGCTTTCATGGCATTTTGTTACTCCAGATTTTATTCAGGCTAAGTTTGTTTTTTATTACCTCTCTGATTGCAGAAGAGCTAAATGTTTTATGGGAGCCTCTAAAGCAATTCTGAATTCTTAAGTTTGTTGCTTATATTCCAGTATAATTCTAGATGATTTATGCTATGCTGCATGCAGTGTTTATTGTTTTAATTTGTCACTACTCCTCTACCCGTTTTATTGCCCATTCCCTCGGTTCCTTCTACGTCCTTCTAGCTTCTTCTGTTTCCTCTGGTAATTAAATAATATAAATATTTCCTTCAATGTAGTAGTTATTTAACGCAAGTTGCAGTGTATTTTATCATAAAGGAAACAAGTTCCTCCTGCTTTTAAGTGGCTGAAGTATTTTAGTTCTGATTCCATGACTGCATAGTTTCTTTAATCTCTGGGGGACTCGTGCAAGGATTTATGTGAGCTGGTGTGCATGTTGTGCTGCCTGAGCTCCATTTCTGTGCCTTAATGTGCTTGGATTTCTTCCTAGTGTAACTTTAGCTCTAGATGCTTGTTTCGTGCAGCATAAGGATAATGAGACCTTCTCCTTTCTTTCTTCCTTCACTGTATTTTAGAGTTATCTTTTCTCTAAACTTAGTTGTGTGTCTTGAAGTGGCTTCTTTGGAATGTGGCTGTCGGCCTCAATCAGGCAACTTTTCATTCCTCTGTGTAACCTCAATTTAGACAAGGAGCAGAAAGCCTCTAGTCTGTAGGTAGTCAAGTAAGAAGGAGTCTGGGATTTAGGATTGGTGCTTTTATGAAAAGCGTGGTTTTGAATCCCCTTTTCCAGGCTTTTCACTGTTTGACCTTTTCTTTTTGCTATTACAACAGTTTAGTAATATTTAGTAAGAACTCTTCAAATGGATTCAAACTCTTAAGTTGTGAGAGGAACAAATTGTCTTTTCAAAGTTTACAGAAAACATCCTAATGAAGTCTTTTGGTTTTCTGATTCTCAGCTCTGCCTTTATATGGAGTTGCAGGTGCTTTGAAAGCTTTCAGAAACCTGATTTATTTACAAATTTATTTACTACATACTGACATTTAACAACATCGAACCAAAAAGAGGCTTTTCTTCCTAAGGTTTGTTGTTATTCAGATGGACAGAAAAACAAATAAGTTGTCCATAGCTTGTAAGTGAAGAGCCCAAAATATATTTTTCATGCTCCTCTAGGAAAAATAATTGCAGAAATCTGTAAGAAGCACTTCTATTTCCATAGTGCGTCAAAGCACTCGTCTTCTTTCTGTTGCTTTGCCTTGAGCACTGACCAGTCTTATCCTTTTCTCAGTTTTTTTCTTCTCTAAATGTTGGTTAGATAACTAAGTTTGTTTTTAAGTTTTGAATTTGTTTGTTGGGGTTTTTTTCTTTTTTTTTTTCTTTTTTTCCATGTTCTGTGTTGTGCATTTCTGGTTATTAATAGAAATTTCTGCCAGTTCTGAGACCAAATGCTATTTTGATCTCTACTACATTTTTTCATTGTCTGTCTCTGGATTGTTGTACCAAAATGGCCTTTTTATGCTGTATCCTCTTATGTGATAATAACCCAGATGCAGCAGCAGGAAATGAGTGGATGGAGAATATGATATGCATTTGGTTCCGTTTGTAAGTAGGATAGATAGCCATGCTGCAGTTCTAACTGTTTTAATGTGTTTTTTGTCTATTATCTTTGACTCTAATATGTAATTTAGTCTGTAAGCAAGCATGCAACTCCTACAAAAAATTTTTATCTAGCTGGATAGTTCCTGCATACAAAAGCTCCCATTGCTTTTATCTCTTGTCCTGTAGCTTCTAGAGCAGCCTTTCGTTCTTACTTTCCTCTAAAAGTGAAGCTGTGTTTAAATGTTGAAAGTGATGTGCCAGTCACAACTGAAATCTGTGCAGTCTCTGAGTCCGTGGACAAAACATTTAAGATGACTTCTGCCAGGCTGAACAGATGAATCTGAAAGAATGTTGATGTTCCATAAGCAAAATATACTGACTAGGAAGTGAGAGAGGCAGCCAATCTTAATTTTACCGCTTTATGCATCTATTAGGACACAAACTGTGCTTATGAGACTGCCTACTGTTCCCCACTGCCTCATTCTACAGGATGAATGAGTGCTCTGGGGAGGAACCAAGGCTGCACAGCGTGGCTGTGCTGGGCACACTTTCTGTACAGAGCTGCTGTACCAGTTTGGTCGTGGTGAGAGGCGCTTGTTCTTGCCAGCTGAGACCTGCCCCTGCCTTAACGAGTAATGGGCACTGGATGCAATTCGTGTTCTGTGGGTCACAAACTTCATTTCCCCATTAATTTTACTACAGATGTGCTTGATGTAATTTAAGTTCAAGGGTAAGGCTTTGCCAAGGAGTCATTACTCTTGAAATTTAAAGGGACTTGGGTACCCGAGTTAAATTTTTTTAATGTAAATGATCAAAAGTTTTTACAGCAATGTTTAGAAAAGAGAAATAAAATTGCTCTTTGCTTCTGTGGTTTCCTTATGAGGTATTAAATGTCTAAAAGATTTTTTGTACAAATTTTATTTAAAAACATCTTTATGTAATGCTTGTGTAATTTTAATTCCTTCAAAACTGTTGTTACTTCTCAAGTTCTTATGGCTTCCTTAACCTAGAATTTAATTTCTCTCATGTAGTAGGAAATCAATTTTTTAAAATGTGTTTGAAAATTCTCTCTTAGATCAGACAATTTATACTTAAGGTTGTGACAGTGCTCTGTGGGTTTATTTGCAGCTCTTTGCAACTTCTACCCCCCAGGTTTTGTCTTGCCCTTTTACTGGGCTTGAAGCACAGCACGTGTGTTTGTTTCAGATATCCCATTTCACCCTGGGTTGTTCCATCACAAACTGCTCAATGATGTGCACAGGACTCCAGGGCTGTGTCTGTGCCTTCCAGGAGTTTGTCTGTGCTTTTCCACTTACAAATAAAGCAGGTATCCTGCAGATAAGATTTAGTTTGTTGCGCCATCCTTATTTCTATACTGAATTCAGAGAGGGAGTCAGGGATCCTGTGACAGCAGTATGACCAGAGCAAATGCACACACATGCAAGTTGAGTTTAGTGTGCATGGGAAGTCAACCAGATAGTGGGGAGGAATTTGTTTTAATATCAGTAGACTCCGTAGCATCACTTTTCTTAGACTTTCCCCAGCATTCTCCTTTACTCCTGTCCCTTATTTGCCTGGGTTTCTACTCGCTTTTCCCTGGATCTGTCTAATACAAGCTGCAGTCCTCAGCAACCTACAGTTTAGACAGATGGACTTGGATTTGTCAGATTGGCCACACTGGGCATTTCTTCTAAGTGTGAAATGTGACAGAACTCTTCGGTCATTCAAGTCTCTCCTCTGAAATGCCTAGATATTAAGGCTTCTTCTCAAAGAGGGTAAAAGAATCCTATATTTTGTTCAAGTACATAAAGTGTTATACATGAGCATTGTGGACAACACAAACACTCTCTGTCTTACAGAAGTGGTGCAGTTCTTTAGTAGAGTTTCAAAAAACCAGATTGAGATAAGCAAGAAGAATTTCAGCCTGAAGGATTCAGAGTTGGCAGAATTACAGTGGGAAACTGGTGTTTAAATCATAGTTGTTCAGTAACTTCTGGTTTCCTAGCAGCTATCAGAATTGCTACCAGCTCTGTCTCCAAGTGGTATGTTGGAAAGAGTCATATTTCTTGGGTGTAGCTTATTCAGCTTTCATTTGGCTGAGCTTAGACCACCTACCTTGAGGCCTTTCAAAATTAATTTCATGGCATAGAGGACTTTTATAATTGTAGAAATATGTAATGGAAATGGAATTGACCTGACTTATTTGATGAGGTGATCTGATTCAGCGTGCTCTAATGCAGTTTACATCTCATGTGGCCAGGGGTTCTTTGTTGTGCTGTACAAAACTTTTCAGAGATGAGTAAGGACATATAAGAAGCTTATACTTAGTTTGGTATCATGTAACTTACACCATCACACGGGCCAAGCACGGCAGGTCTGATGGTCACCTTTTGTGCCATGACACGAGGCTGTTGTCCGAACACCTGGGGCCATCCACCCAACTTGTGCTGTTGGAGGGGCAGTCAGTGGGGGAGAGAAGGGAAGGGAGGTAACCTAACACAAATACCTGTAACCTCTTCTTTATTGAATGTGTTGCAAAGATAGTTTGAGCCTGTGAGAGACATTTTTCTTTTCAGAAGTGTTTGGCACGCCCTGCTGCAGTTGCCTGTGGTGCTGTGTGGTGTCTGAGCATGGAGTCGTGCTGCAGATACCTCTGCTTAGAGTGTACTGCACATAAGATTGAAATGGAGCTGTGTTGCTTCTGTTGGATTTTACATGTGCTTTTTAACTCTGGGGAAAGTTTGTGCCATTTTATGCTGGGTCTGTGGTGTGGGGAAGTGTTGTAATTCTCATGTGTACTGACATAGATGCACATACATGTTTATGTTATCAACAAAAATGAGGCAGTTCTCGGGTTAGGGAACAACAGTATTTGTACGCAGTGAGAGTCAAAAGTGTTGTTTTTCAGTGATGCATCAAGAGACTTCAAGAGTGAATGCTTCTCTGTGGACGAGTTTTTTAATGTTGCAAGTTTATGCATAAACTAAAAAGTTTCTGTTAAGTAGCTGTTTCCATGGTGACTAACTCACTGAAGCTGTTATGAATAATATAAATATTGACTACTAAGTTTCAGAAGTTACAGGGTTTAAAATCTCATGAACTTTTTTTTCATCTTTCCTTTTTGTAGGGGAGGAAGTAAAAGTGGTTTCATTGACAATTTTTAAAAGAAATACTAAATCCTTTAATTGTTAAAAATATTTAATTGTCAAATGAAAATCATCCTTGGCTTACCTTTGCTTAAAACAGAATGTAGCTTTAAAACTCAAACAAACCAAACTGTATTTATATCCTCTTAGGAGGCTGGACTAAGAAAGATAAAAAAAAATCTACTTCCATAGTGTTTGTTTTATTTCTTAATTCATCACTGAAAGGCAAGCAGATGCTGCAGTGAATAGTGCTGTTGAAAGAACTTGAATTTTATACAATATGATGTATTTTATACTGTATAGGTAGCACTAAAAAGAAATAAAAAAAATTATTCAGGTATCTGGGTGTTTCAGTTTAATTTGTGTGGTGCCAATATGGGGGTCTGTGACTGAAGAATATGGAAAGTTTAGTTTAAGATGAAGAAAATTGGACAGAACTGTTTTTGAAAACTTTGAGTACTTTTGCTTGTTGAAAATGTCAGGCTCAACAGAAGATTTATTAGCTTCATTTCATGCTTTCCAACTATTCGTTGTGATCATTAAATAACAATCAAGGCACTTTCTGTGTGATGAGAGATCACTTGTTATACTTCAATTTCCACTGGGAAGAATGAGTATTAGCATTTAAATGGAAATTGCTAATTTCTTCTTGCATGTGTCCTCAGGGCTCAATCCTGCCAGATGCTGAGCCACCCCAGTTATGATCCAAGAAAGATCTAGGGTTAAGCTGCAGTTTATTCAGATACCGAATTGTTGCATGCTGCAGCAGGGCCACAAGGCTCTAGGGGGAAAATGGAGACCATTCCAGTGGTCTCAGTGGGTGCTGTTCTGCTCTGGGATATGATGGGTGACAGCAGGGCAGTGGCTGTAGTCTGCATCTTCTGAGTGGACAAAGCCTTGTTCCAGATTTTATAAAATGAAACAAGTTACTACTTTAAAGTCCGTTTTTCTGCATGCAGTTTTTTTAGGAGAAATCTAATTTGTGGTTATAAAAGAATAAGGCAGGTCAAAGCAATATTTCCTGTCACAGTAACAAGCAGGCAGACCCATTATTTTTCTATTTCTATTGTCTTCATGGACAAAGAAACACAGGTGGCTCTTTTCTGTTTAAAAATTAAATTTCTGAGCTGTAGAGAGCGTGTCTCTCATGTGGTGTTTGAGCTTTATAACTTTGAGCATTATCCTTGATGGCTATTTATCAAAGTGTTGTGTTCAGGTATGAAAAGACAGGACTTGCCCTTCAAACCTTGAGGGTTGATGTGAGTCACCTTCTTTTGTCTGTCTGTCCAACATCTTGGCTGCAAGATGTTTGTCTTGGTGCTCTCTGTAGAAATGGAGTGTCTTAGTTTGAGGGGAAAAACCAAAATGTTTACCCACAAGCGGAGGAGGGGATTCCTCCACAACAATCACGTCACTCTTTATCAAATTTAAGAAAAGGAACTTTAATCAGAAAATGGATATAAGAAGGA
>JAOXXN010000471.1:28083233-28103200 GCA_026770055.1 Myrmophylax atrothorax | reverse complement strand
ATCAACTCATCATTTTATTTGCTTTTGAGTGATTGTACAGAAGAAAAGCTTTACAGAGATACTATTTAGTCCACTTCCAACTAAAATGTATTGAACATTGTCAGTGAAGATCACAAGTGTGGGAATCCTATTAATTCTCTGTTATGATCAAGTTTCAGAAAGGAACTTTCTATTTCTGATTGATTCCAAAATGCATCTTAACTGGAACAGACTAAAAAATAAGGAATTCAATTCTTTTTTTCCCCTGGATAGAATCTTACCAAAACCAGCCACTGCACTGGTAAGAGGGCTAAACTAATGCCTACAAAGTCAATCTTCTCCTGTACTCATTGCAGTGAGATATGTCAACACTGTTTTGAAAAATTAGAAAAGTAAAAATTATTAAAAACTCTTTTTTGGAATGAATATTGCATTATGATAATATAATTGCTTTTATGATGTATTTCTAATTCTGCCATAGCTAATACTGAACACTTTTAATTTATTCATATGACTTAGTGGACTGTTTACTCATATTAAAACTGATTTTGTGCATCCAGTTGAGAAGTGAATTTCTGTGCCTGCTTCATATTTGAAGGATTCTGAAGCTTTTATTTTCATTATTATAGTGTATGACTTCTTTGAAGACTCTCAGTATTAGTTCTGTTCTCTGGTTTGATGATCTAAGCTTCATTTCTCTTTAAATTATCCATAAACACTGAAGCTGTTTGAGGATTCTGTCCTCCAAAATGTGGGAACAACATTTTCAAATGGCTTATGCAGTCCTTGTGTCAACACATCTGTCTTCCATCAGCTTCTTTGTCATGCTACCAGCTCCAGAAACCCACTGTCTAGGTTTGAGGGGAAAACCCAAAATGTTTACCCACAAATGGAGGAGAGGATTCCTCCACAACAATCATGCCACTCTTTATCAAATTTAAGAAAAGGAACTTTAATCAGAAAATGGATATAAGAAGGATAACTGTTCTTAACTGATATATTTTATATATATATATGTGTGTGTGTGTGTAGGTAGGTGTAGATATAACTGTAAACAGACCAGGGCAAACTGCTTCCCCAACCCCACAAGAAAAAAACAAAACCAAAAGACAACAACCCCCAAACCAGCAGGTTTCCTCCTGGAGAAAAGTTACATGGGCAGTGTCAGTGTCAGCCCGGCTGGCTGCAGGGTGAGCTCCCAGTCCCTCTCCAGCGAGACAGACGAGTGGTGAGCACTCAGATGAATTCTGTCTCTCCCTCTGTGTCCCTTGTCCCAAATGAAGAAGAAAAGCTGGGAGTGGAGAACCGCAGCGTGTCCTGGAAAAGCTGCTGTGCCTCCTCTACTCCCGGGTTGCTGCCTGGGGTGGACGGTGAGGCCGGAGCGGTGGCTGGGGCCCCAGTGCCGACAAACCAGGAGGAGCAGCAGTGGCAAGAAGAAACCAGCTTACTCCACACAAGCAGCGAGGAGCAGGAGAGAAAGGTTTCTCTCCGACAGCGGCACACGCAGCTCCAGCCTCCCCCAGAGCTGTGTGATGTCCCCAAGAGCCAAAGAGACAGAGCAAAACACGTTTCTTGCCACACCTTGCCCCAGTCTGCCCATCAGGCAGTTAACTACTTCCTTTGTTAACTAAATGGCATGGGAGTTAGTGACAGGGAGGGAATTTACACTGTCATTCCAAACTACAACATGGAGCCTCACATGTCAAACATTTTTAGTCCTGGGATTAACATGGGATCTCGTTCCTCTTTAGTTTGCTCCCACAGCCTCCTGTGGTCACTGCAGTGCAGTCTTCTGCTGCGTGGGGTTCTTCATGGTGGCATTGGCAGGAAGCTCTGACAATTGAGATTATTCATGCCACAAGCCTTGGCAGTCTTCCTACGCTGATTTCTCCTTACTGCAAGCAACACAAGGGGGACACAGAACAGTAGCCTTTTTTGCAACTGTCTGTATCTTTGGTCCCCTGTTCTAGGCATGAACATTGTTGCTTTTTCTTCTGGAAGTTCGAGTTCTTTTTTCTTTTTTTTTTTCCTTTTTCCTTCTGTGTTTTTTGTACTATAGTTGTTTTTCCTACAGGGTGGACCCTTCTCACTGTTCATCCAAAGCTTACCTGACAAGGCTAATTGCTGCTTTTTTTGTTTGGCTTTCTTTAGATTTTGTACTGCTTTTCCAAGGGTAGGGAAGGAATAGAATTTTTACTGTGTATGAAGGCTATTGTCAGTGGATAAATGATGAAGATTCTTTCCAGGCTATAGTAATTTTCTCTGAGATTAGGTTGAATTTGTTATTTGCACATGGCTGTTTATCTGGCTGTTATAAAGGTTCAAAGTTTAATTTATAATGCAGCAAGAATTAACTTGGTGTCAAGATTTATGCTAAACCCCTATGTAATAATTTTGGAGATGATTTTAAAAAGCATGACCTCACTGAGGGGTAGAAAGTCTTTGAAAATGCATCAGCTGTGGTCTTCCTTTATCTTTACTCTGGCAAAAAAGACTCAGCTTTCCTTGTCTCACAAAGCTGTTTATTTCCAGTATGCTTTGGAGATTTTTCAAAATTACAGGGTGGTTCTTGTGATTTTTACCCGATTTAGTTGTGTTTAATCATATGTTTCATAACTTTCCCCTGTAGTGCAATGCAACTGTTCTTATGCTTAAAAGAACTGTATGATTAAGTGCTTTACTTGGTTGGTACCATTAAACAGTTTCTAATTTTAACATAATAGTTAATCCATTGTCAGTCTTGCACAAAGACACAAAATTTTGAATTCATACGGCATTGTTAATGGAAGATTTTCATACATCTGGCAAGCCATAATGTAAGTCAAGCAAAACTCTTTTGTTTTGGAAATGCATTGAAAAATCATACTCTGTTACGTTGCAACACTTGCAGAACTAGAATTAAAAAGCAGTAGAACATAAAGTATGAATGTGTGTGTGCTATGCTGTTAGCTCTCATAAATAGTTAGTATGCATCAGAAATCTTTGTTTTCCATGATGCTTTTTCAATTCCTGTCCCACAAAGACCGCTACGCTTTTATTTAGTGTAGAATAATGGTTTTTAATGCTAATTTGGAGACAGAGTAGCTGAGGCTTGTTACAGGTATATTATAGACACAATAGGTAGACATTGGTGGCTTTTATTTTCCTTTGCAACAGCTTACAAGCCCAAAACTTGGACAAAAGAGGTTTTATCCTGTGTTGCAATTCTTGTACTCTATTAATTTCCTTTTTATAACAAAAGCGGGCTCTGTACTGATATTTTATTAGTCTGAAATGTTTTAAGAATAGGCTTTGCTCTTTATGGATAATAAGCTTATTTCTCTGCTGCTTTGTTCCAGACTCCACAGATCCTGCTGCTTTGGGTGATAAAAGCGTTTCCACAGTTTTAAGCACTTATTAGACCATGCATGACTCATGTATTTTTCATTGTTGTATGTATTAGTCCTTTTAAGCAACTTGGGAAATGAATTGTGGCAGCAGAAATTCTGTCATTAGGTCAGCTGGGTTTGATCTTTTGAGGGCTGATCCCATGAAGCGAGTTGCAGAGTTAGAGCCTAGATTAGAAGTGAGAAACACAAGCTAAATCAGTGAACAAGAACTGGTTTATAAAATAAAACCAAATCTGCTCCTCACATTTATCCAGTAGATAAAAGAAACACTTTTCCTTTCTTTTTGAGGACATGGAAGAGAACCTGTGAGTTAATTCTTTCCTCTTCAGTTTTCCCATGCTTCTATGCATGTATATTGCTGCTTGGAGAGGATTGTGTGAATAAGCAAGCTGTTTTTAACTGTCTCCTTTTAGCACTTTGTTGGGAAATTGTTTTCATAGCCCCAAGCTTATTCCTTTGGAAATGGCAATTTGTATAGGTGTGTCTGTGAGAGTTAGGACAGCTTGGGTCTTGGGAAGGGTACCGTGGGCTCTGCAGAACAAAGGGCAATGATGCCTGTGTTAAGTCTGGACAAAGTCTTTAGAAGTAGAAATAAAGTAGCATTGGTATTTAATTGGCCCATAAATATAATGGTCCATCTCTGCAAACCAACTGAAACTTCCCTTATTTACGCCTCAGTTCAGTTATCATTTATATGAATATTTGAAGCAAGTTTCTACAAAGCTTTAGTTGTCAGTAGTTACTAAAAAGTTGTAGTAAATCCATTTGCAAGCATTGATCATCATTGCACAGTCCCGACCTTGGAAGATACAGTGTTTGGCTTCATGCAAGGAGCGAACTGACAGCCAAGTTCATGTCATGGGGTCTCTCCCCCTGCACCTTCCTCAGTTCCCTGCAATATACCTTTATTGATCTCACAGGTTTCACTTCGTTAGAAATGGCAGGAGGGCCTTGAGCCTGTTCCCTGTGTCCCTTATCCTTATTCTCTTCACATTTCTATTTGGTACACCTTGTTTTTGGATGACGTGCCTCTAAAAATTAGGTGTCTCTCTTGCCTTCCACAGACCATTTTACTTGCTGACACATGGAAAAGTCAGGCAGACTTGACAAGCCAGAAGACAACTATACAGAACAAGCATAAGATTTATAAACTACATGTTGTGATGAGCATATTATTTACAGCAGAGTAGCACTGGGCTTAATTAGAATCGTTAGACAGTACTGCTGTCTTGAAATTTAATAAAAATACAATTTTAAACAAAACCAGTAACTTTCTTCTTTATTTCTGGTAGAAAGAAGTGCTGTTCTCTATGCTCCTGAAAGAGGAGCCAATGAGCATAGAAGCTGGTGATATTCTCACCAACCAAAAAAATCTGTATTGCCTTGAATAATGATATTCAGCAGTACAGGATTAATATTTTCTGTGCTGTTAGTCAGAATGGTGAGGTCTCTTTGGGAATAACAGATGCAAACATGTACACCTGAGGAAAACCTGCACAGCGCTAATGGGGGTGTGTAGAGGCTTTTTTGTATTGCCAGTTGTTTGAAGAACAAATCTCATGTTTCTTTAGTCATGTAGTTGTAGCAGATAGTGAACTTTTAAGATATTTATTAATCCTAGAGTTAAAAGGAGGCTAAAAACTGGGCATTCTCCTTTTTAAGAAAAATTCTTAAATTTATCCAGTACCCTCAGTTTACTTCACATGTAAGCTGTAGGTTGACATTCTTTGTCTGTTTTAGGGCTTTTTGGATATCAGAAAGATTGACTAAGACCTGTTAATCATCATCTTTAGTAATTTGTTTACTGCTCTAAAGTGGGTTCCACCCCCCTACACCTCAGGTTACAGTCCTTCATGAATTAAGATTAGATTACTAGGAATTAGATTAGATATTAGGAAAAGGTTCTTCACCCAGAGGGTGATTGAGCACCAGAACAGGCTCCCAAGGGAATTGGTCACAGCATCAAGCCTTGCCAGAGTTCAGGAAGGTTTGGACAATGTTCTCAAGCATATGGTGTGATTCTTGGAGTGTCTTGTGCGGGGCCAGGAGTTGGACTCTGGTCCTTGTCAGTCCATTTCAATTTAGGGTATTCTGTAATAAAGATTCTTTAATTAACTTCTCCGACATGGATCTTTCCCATGGACTGCCATTTTTCAAGATCTCTCCAGCATGGTCCCCCCTGAGGCAGAGCTGCCAGAGGACCTGCTTCTGTGTGTGTTCTCAGGGCACAGGTTCCTCCAGGGCACATCAGCTTGCTGCAGTGTGGGGTTCTCCATGGATTGCAGCGTGGATATCTGCTTTGGTGCTGCAGGGAGTGTCTCTGCTTTGGCACCTGGAGCACCTTCTCGCCCTTCTCTAAGCTGGGTGCCGTCTGCAGGGCTGTTTCTTTCACACTTGCTCACTCACCTGTGCACTGCTGTGCAGTGTGTCTTACCCCTCCTTGAATAGGTCGCCACAGAGGCACCCCGGGCACCACTGACGGGCCCAGCTTGGGCCAGCGCTGGGTCTGTCAGAGCCAGCTCCACGTGGCCGTGCCCAGCACAGGAGAACCCCATTCCTTTCTCAGAGAGGCCACCCCAGCACCACCTCCTGCTACCCAAACCTTGGCACTGGCACACAGTCCAGCTGGGTCTGGGTAGTTTGAAGTCTCCGAAAGACCACATTGAGATTGAAGTTTGTTAAACGCTGTGTTAACTTCAGCTCCCAAAATGAGCCTCTGCTGTAATGATTGGCATCTGCTCTACCCTATAGACAGTGCTGTCAGGCTAATTTGAATTGTAGCCATCTGGAGTTTAACCTCAGTTATTTAACAGTGCCCAGTCCAGAAAGCCCCTCGGCTTTCCCCCTCAGTCATTCTACCTCTATCCAGCATGTCATTGTTCTGCGATATATTTGTAATTTTTTTGCAAAATCGTATTTATGTGAAGTTCTCATCTCTTCTTTCTCACTGTAAAGCAGCCTAAATGTGCAAATGGCTATCTTCATATTAAAGCTTAGTAGAATTGGGGATAGTGTTAAAATGGATATACCTCCTCTGGCTCAAAACTGTGCAATTTACCTTTTCACATTTTACATGTAGTTTTTTGGAAATGCTTTTAAAGCATGAATTTTGCCTTTTCCATTTTACATTGTTATCTGTCCCGGAATTTATTTTACCTCTGCAGAAGTTAAACATGAAATATTATCTAAATTTCTGTGATTTGAGTTCTCAAAAAAGTGACTCCCGAATGTGAGTAATGATACTATTTACTCAAGTCATATCTCTCCTTGGAAGAAACATACATTACTCTAAAAATTTGAATAGTTCAGTTCTGCAACAATAATTCATGAGTTTTTCTTGAGAGTTTTAGCTGTAATTAAAGACACAGTCTATGCCATTGTAAAGTAGCAAGATCTTTCAGCTCCTCAAAGATGACATAAGTGTAGAATGTAATAGTAATTTGTTAGTGTGCATGAAGAGCAGCTATCATTTTTGGTATACACATTTAGCACATACACGTCTTGACTGCTGTGAATTTTAGTCATTTTTATTGCATTATGCTTTACAGTCTGGGAATAATTTTTAAAATGTACGTAGATTTCATCTGGCATTGCTGCAGTGATGGTTGTTAATACTTATCTAAGCAAAAAGGTCTATAGTGTTAAAAGGAAAATTTTATGCTAATTGGGATAACACTTTCTGCTCTAAAGAAGGCATTTGTTCCTCTATATAGAACAAATATAAATAAAGCTGAGGATAGTAAGTATTGCATTTGATGGGTAAGGAAAATGTCATCCTATGCGACTACTTAGCAGGAATTTTATTTCCTGGCTTTCTTCCTATCCCAGTAAGTTTCTGACATTTTCCAGAGGCTTCAAAGCTAGTACTTTAGCTAATAATATTTGGATTTTGGTATCACAGCCAGAATAGTCATTCAGAAGTTCATGAGTATGCTTCTAAAATGTCCTTCCCCTCCCTTTCTCCAAGGGATATTACTCGGAAGCACGTCATTTCCTGTCTGTCATTGTGACCTTCTGACATCCATTCTGGTTTTTAGGATTAGTAGGTTCTAAAGAGCCATTCATAATGGGTATACACTGTGATGCAGAAAGCACAGAGCATCCCAAGGAGAGAACAGAGACCAATATATCTGCGGTGGAGGTGGGACCTTAGAACACAGTTCCCAGTGTGCCAAAACCAATCCTAATCTGAGAAGCAAATTGTCCTCTGAATACCTCAGGTACCATCCAGAGTGCTGAAAGTGAGGGTTTTGTTCCAGGTCTGGCTCTCAGGGCTGAAGGTGGTGCTGCCACTTGTGGTTTTGCTTTGTGCCTGTGTATCTTGTGCTTCTTTCTGTCTAGTGGCATACTTAGCCTGGAGGTCAGTCCTCTTCCCTGTGTTAATAGTATTCTACATACCGTGTGTTAAGTCTGGTAAGCTTGCTTCAAACATACTAAAAAGCGTTAAGTCTACAAAGATTTGTGTGGGGTACAAATGTCTCCCTTTTGTGTAGATATTTTAGTCTTGCTGCAGGCCAGGTACACAAAACAGTAAATTTGAATGCTTACTACAAGGCAATTATAGTCAGTTTTTTAATCAGACTTGGGTGAGCTAACTCTGGCCCAGCATGGTCCTGAGAATTCATGAGCACATTAAAGTCATTATTTGGCATGAGAATGCCATGTGATCTACAGAGATACATTTTTGAAAGGCTTCTGAAAAAATGTCAACTTACTTTGAGTCTGTCTTGTTTTCGCAATGTTTGTGTTGTGTTTTCTGATTGTTGACCCTGTAAATGCTTGTCCTGATTTTCCATACTTGATAGCTAATGCAAGGAAGTATCGTCAGGCTGTGCTGTTTAAATCAAAATTTGCTATAGGGCTATTCAGAAAACTTTGTTTAAATAGAAGCTGTGAAATGATTTAGTTCAACGATTCTGCTTGATCTCATTTCTTCCTTAGTTGTCACTTGCCCTTGGATTTAACAGCAAAATTAAACTGTCTGAGAGCCAGAAATGTCTGAGATTCGTTTATTACTATTTCATTTAAGCCTACCATCAAAGTTTATGGGTTTATGTCTTTTTTGTACTTTACAGTTGGAAGACCTGAGATCTAAAATCTGGTTTGGTGTCACAGAATCGCAGGAACTCTCAGATTGGAAGGGACCTCTAGAGATAGTCTAACCCAACCCACCTGCTCAAAGCAGGGTCAACTAAAGCAGATTGCCCACAATCATGTCCAGTCACATTTTGAAAAGCTTCAAGGATGGAGACTCTGCAGCCTCTCTTGGCAGCCGGATCTAGTTGGGTTATTCTTGCAGTTAATAAACCAGAAAGGTAGAAAAGATTTAGTGGCAACAAAGTAAGAACAAGTAGCTTTCTTAATGTCTGAAACCAAGTATTTCTGTTGAATTGTTTTATTGTATTTATGGTTGGTGCATTAGCTTCACATTTGGCAGGTGTTTGCTCTGGATTCAGAGATTTGCCTTTATCTTCCCCTGTGGAAGTCCACTTCAGATTGAATGAGCTGAAAGTTTCTGGAATTTTCATTTCCAAAACCTCCAGAGAACTTACGGTCAGGTTACGACTCAAAGTTGGAGACTTCATTGCTGTAGAAAGTGTTTGTTTCAGTTGACTTCCTGAGGGTACCAGTTATGCATCAGAATATGCTACTAGGTATTGAAAGGGTGGGAACTTGAGGAAACCACACAAACACACATCTACAAGCTTTCAGTCTAAGTAGTATTTATAAGAGTTTTAAAAGCAAATGGTACTGGAATGCTTCTGCCTGGCCATGAGTTGTTAAAGACCTAAATCCACAGTCATTCAATGTAACTGGGGTGTATAGAGTTAAGTAGTTGTCAGTGAAGTGCTTTGAGCAGTGAACAAGGATGATTTTAAAAAAGCTGCTGTTGTCAGAGGCATATTTATTTGAAATAAAGGAAGCAGTTAACATGAAATTACTGTTTCCTGTGCTTTGTAGACTCAAACTCTGTTTTAATTGCTTTTACTTTGCAATGTCTTTCCTGATACCAGCTAGCAGCTTCTCTGTTGAAAAGGAAGCTGATATATTTTTGCCATTTCTTGATTTCTCCACTTATAAAAGAAGAACACCAAATGTTGCAAATGATACTTGGTAAATCACAGCATTTAATAGCACTTTATCCAAGACTGCTACTTCCTGTTATACCTCTGCTCTGGAAAACACATCATGTAAACTGCTGGTGCGAAAGCACGATTGAAACTTTGTCTGTGTGCCTGTAGGTTTGCTTTAATTGAACCAAACTCAGGCTTAGTGAAGTGCATGTAGGGATGAGGGGATTTAGGAAAACTGCAGAAATATCTGAAGGCTGAAAGTCAGAAATCAACGTGCTCAGAAATGTCAGAATTGAAGTTGCTTGGGCCCAGATCTCTGTGGTGGTTTTTTCTGTCCTAACCAGTAACTGGGGCTTCTTACATGCTGATAACACCAGAGCTTAGTTCAGATAGAAAGAATCAGGTCTAGAGTATAACGCAATTGGTGAATGGTAAGTTGTAGGATTTTCACTTTGATTTGAGACACAGTTGAAGAGCTATGGTGGGAAACATCAACTCTTTAAGTAGCCAGGCTTTGTAAATACGGTATTGACAGAGGTTATTACAATGCCAAGGCTCCTGCTCTGTCCTAGGGATTTTGTTTCCAAATGCTGATTTCAGCATTTAGAAGCATCACATTCTTCTCAATCGTTGCTCCAGGAAACTTGTTGAACTGGATGAGGATAGGCAGGGAAAGGCAGCTAAATACTGTCAGGCTTCTTACCCTGGTGTGCTGAGTGGAAGTATTCTGTGGGAGAGCTTGGGATAAAGGTTGTGTTTCTTAGTACTAGGAGACAGCTTTGAAACAGTCCCTTAGCATACTTTGCAGTTGGCCCTCTTGGTCATGTTAGAAGACCTGGCCTTGAGTAGGCAGTAGCATCCCTCCTCCTCCTCCTCTCTGTATACTGGTGAAATTTAGTTTCAACCTGCTCTCTTAATAAAGTGCTTTTTTCTGTATTTTCATTTTCTATTACAGGGTGAGATTATATAAAATACTGAAAAGTTCTGTCTTTTGTTGCTGCTTTGCATGAAAATTTAAAATTTAAAATGACAGCTCTTTTATTATGTAGAGATGTTAATTTTTCTCATATTAACATGCCTGGAATCAGTTTTCTGTACTTTTTCCCTAATTCATTTCCTTTGCCCTTTATTTTATTTCCATTTCCTCCTCTGCTATGTTTGCTTTTTTTCAAGTTAAGTTTTTACTTTACTGAATTTGGATGCTCTCAGACTTACCAACAGTCAGGTTCACTTCCCTGCTTTGGAAGTGCAAGATCTTGGAAGTCTTTGCTGACTCTTCTGTCAACAACTCTAAATGTAAGTTGTTTTGTTCTTTGTTTGGTTGGGGTTTTTTTAATGCAGGGTAACTACTCTGGTCCAGTCCTGTGGACTCAGCGCACAAGTTACTAAGTAAGGGTCTGAAGTGCATCCTTTTGAAAGCTCCCTGGAAGATGTCTGTGTGGTGCACTCCAGGCCTGCTACAGTATGTGCACAAAAGTGCAGTAAGTCATGGTTATGATTACTTGGAAAACCCTCTCCAGATCTATAATAAAATGCTTATGTGAATGCACTGGAGTTCAGAAGTATCAGAGAGGCACCTTTGTAACCCCCTCTTGTTACAGCCCTCTGGTTAAACTCTTCTAGGTCATTGAGCTAAGCCAGACTTTTACAGTAATTTTATGGATTGGCATTGCCTTTGGCAGAAATAAGGGGAGGTGTTTCTATGTGTGGCCAAAGCCAAAGATACATTCTTCTGAGAGGATTAGGGTTTTTCAGTCACTTTGCTTTTCATTCTGTTAATGCCTGATTTATTGTTCCTAATTCACCTGATCCTGCCATGCTATGTTTAATGCTGTTCTGTTATTGAAGCAGTCAAAGCTTTTTTAGCAAGTTGAGGGATGGCATCAGTATGAATTTGCTGGCATTTGGGTATTGCATAAGCACATCTGTATGCTGCAGGTTGCAGTACTGCTATTGCCCTAATTCCTTCAGTCTTTGCTGGTGTTTGCTAAGCACATGTGGAGGTGCAATGAATCTTGCTATTGTTTAGAGGGGTGAAGACTTTGAGGAATGTCACCAGGTCCCGAGTACATTGGCCTTGTGATCTTGTCATTGCCATATGGATATGTGCTTGGTGTATCATAGCTGTCAGATGGACAGGGTTTGCAAGCCCTGCCTCTCAGGTACAGTCCTGTGAGGGAAGGACTGCCTTGAGCACGGCATTGCACTTGGTGAAGGTGGTTTGCAGAACATTGTCTGTGACAGTGCTGTGTATCAGTGAGCAGGGGCCGGTGTTACAGGACTGTAGTCCAGAGTGTTTTTAATGTTTGGAGTGGATTCGGTTGCAAAGTCCATATTTTTATGTTTTATTCTGTTTGTATGTATGCTGATGATATTCAGTGAGGTTTGCTGCATACCAAGGAAATATTTATACACCTTAATTCACTTGAAGAATTCTTAATGTCTCTTGCTATTAGAATAATTCCTGCCTGTAACTCCTCTTTCTCTTGTCCTCAACCAGCTCTGTCTCTGTCCTGTTCTTTACCTGTCATACTCACTAGAACAGCTTCCTTCTATGTTTATAAGTACCTATGTTCTTTGAGAAAGTCATGTCTGAAACAAGTCCTTATTTTCCTCTTGCTTTCCTCTACGTCTACTGGTCTCCCAAGGGTTGAAGTGTGCCTCTCTCTGCTTGGCAAGGAGAGGTTATAGAGATTTGGAGTGAAACTGCCTGAATCCAGTCTGTATCAGATAGAAGTTGAAAGAAGTGCTTGTCCTACCTTGTCTGAAGGGAAGAGGATTTGGTACTCCATGCAGGTGCAGAAGGAGTCCAGATTTCACAGTTCAGTACTCACAGTTGCCTGTTATTCCTATACAGTGCTTTTGATGGACTGGTAACTCTATTACTGTTAGTGTGCTGCCTCACCATTACACAATGCATGTGCAAACCATTTGAGGAAGGAAGGTTGGCTGGGATAATGGCACCAGGTGCAATTGATGATGTGCCTGCAGAGGTGTTTGTGCTGCCCAGTCAGCCTTGCTGGAAAGGCAAAATGACAAGAGTTGAACAACAGATGAATGAAGTAGTACATGGACTTGGGTTTTGCATTCTGAAAAAGGCGACAAAGTAATGCAAGAAGAGGTCAGGAGGGCTGCTTGCATGCTTGAAGTTAAGCATACTTTAGAGTGATCTAACCATACCATTCTGGGGGACTTGGAAGAGGCATTTTATCACCTAAGGGTCTCAGTAGTGAAAAAGTATAAATAAAATTTGAAAAGTTCAGATGAAAACAGCTGAATTAAGCTTGAAGGACTGAAGTTAAAAGGGTGTAGGTAAATGCAGAGTGAATTGATTTTTTCATTTTTTAAATCTTACTATTTTGGTGGCCCTAAGGGATCATCAAATCTGACCTTGAGGATTCTTTTGCACTGCCAGAGTAGAGTAAAAATCTTTTTAAAGTAAAAATGGAAAAAGAAGATGGCTCTTCAGTATAAATATGCAAAAGTTGAGAGGACTAGTAAAGAATTATGATGTACAAAAGGCTTCCTGGCCTGCTGCACACTTGAAGAAAAATTAATGTTATAGTATATCCCTGAGGCAGAATTCCATAACCTTGTCTGGCCTGGTTCAGTTCTTTCCATGGGGACAGACAGTGTGGATGTTGATGGTTCTGGATTACTTGTCTCTCCTTTGTCACATCACCATGTTATGGGATTGGGTTCATAATGTTTTTATTTTTTTTTATCTTGCTGCTGTAGTTCAGTCTAATGGCAGCCTTGACGTTGCTGTGGCTCCTGTAGTGATGAACCCTGCCAGAGCAGTGCATGAACTGAAGGTATTCACACTGAATTGAAGTTACTGGGAACAAATAATTCAAACCACAGAGTAGTCTGCCCTCCCCCAGTTTGATTTGTTTTCCGTTCAGGTTCTTTATTGTTCCTACAATACCTGTGCTAAATCCCATCTGAACTAAAAATTTCCCATGTATCTGCATGGATAAGCTATCCTGTGTTTTCTTTGTAACCATCAGTAATTGCATCAAAGACCTGTTGGGGGTAATTTATCTATCTCGTGTTGCCTCTTGCTGTGTCTGTCATCTTTCCTTGAGAATTGTTTTTGACCTGTACTTGCTGTTGAAGTTAAGCAAGTGGATCTGAAGTTGCTTGACTCGATCTCCCCTTAAAGGAGGCACTGAACTAGCAATGTCACCTGTCATAGTAAATTTAAGACAATGTCTTACCTGGCCTTCAATAAAAATGAGGTATTGTTTCCTTCAGTGTTCTCGGATGGTGCGCAGATAGGAAGGAGCATGTTCAACTCTGTTTTCCTTTTGTGATGTTGTGCAGTTTCCTTTTTATCTACTACTGTATTTTTTGTCTCTGCATTCTGTATTGCCGTCTTGATTAAAAGCTGAGGCAAAATTGGTGTGAAGAAAACCAGTGCTGCCAAGCGGAGAAGAAGGATGTTGTGTCTTCAGCTGGCATTCAAGGCAAGAGCGAGGAAAACATTAAAAACACATTATTTCTTCACGAAGGAGTACGACTTTTCTATCCATAAATTACAGCCAGTTGTCTGCAGCAATGAAATGTGTTTAGAGCTTCTCAAATGGAGCATCTTTGAAGGGCAAAATTAAGATGGCGAGTTACCAATGCAGAGTCAGTGAATGAGCCAAGGGAAGCTAAAAAACTGCCTGGTGGTTGATGGCTTCCTTGTTGGCAGAAGAGCAGTGTTACATTCCAGAGAGAACAGTATAATTTTTCAGGTGTTGAGGAAAGACAAGCCTGGAATTTTACTCTGCAACGAGTACAAGCAGTGATTTGAGGCTTTGTGGAGGCTGCAGGGAGGGTGACTGGTTATATGAATGTCTCAATGCATAAGGGCCGTTTCAAATAATTTACAAACCAAAAAACATTCTCAAAGATATCTCCAGGAGACTGTTACTCGTAGATGCTGTTCTTGGTTGTTAGGTCTCTATTCTTTGAATAGAGGCTTTATACAGTGCAGTACTGCACTGCCCACTGCACTGAGATAAGAGAACTGACACTATAGTATTTTCAAGCATATATTTTAAAATGTTGTCATCAGAATGTATTTTTAAACAATTGCCTGTTCTGTAGGGTACAGATTTTTGAATGGCATATTTCCTTTCTACAGGCTTTTATTTTCCTTTGGTCACCTAAAATGTGAGGACTTTACTCTTTTGAAAGCATTCCCTTGTGTTTTGAAATGAAACCTTCTGTATTTTCTGCTGTTTCAGTAGCATTTCCAGCTCATCACTTAATTTGATCATTTATTGGCCATAGAACATCATGATCCATCTCCTTCTGTGCTCTGCAAATTTGTTTCTGCTTGCCTTGTTCTTGTCTGTTTGATCTTTATTATGTATAATGGCAAGAACATTTTGGCATGAATTCAGTTTATTCTTTGAATTTGGACAGTTCTCTCCTTACACAAGTAGCAGACTTGTGGCAGCTTTCAGCTGGCTGCCATCTTCAGCAAAATCATTACCTCTTGCTATGCTTGTGTGTCTGACATAAACCAAGCCAGATGACAGAAGTGACTGGCAAGGCTGCCAGCTGTTCTGGGGAATAAACCTGTCTTGTGAAGACAGCATTGAAAATCCTATGGTGTCTATCAGTACTTTAGAATACCTCTCAGGTCCTCATATCTACCACTGTCACCCCTAAAGTAGCTGCTTCTCATGACACTGATTCTGTGCAGAATACTCCAATTTTCTGCACACAGTCCACTTTTACTTTCAGGAAGGTAACATGGGAGAGGGCATAAGTGACAAAAACCAAGCAAAGAATGTCACCAAATCCAAAAAAAATTGGGCTATTAATTTCTTAAAAGCTTTTGGGTAGATTTGTGCAGGGAGCTGGACTCAATAAAATATGCACCTTCCTTTTGGAGATCTGTTCTAACAGCAGTGGAAAAGGAGGGCAGAGCCTTGAGTACCTTCTCTTTGAATAGCTGAGAGCTGACTATATTTCAATCTTATTTTTTTAATTAATGAATTCCAGCCTTTACTAATATTGTATAAGTAATTTTTGATGCTCATATTACTCTTGCCACTTTATTAGAGTAGTAATTACTACTCTAGTAGGCTCTGCTTAGGGGATTAAGCACCATACCTTCTGTAGCTAAGTATTTTCTTTTGCAGTCACTGACTTTCCCAAAGTCATAAGCAAGTTGCTGTGTGTTCTGCTCCTGCCTGAGCTCCTGCTGTTGGCTCCATGGAATGGTAGGCTCTCTAGGACTCTGCTCAGGGCTGAGGCAGCGTGTCGGCTGCACTGGCACCTTGACATACAGTCGCTGTTAAACAGCACAATCAAGAGCCCATTTCAATGTGTGGTCAGTCTGAATTAACCTTCTCCAGGAAAGACTTGTTTCTGTGGCCAGGTTATTGCAGGAATGAATGCAAGGAGTCTATATTTCAGCTATCCTTTGCCTGGAGGGTAAATCTTGCATGTTTAAGGCAATTTTGTGTTGAAATTGAATGGATAATCTGGTGCTGAGAGACTGCTGCCTGTTAGCAGAACCATCCAAAAACCTGGGTGTCCATTTTGCAGTTGCAGAGAAACTTAATTTTTTGTTCTATTAAAAATGTGGACAAAGCAGACCTGTGTGAAGAGACATTATTTTCTCAGGAATATACTATTTTGTGTATGACTCTGCTGGCTGGTCCCTTGTCATCCATTGCCCTGGAAGTGAAGGATTTATTTTATCCGACAGAACGCAGAAAAATAACCTTTCCTTTGAAAGGAGGGGTGCAGATGCTATTTACTTTTTAGCAGCCATAGCCAAAAATCTTCTGTGAGCAACCTTTCCAGTAGGTAAAGACATTTTTCTGTCTTATATGTAAAAAACAAAACAAACACAAACAAACAAACAAAAGCTTGATTATAAGATTAGAGGGATGGAAAGACCAAAATAGGATATTAAACCCAAACCAGCAACATATTTATATATTAAATATGATACTGATCTAAGCATAGAGAGTATAACATTTTTGTGTTTTTATTGCTGATCTTCCCCACAAATGTAAAAGGTAAGTTCTTTAAGTGATGCCTTTTCAAGTGATGCAGTATCCTCAGGGAGCTAGAAGAGAGCTCTCATCAGTGCTCTAGAAATTGTTCGTCTAATTACCCAGTAAATCTTCCTTTCATGGATCTCTCTCTTTTGAAATTGTGTTGAGCTATGCAGGGAAAATGTAGCTGCATCTCAAGACTCCACCTAGTTTTATCTGCCTGTGCTACTGCAAGATGGAAGATGAGTGTTTTTCTCCTGGAGAATGAGCAGATCAGAGGGAAAATAATTTATGACTTATGTGTATTGTGGCTTCTTAGCGTATGTGGTTGTTGTACTTTCCCATATAGGATTTTGTGTCTTTGCTAAGACTAGAAGCAGCGTCTTGGAGAAGGTGAGAAAAAAGGGAAGGGAAGGGAAGGAAGAGTGTGGCTGTTGAGATCCTTCTTATCTGCTGGCCAGGAATGTCTCCCTGAAAGCACCATACTTCCAAGTATGGTTCAAGTTGCTGGACAACACCACTGAGGGAAGTGCTTCACCTTCTGTTTGCTCAAGAATGATGTGGGCTCCCATATCTAAGCACAACCTTTTATTTGGACCAAAATGATAAATACGAAAACTGTCTTGACAAAACCCAGAGGCAGGTGGACATGTTATCCTGTTCCATGACTCCTGGATAGCCCACTGCCGAGGTCAGGACTGCTGGTGTGACTGTTGAATGGAAAAAGAGAAGCCAGAAACTTTTAATACTCCCTTCCTTTGAATATTTCCTTGCCTGTTCCTTTTCAGTCTTGTGTCCTTCATCTCTAAATCCTAAACCGTTCTGATTGCAGTAAAGGATGTTACCGCTAGAACTGTTTTAATGGCACAGTGTGATCCAGCGAGAGCTGTCCGTTCTCTGGGCATTTGATCTTTCTCCCTGCAGTTCTCATTGTGCTGCTCTCTGAAGACAGACCCAGTTCTCTCACAGCTTGTCTCTGCTCTGCTGAGGTGTGCTTGAGGGATGGCAAAAGGAGGGTCAGCATCAGGAAGCAAGGGTCTCGGTGCTAATCTCACCATTTCCTGGACTTTTACAGGAACAGATAAGCACGATCCTAAACTGGTGGTGGTGGGTACAGTGTGATTTCTCCTTGATGGTATGTGCTTTCTGGAAGGAGTGGTGGTACTGAATTAGGTCATGTCAAACTAACACTTCTAGGGCACCACAGAAAGAACCTGCATTAACTCTTGCATGGTCTTCTTTCATTTTAGGTCAAATGGAGATTTCAAATACCACTTTTTTAAACTTAACAATCAACTGTATCTTAGAATAACTTTGAGATAAATCCATTGGAAAAACAGTCTGGTTTAGAAACTGCTGGTAATCCCATTACCTAATTAGAACATGATTTAAACATATTTTCTTGATTATATTTAAGATCCTTAATGTTTGTGATCATTGAGGGATGTAGGAATACTTTTTGGTCAATTATATTTTTAATTATTTGGGTTAAGCATAGTCTTTAAATCTAGTGGGATTTCTGGAAGTAAGTGAAAATGGAAAGCAGTATTTTTTCCTACTTCATGCATAACACAATTAAACTACCTTTTATTGCAGGTTTACACAGAAACCTGCAAAGCTGTCATGCTGAGGGTACATGCAATTTATGTATTGCCTTTCTGGCCTGCAACAGAGGGAGCATCTGTTTTGGAAGATGCTTTATTTGTGGATATCCCTGTGACAGTGAAGTGCTTGTCCTTAGTTTTCCAGTGCAGTAGCAATAAAGGTGCAGGGGGTATCAGCTGTGTCCAGCTGGACGTAAGTGGACTGCTTTCCATGGAGTCACCTTGCTCAGGCTGTCCTTTGAGCAGGCAGCTCTGTACTGCATGTGATGAAACCTGCTGTACATAAATGCAAAACTGAAGAAGGACTGCTCTTCTTATAATGACAGCAGTCTGGTGAGCCGAAGCTCTTTAATTAGCAACTTAGTATCTCTTTCTTCAACAGACTGCTTTTTTCCCCGTTGTGCTATTCCATTTCTAGTCTTTGTAGTGAACCATATTGGCATTTAGGCCAACAAGTTATTTTTTTTTAAGAAATCATATGTATAATCCTGCTACCTCTGAGGAGCAGCTAAGGAATTTGGGTTAAAGGAGGCTGATGAGCGAGCTCATTGCGCTCTGCGGCTTCACAAGGAGTGGAAGTGGAGAGGGAGATGCTGAGCTCTTCTCCCTAGGATCCTATGACAGGATGCATAGGAGTGGTTCCAAGCTGTGCCAGAGGGAGTTCAGACTGGGTGTTAGGAAGCATTTCTTCACTGAGAGGGGGGTCAAACACAGGAGCAGGCTTCCATGAGAGATGGTCAATGCCACAAGCCTGTCAGTGGTTGAGAGGCGTTTGGACAATACCCTTAACACCGTGCTTTAGTTTTCTGTCAGCCCTGGAGTAGTCATGCAGCTGGACTGGATGATCCCTTTCAACTGAAATAGTTTATTCTATCAGGCATTTAACTAATAAAGCATTTAAAACAATGAGATTGACACAAGAAACTGAAAATGTTTACAAAACTTATTATATGTAGTATTTAATTAGTTTTAATTGTTGGTAAATAATTTAACCCTTCTCAGATAGACCACTTGCATATTGACAGTTGATGTTGTTAGTGCTGTATTTCCATCTTGTGGGATGTTATTCCAACAGGAATAGTAAAAAGTGCTCAGATGCAAATAACAAATTGATTTTTTCCCTCAGCTGGTGTTTTAACAGATATTTTTTAGTGAGGACAACAGTTTACAGATTTAAGTTCCAAACATTTTCTTTAAATTTGAGCTTCCTTTCCTCTTACAACATACCCCTAGTCACATTAGGGCACAGAATGGCTCTTTCCCTCAGTGAATATGCAGAGACCACCCCATGGCTCAGATCAGGCAACGCTTGCGTTGAGTTACTGTGCCTGATCACTGCTAGTGCAGTGTGTTCAGAAAAGGGATTAAAAGATAACCTTTAGAAGTGAGACATACAAATGGAACTGTTACTTTTAAGTATATATTTGCTATATTATGAGATCTGATGAGAAGGATAAGGGAGGGGAAGGATGTTCCAAGTCAAACAGCTGCTCTTTACTTTGGAGTACTGGAATGAGCCTTTCATATTGTCCACGTATCCTGTATCCAGTCGTGCTTCTGTGTCCTCTCTCCCCCACATTTGTTCCAAACCTTCCCTTATTTTCCATCTGTCTTTTGACTCTTAACTAGCAAATAAAAACTGTAAGGAGGGAAAATTTGCCACAGCATCAAGGCAAAATTGTTTGAGTTATGTGGCCTTAATATTTAAGTGGAAAGGCACTTAGGTTATTTTGTTACCTTCTTTTTGTTGTGGGGAAATGTGTATTTTTGAGGGTTCAAACTGAACTGTTGGCAGATTAGTTTCTTATGTTTTGTTATTCTTTTAGTAGGGGTTTGCTTACTGTGCTTTGCTGAAGGATTGCATAGATACATGATGACTCTTTTTGGTGTTTTTTCTTTGTTTGTTGGGGG
>JAOXXN010000471.1:28044609-28063821 GCA_026770055.1 Myrmophylax atrothorax | reverse complement strand
ATGTTACGGGTAAAATGAGATAAAATGTACTAGCCAACTCCAAACACATCTTGACTTATTTTGGTAGTGGAGAAAAATCCACAGGATGTGTACAGGGGACTCCACTTTCAACAGTTCATGTATACCCATGTTTATAAGTGATGCACATGTCAAAAGACAATCCTGACTTCCCAAATGAAATGAAAGGCTCTGAGCTGAACATTATCAGGCTGATGTGAAATCCTGAAGCTGTGATAAATCATTAAAACAGCTCAATGTTCAGCAACAGGCAAAAAAAGCAATCAAATATTTGAAATTATTAGCAAAGGAATAAATTAACACATTGCTGTGCCACTATGCAAATTTGTGGTTGCGTCACCTTAAATACTGCATGCAGTTTTCACCCCTGCATCTGAGAAAGGAAATGGTAGAGCTGGAAATGGTTCAGTGAAGGGCAAGAGGGACATTGACACTATGGAATGGCTTCTAGGAAGGGATAAATGGCATAAGAAGGCATACATAGAAGGAATAAAAGTCTAAATTACACCTCTTCAGACAGAAACAGAGATTACTTCAGGGAATATGAAAAGGGCCTAAATAAATTAGAGGGCTGGGCAATGACCAACTGTATGAAGTTTAACAAAGACAAGCATGGGATTCTGCACCTGGGACAGGGCAACCCTGGATGTTCATACAGACTGAGGAATGAAAGGCTGGAGAGCAGCTCCAGGAAAGGGACCTGGGGGTTCTGGTTGATGGCAAGTTGAATCTGAGTCAGCAGCGCCCTGGCAGCCAGGAGGGCCAACCGTGTCCTGGGGGGCATCAGGCACAGCATCACCAGCTGGGCAAGGGAGGGGATTGTCCTGCTCTGCTCTGCACTGGGGCGGCCTCACCTTGAATATTGTGTGCAGTTTGGGGTGCCACAATATAGGAAGGGTATCAAGCTGTTAGAGTGTCCAAAGGAGGGCAACAAAGATGGGGAAGGGCCTTGAGGGGAAGCTGAATGAGGAGCGGCTGAGGGCACTTGGTCTGTTCAACCTGGATAAGGGGAGACCTAATTGCAGTTACAGTTTCCTTGTGAGGGGAAGAGGAGGGGCAGGCAGTGATCTCTTCTCTGTGATGACCAGGGACAGGACCTGAGGGAATGGCCTGAAGCTTTGTCAGGGGAGGTTTAGGTTGAATATTAGAGAGTTTTCACTCAGGGTGTGGTTGGGCACTGGAACAGGCTCCCCAGGGAAGTGGTCACAAACCTGACAGAGTTCAAGAAGCATTTGGACAATACTCTCAGGCACGTGATGTGACTCTTGGGATGGTCCTGTGCAGGGCTAAGAGCTCGACTCCATGATCTTTGTGGGTCCCTTCCAACTTAGGATATTCTATGACTCTGTGAAGATTTGTCTGGTGTTCCGTTCCAGTGTGCATCTTCAGATTACTTTAATGTTGGTATGCAGGCCTTCCCCAGTCAGCTGGCATGACTGTTTGGACAGGAACCTCTTGTTAACACTTTTTCATGCTGCCAGAGCAACACAAAAGTATTTCTTTAAAAAGAGGACACAGCAGCCTAAACAAATAATTAAAGAACAAGATTTTAAGGCTTCTGACACTGGCTGACAGGACAGATACAAATGTATGTATTTGTGCTGGAAGAGGGGAGAAAGTTGTGTCATCCCATTTCTCCTGGTGTGGCAAGCATTTGCAGCTTGCACTTTGGTAAGATTGATGGGCTGAGACTTGGGCTGCAGGCTGTGCTGGCTGGCACTAAGGTGCTCTCAAAAACTGCAGTAACTTGGCTCTCTGTGCCACGTTGCTCAGACCAGCAGCAGTAGCATCTGTTCTTCCCTGTGCACTGAACTTGAATCGCTGCTTCCAGTGTGCAGTTTAACAAATAAAGAATTGCAGCTGTTAACATGAGAAAATCTTGTGTGCCTGTGTGCTCAGTCCACCAGCCTGGATGAATTTGTTCTCTAGCTGGCAGGTGTTGCTAACTGCTCCTTGGATTGCTAGAGGTTTGAATACCCTCTGATGATTTTACTTAACATTGCTGAGCCAGTTTCTTCTCACCTTGGCCTCGGCAAGAGCCTCAGTGCATCACCTCAGATTTGTCATTTTTCACTTGAATTTCTGACAGGTTCTAGGTGATGAAAAGAAGCAACAAAAATGGCCATGCTGGACACAATGATATTGTAAGTAGTTTCTGTGCAGTGTTCTGCCATATCTTTCAAGGCAGCATACATCTCCCTTCAGTGTTAAATAACATCAGCGGCATTCCCTTAGGAGAAGAGAGTGGGTCTTTAGTCTTGCTGTAACTCAGCAAGCCACTACTCCATCAGCTGTCAGCATCTATCACCAAAGAAGCAGTGTATGCTCCTCTGCTTCTCTGATAATCCATCTCAAAATTCATCTCCCTGTGTCACTGAGTGCTGTCACAGATGTATTCTGTGCTTCTGAACCTGGAAAAACTACAAATGCTATTTTATGGTGGAAGCTCCAGAATTTTTTTTCGTATTGCAGTTCCATCCTCAGCTAAACTTTCATCATTTACATGTAGAAATAGAAGAGATTCCTGAAGGATCAGTTTTCTGAGAGTACTGTGGGTTTTTTTGAGTGATGTTGCTCAGCTTTGCTCACACATGCTCTGTGGAACTGTTTTGCCAAATAGTTGGTAGGTTGAGATATGTGCAAATACAGAAGAATTTCAAGGGAGGGAGGGGGTGTGTGTTGCATTTTAATTCTTGTTTAGGAAGAGGTCAGTGATCACTAGTGCCCCATTTATGGGACTTGCTGTTTATGAAATCCTTCAGAGATCAATGGTGTTGCCATTTGAAGACTTAAGTGCCTCTCCCAGCTCTTTACAATTTCCCTCTTAGTCTATACTTCTAGGTGCATCTGAGAATAATGGCAGCACCTTAGTGTGGAGCTGTGAGGGAACTAAGCTTCCTAATTAATATTTCAGGGGCCGAGATCCCTTTTATCACTTTGCCATACCTGCTTTTTGTTATGAATCAAATTGATCTTTGTTTTCAAAGTTATTTCCAAACATGGTTATGTCTTGAAGTGTCGCTCTTTCTTCTGGCCTTTTAGCCCCTTTTCTGCCAGGTAATGATGCTCTTTCAGGTTTGACTTTGCTTCCTTTTCTCTGTAGTAATCAATTTCAGTTCTTTTTTTTTATATAGCTACTGTTAAGAGAATAACTTCCAGAGCTGTCTACATGGATTAAAGATCTGCCATCCTAGTGTAAATATAATAATCTCTGTAATTCTGCAAGTCAATTGTCATTGCCTGAAGAAACTTGCTGGGCAAGGGAGACAGGGTTTTTCTTCTGGGATTTAGGTTTTTTTCACGGTTGTTTTCAAACATCCACCTTAAGCTTGCCTCTGTAGATGAAACTTTCTTTTGTTGTGTGGTCCTGTGGTGATTGCATGTTTTCTCTCCTGTTAGAAGGATGTCTTTGTCCTTTACCTTTTTTTGCTTTCTAGGCACATCCTGTTGGTTTTCATGTACTTACTGTTTTCTGTGGTGCCACTATCTCTACGCTACCAGGGGTACTTTCTGAGCAGAAAAGTGAAAGCACTCATTTCCTGTTCTACCTTCTTTTATCCTTAAGACAGAGATACTCCAGTTATTTCTTTGTCTACCCCTGTGCAAGATTATGCTGGTCATGCTGTTAGTCCTTGCCTACCCCAAAAAAGCTCTTTCCTAAATCTCCTGCCCCCTTCCTTATCTGTCAAAACTTAGGCCAACTTGCAGTACAGCAGGTCACTGTGTTAATGTGTAGAACCGATGCCAGCCCTTGTCATGCATGCAGTCTTTGAGGTTCAGACATGCAATCAGAAAATTATGTTGTCTCTCAAAGGCCAGATCTACTGGAGAAACATTTAGTACTCAGTAGTTTGGACAGTACAGCCACCTGTGAAGGAAGGGAGTTGAATACTCACTGGATATGAGGAGCAGAAGAGTCTTGGTCTATCACACAAGTAAACCTTCTCCACATGAGGGCTTATTCTGCCAGTGTGTTTGCAGTACTTTTAGTCTTCCATTTCTGTGGGATTTAACTCATAATTTCCTACAGTTTATGAACAGTTTTGGCCAGTGATTCTCTGCTCTAGCACTGCTGCGTCTATGACATGGCGCAGGTTTTGTCCTTGCTGGTTTACAGCTCAAAACAGTTGGTTCCTCACCACCACCACCCCCACATCTGCCAAGAGATCATCTGATATACCAGAGCTCTAAATTAAGATACTGTGTGACTTGCAGATTCTGAATTAGTGAGCTGTTCAGGTAATTTCCTCTGCAATGAGCTGTTAGAAAGCACTATCTGAAGTTTGTGACAGGATGCTTTTCTGAATTTTGCTATACTAAGCCTGTCCTGTTCAACAATCTGATTAACTACTACTGACTGTGTTCTGAAGATGAAGCAGTTCAGTTACCACTGGAAACAATGAAGTGAGAAATGTCTTCCTTAAGAATTTCATCATCCTTGTCTTTAGGAATTTTGTTTTCATTTGCTAGTTTGTTGGTTTTGATTTTGGTTGTTTTTTTGGTTTTTTTTAAGCATAAGAAAAGTAGTTTAAGCTCTTCATCCCCCTTGGTATTTATCTCTGGAGTTGCAGCCGGCTCATCTGCAGTCAGCAGTCCTGACATTACTTGTTTTCCTGGAGCAGCATCTGTTAAGTTTGTCCCTGAAGCATAATTGTCAACCATGAATTTAAATAACTCAGTACTGCTATAAAATGGCCAAGGAGGCTGCACGATTTGGGTGGCTGAAGTTGATAAGTCCATGTGGCTGGTGAACAGCACAGACCCTTTCCTGCTCATTGAGAGCATGAACCCTCAAACGGAATTAGGGACCTTTATTTCTATAGTACCTAGTGTGTAAGAAAGAGTATTGTAGCATGAATATAAAATCATTATTTTGAGTTACTTGAAATACGTGTTTCCAGAAGGAAATGTTTTTGTATGTAAGTCCAGCCTTGGCACCATACAAACAAATGTCAGTGAGGTATTTCCCAAGAAAGCCTTCAACTGTGTTTAAAAACCAAGGTGTAAGATTGGTGCACTGTTTAAAATTAGGATTCAAGTAGGTGTCTGAGCAGCAAAGGAAAAGCCTGATCGTTTCCACAGTGGAAAAGTTCAGGAAGGTGTCTGTAACATTGTGATGTTGTTGCAGCTTGCTTTCTTACCCCATTAATCAGAATGATAAAGTGGTGACAGGAGGTACTCCACTTGCATCCAGAATTTCTTCCTGATGTACCCTCATGATTGATGCAGTTCATTTTAGAGATGTCTGTGAGAGAGCAGCATCAAGCACAGACTGTTGTGATTGGAAAGAAAGATTCTGTCATAAATTCTAACGTAGGGAAGAACAAGTTGTTTGCCTTACAAGGAGTGAGAACATCTTTCAAAAGAGTTTTATCCAAAACTGTGAAGCAAGGGTCCCTTCTACGATTAGAAACCCCTCTGCTCTTCCCTTAATTCGAAGGAAGTGAAACACTCCTCTGAAGGGAGTTTGTAAGACAAACTACAAATATTTTTGGGTATTTTTATTGCTACTGGTCTCTATGGGCAATGTGATCTGATCAGAGTAAAGGTTCTGTTTGACATACACTAAATAGGAGTGTGCTGCATACCTGCAATTTCCAAATCTACCAAACCTGAAGATAATTTTAGACATGGTAAAAAAAGACACCTATGTAAGAGTATTAAAGTCTACACAATACATTTTAAAATCCCTCCTTTTTTTTTTTGTTTTTTTTATGTCTTTTGTCAGCAGGATGTTGTAGAAGAGTTAACGATAAGCATACGAGTGTGCCTTAGATATTTTTTGCCAAGTTATACTTACTGGCCTGTTGGTGTAAGAGCCACCCTTACTAGTGCGTTTCCCTGTGGGGACCTTCTGAGCATGAGAGTAGCCATAATATATCAAGGCCAGAGCTGTCTTTTAAAATCAGGGTGTTGCCTCTTTATTATAAGAATGCCCTTCTTGTAGAAGGTTAAATAGATTTATGATACTTCTAAGTCACTATATAGTGTTGGAAATAAGATATATGCAGAGGCATCATATATGTAATAAGATTCTTGTGTATTGATTTCAACAGCCTTCGGGTTGGGAACTTGAAAATGAGAGAAACACAATGATTAAGATCGTTATCAGACAGCATTATATAAAGATTTCGGTCACAGGAAGCGAGAGCAGGGAATATTGGTTCTTAAAACAGTTCCTGCAGCTGTTATTAATCATGCAGATAATGCATAATATAAGATCATTACATAAGATCCCTTGGTTTAAAGTTGCCCTTAAAATACGCAATTTGAATCTGAAAATGAAGCTTTCTTCTGAAGCAGTGGCAGCACTACCATCCAAGAGCTGCTGAAGACTCTTTAGCAAGATAGGAAGGGAAGTGGATGATGCTTGGAGCTAGCACTCCCATGTTGCCTGTGGACAGTATGTTGAAATCAGTTTCTAGATTTCAGTAGAAGCTGCTCGGCAGTGCTGGAGATTCCTCGGGGCCCCTTTTGTTTGAGGCAGGTGAACAAGGGACAGCAAGTCCAAAGCAGCTGGCCTTGAACAGGGGTCAACAAATCAGCTGTTGGTAATGAAGCAGTGTGAAAATACCCAAGCCTCATTGAAAATAGTATCAAACTGCTGTATATACATTTTTTAAATGTAAAAAATACATTTCTTGCATTCCCAGGCAACACATTATCAAAAAAGACTGCAGGCAAAAATACCTGCTCTATTATGAATTGTAGATAACAGGCTGACAGCAATTGCCATCTTGTGTGCAGTGAAGTTCCTTGAAATGCACAGTACCTGCTTTGACACAATTATAGCTGCCATAAAACTTTCAAATAATGTGAGCGTCTTGCATGAGGGTCTACTTTACTTAATAAAAATGGAGATATACTCTTTTTAATTACACTACCAAGTAAGACAGTATGATTGACTTGGCAACTGTGAGTGTGAGTCTGACAAGGTAAGTGCCCTCTAGGGATTTTTGTTAGTAAGTCTTGCCAAGTAATTGCAAGATATGGGAGGAAGGGTTAATTGATAGCTTAATTAAATCTCTTTTCTTAATATTAAGTAATTTGTTTCATATACCTTGCAGGTGCAGTATACAATACTGCTTTTTGTGATAGCTAGTTTCTACTTCTCTGGTAAATAGCATTCTAATTTTAAAAATCAGTCTCTGCTGCCATCATTCACCTTTTTGTTTGTTGGGTTTCTTTTCCTTAGGGCTCATAATCCCATATAATGAGTAGTTCATGTAGCACAACATTATCTTTTAGATACCTAGATTCTGTAATTAGCATGCAAGCTTGTATACCCAGATTAATATTTTTAACTATTAACTATAGTATTAATGAATTCACTTTCTCATGAGAAAGGAAAAGCAGTTCTTAAAAAACCCATGGAGGCAGGACCTTCCTGCTTTCTCCTTCCTGAAACAGATGTAAGCCCAGCATTTGTAAGAGCCTTGTAGCCAAACTAATGACCAACTGTCAGTGCTGGCTTGTGGATACAGGGAGAGCAGCCCTCCAGGATCGCTGCTTCTGCACACCCTGTGTGTGTGTGTTCACTGGTCCCTGCCTGTCAGTCAAGTGCTCTCTGACCCTCTAACTCCCTGCCTCTCCAGCACTGCGTGTTCCTCTGGGATATGTGGTTTGCAGCTGCAGAGTCAAGCATGCAGACCAGTGAAGATCTCAGCCCCATCTCCAGGGGTGGGCTCAGGGAGCATCAGTGGGCTCCTCCTTGGAGAGGCAGCCACGGCACAGCCCGCAGCTCCACGGAAGCTGCTGTGGATCAGAAGGCCAAACGTCAGGTGCCTGGCTGCAGCTGAACACTTGCTGGTGTGTTGGGGAAGACACAGGATGCTGTGTTCATTCAGGAGACTGGCCTGTCTGTGTGGCCTTGCTCAAGGAGAAAGAAGCAGCTCACCTTTTTGAAAATCAGGGATACAGGTTGTCTGAAGATTTGGTATGACACTGTTTTGCTTTACTTATGTTGTCTTGAAACTATAGACTTGAAATATTTTGGATTTCTTCTCTAATGAAGTTTTTTGGCAAATGCAGGTCTACTAATTCTAGAAATACAAAGTCCTAGCTTGAGTCATAACAGTTTTAATTTTAAGGAGTGAAAGACTATGGGGTTGATGTATCTTTACTGAGAACATCTCTGTTAATAAAGTTTAATATGAGTAAAGCATCATTTTGGAAGTCTGCCATTGTTTTAGAAGTGGCATGTAGGCAAAAATGAGTGTAGTTTAATCGTAGTGAGGTTAAAGGATACTGCAGTGGTCCAAATATTTAGTGCTTGCTCCAATTTCTTCTGGAGTTTAGACCTTTCAATAGACTGACTTTTCTGCAGTCCATTTCAACTTCCTTTCAGGTTTTCTGAGTTACTAATTCAATAGATAGAACTTGATTTAGTACCACGACCATTGTCAGAATAAACAGTACTGAAGTATTCTGATAATGTTAATAGTGGCATCATCTTTATCCACATTTTCTTTAGTGTTTATGATATGCATGCAGAAGGCAGCTATTTTGTGATAGGGACAGATACAAAAAGAATGTAATGCCTTCTGGATCAATTGAAATTGTTAATTTGGTTTAGAAGCTTCTGACAGCAGTAGATCCCACAATTCGAACGGGCAAACACTTAAAAGGTTGGACATGTTTAGTTGTTATTGGTATTTTGTACTTTGTAAATGCTTTAGGGCTCTTTGGGTTAGAGATGTTAGAGGTCTTTATTTTGAGCATAGACAATTCAGAAGATGGGTCTTGTGGAAACTTGCGTATCTGTTTCCCTAAATTAACTGAGTTATCCAGGTGTTCTTCTCAGAGAGTTCCTGTGCTGCCATTTCTGATAGTACGAGCTGTGTCCTCACTGTGATACACAGGACAGGACACCTGAGAGGTGCCAAAGGAGTTAACTGCTTCTGGTGGAAAGTAGCAAAGGGTTGAGACTGTAGTGAAATACAATACAGACTACTCCAAGTTATGGATATACTAAATATGTACTCCTGGAAATAATAGTGAACACCTCACTTGTACTACGATATAGTGATGTTGAAATGCTGACAGTAAATCTGTACTTGGCACAATACTGTGAGATATGCAAATTTTCCCATGTTTCAAACTGGTTTATGTATGGGATTTTACTGTTATAAAATTGTATTGTTTGGTTGCATGCCACAAAATAAATGGCAACAAAGATTCCTTTAAAATCCTCTGCTTCTCAGCTTTGTGAAGGAGGAAATAGCTTTATGAATTTGTGTAATAAAGCAGTCTCTTCAGACTGAGACAGCACACAAAATTTGTTTCATAATAAAAAGCTTTTTAAAATAAACTTCAAGGAGAATTACTGTACTCAACTCAAAAGCTTTCAGTTAAAATTCATAGACGTTATCTATGGAGAAAGGTGTTACTACTCTGTTGTTATGCAGCAAAGTGAATTAGTGCTGCAGATCTGTATTTTGCAGGAAACTGCAAACTGCGTAGACTTTGCTCTGTCTTAGCACAGTACAGAACACATATAGCTACTTTTGTGGAGATCTGAAGACAAACATTCTTGCTATGGGGTAAATGCATTATTTCTTGTTCTGCAGTCTGCTTCTTGTGCACTTATTGCAACAAGTGTATGTACAAGAAGTCTTGTAACCAGTGAGTATGCAGCCTGAGCTGCATAAATTTGCTCATGAGTTAAAAAATCTCCAAACTCTAGCATTCTAAAACTATTAATAAGTATTAAGAAGGAAAAAAAAAAGAACTAAAAGAAACAAACAAAAAATCCCCAAACAAAACAATGTTGGACCATTATTTAAATTAATTTTTAATTAGGAGGTTGTTATTGCATTAGGGAATACCTGTATTCTTCCTCACCTTGAAGAACATTTTTTTGGATTGACAATAGGAAGGGCCTGCATGTGCTGTGCATTTGTTAATTTGGCTAATCAGACAAGGGAACTGTAACTTATTTTGATGCAATATGTAAGAGAAACTAAGGGTACTTTAATGGCAGAAAGTGCAGGACTTAATGTTTATGTGGCTCCCATTCTTCATCTTTTCTTTTGCAGTCCACTCCTTTACACCTGGCAGCAGGCTACAACAGGGTTCGGATAGTCCAGCTTCTGCTTCAGCATGGTGCAGATGTGCATGCAAAGGACAAAGGGTATGTAAAATTAATTCATTTATTATCTGTTTGCAGCAGTGGTTTTGTATTAATCAAGATGAAGATTTATCTATCTGCTTCCTGCTGCAGCATAATCTCAAATAGTTGGTTGAGAATGAGGTACTTGCTTCCAAAATCTGAATGTGGTTCATCATAAATGAACTTTTGTTAGAGTCCTAATAACAGACTAGTTGTGATTGCACTTGTCTTAGGTCTTCTTTTGCACTTTTAATTTTTTTCCCAAACTTTGTTCTTTACTTTCATGCATGGACTACCCTGTGAAATCATGGACTAGAAGCATTGCTTTAGGGAAGGCTATGGGGGGAACATGTGAAGGCTTAGTGAAAAAGTGTGCATTGAAAGCCTATATGTAGTTTCATTATGTTGTTGTGTATGAATGCAATTCCAAGTAACATCAGTAAAGCTCATGTGCTCGCGGAGTCCATGGCGATCTATCTTGATCGATGCTGCCAGCAGAAATCAAGATATAGTAGAAGCTAAACTCCTCTATTTTTGCAGTGAGCATGATAGTTACGTAAGAGATCACAAAAAGTCCACAGCAGTCAGAAATCTGGAATTACATGTGTTGTGCATTGTTCTCAGCCATACCTTTCTGGTTTTCTTATACATTATTTTCATGGCAGCCTGATAGGAAGGTTTAGTCCTAACATTGTAGCAATTGGGCCCCTGGTTAAAGACATGCATTTTGTATTCAGAGTCCATAGAGTAAGATATTAATGAGTGTGTTCTGTTTCTATCAGCAAACTTGAGGCAATTCCTGTATTTTCATTTTCTGCTGAGTCCAACCTAGTGTTAGAATAGATTTTAAAGTAACTTCTTAGCTTTTTTTCCTTTTTTCTTTGCTTTCCAAACCAATCCTAAGCATCCTTAAATTTTTTAAGTTTGACTAATTATAGCACTTTCGTCTGTCCATTCACCCCAATGGCTTTTTTAAATTAGAATTGTTGGGAAATGCAAAATGACATGTTATGCAAGTCAAGAAACAAAACCAAAAGAACCACAAGAAAAAATAAAACACACAAATCCCACAATAAAGCTCTATGTAATACCTGTTCAGGCAGATCCAGCATTATTAAGTTTGAGGTATTTTACCCCTTTCAAAAAGTTCAACATCAGTTGGTGGAAAATGCCAGCATAGATGTTGTAATGAAGGTTGAATGATTTTCACACTTGTAAAGTGTGAAAAGTAACTAAGTTGAACTTGAACTGTGGGCTGGAGCAGGAGGGGAAGGAAAGGAAGGAAACCAATATGCTTGCTCTGTATTAAACTTTAAAGCAACCCAAGCATATTTAGAAATGTCTAACATCCTAGTAAGCTCCCACTTTCTGTTAGTGGCATCGTGCATTTACAATCAGTGTGGTGTTTTGTTTTACCTTGCTGTTTCTTATGTATGCATAATTTATAAGTAAAAAGGCTATAAATAAATGTCACCTGTCATTTGAGGAGCTAAATTAGGTTACACTGATTTTATAGACCTCTTAGGTTCTCTTCAATAGGGTCACTTGAAAGAGAGTCCTAAGAACTGTGCCACATCTTCAAAATGGTCACCACTTCTAGTTAGTCCCAAAGAGAAGCCCTGCTAAGGAAACAGCTCTTTTTCCACTGGTCCTTTCCTTCCCTTAAGAGTTGTTGTGCACAAAGTTGCAATGTGCTGAAGAGGAACGGGGAAGGGATGGCGCAGAAGTGGCCAAGTGCACTGCTGTGGTGATTGTCTTTGCTGACTGGCCTTGAAGGGGGCAGGTTTTTGGGTGCTTGGGGGACTAGATTGTCTCTCTCTGTCTCACACATGCACCTATAAATTGTAATTAAGAAAAGTAATGTGGAAAAACAACAGTTTGAAAAATTTCCCCCAAACAAATTTCCCTCTTCTGTGCAGTGCTGTTTCTGAGAGCAAGGACTTTAAGTTGACTTAATTGTTGTCTACTACTTGCTGTCCTAATACTGTTTGAGTTGATTTTCCAATTCTCAGAATCACTCCCTGCATTTTTCATAAATGGTGAAGAGTTAATTATTGTTTTGAGTGTTTTATGCATAGTTGAGCTATAAGTAGCCTGTCTTGCTTGGCTTGAACTAAACTAATTTTGTCCTCTGCAATAATTGCCCATTCTGCATCTTCTTTTCAATGCATGACTTTTTTATTATGTCTTGTGCTTGTGACCAGATCCTGGTTATTTACTTTGCTAGTGTTGTTTTTAAGTATGGCCTGCAGTAATATAGCTGTGCAAAAATTACAGGGACTCTCTTAGAAGTATCATGAATAGTTAAGTAGGTGGTACTATAAAAATATGGAGTAAAAAGCAGGTCATTCCAGTCTGGAGCAGCAATCTGCTTTCTGTGGATATTTCTACATCTTCATAATATACCCAGGAGTTATGTTAATGTTACCTGGGGAGTTTTGCCTTTCACACAGCATTTTAAACAGGAGTTCATATTTAGGCAGAAGCAGAACAGTAGTGAGCAAATGGAATGTGGAGTGGGATTTTTTCCCCCTCCTTAATAGCTTCAACAAAGATCGTGTCAAAGCCCCTAATGCTAATCTTAATGATAGATTAAACATCTGTGGCCTGTGAAGACAAAAAAACACCAGCAAAAAAGCCCCCCCAAAACCAAGCAACAACCCCCCACATTTTAATGTCCATCTTAAGTAATGGGTTATTGGGGAAAGTCAGATTTTTTATATATTTGACTATTTAAATATTTGAACTTTAATTTCATCTTTTCATTTCACTAGAGAGAGAAAATAGTTTCTCCTTCCTGAAAAGTGCTGTTTAAATAAAGTTGTCATTTGCCTTCTTCTTCCATGCAGTGGTCTTGTGCCTCTTCATAATGCATGCTCTTATGGACACTACGAGGTTACTGAGCTGCTGCTTAAGGTAAGCAGAAGGATTGAAAGTAATTACTTTACATTTAGATGTTAGGTGAGATATAAACTGTTTATACCAGAGTTGAAAAGCAACACTTTTTTTTTTTCTGTAGTAACAGGTTTCAAACATCCTATTGTCATTTCAGAAGCCTGCGACTTTAGGTCTTTGTGTGGAACAGCATATGTGGGGGGTTTTTCCCCACCTAATTTCTTTGGACTAATAGTAGAGTTTAATTTATTTAGTTTTTTAATTTATTTTAGTTTTAGGATTCAACAGTATTTTTGTATATACTGGTATTTTAATCAATTTTTTTGTGCATGTGTGAAAGAGTGGAACCAATTCTTTTAATAAAATGAAATTTTGTAAGCTTCTTAGTTGTTGAAGATGATTTCTTACTAATCCAAGGCTTTTTCTGCTGTGCTAGCATGGTGCCTGTGTGAATGCCATGGACCTCTGGCAGTTCACCCCCTTGCACGAGGCTGCTTCCAAGAACCGCGTGGAGGTTTGTTCGCTCCTGCTGAGCCACGGCGCAGACCCCACCTTGGTCAACTGCCATGGCAAGAGTGCTGTTGATATGGCTCCAACGCCTGAGCTCAGGGAGAGACTAACCTGTAAGTATTCTCCCTCTGGAAACGGTTGGTGCTGGGTGCAAAGGGGTGCTTTCCTTTCAGGACAGCTTCCTTGAGCTTCATAAGTTGATGTAAAGCAGCACCGTAGCTGCAGCTGTGCTGCTCACTTTGAAGAATGCTGATACCTCTAGTATAGCGTTCGTGATATTGCCTGGTTTTCTTAATTTTAAAATTAATAAGGCACTGCTGAATCAGTGTGGGGTTTTCTGTGCTTAAAGTCCAGTTCAGTCACATAGGAACCCCTATACTGAGGCTCTGTATTGCACTTATATGGAAACTTCAAGAAGGTACCAGGTACCTTTGGTGTGCAAACTTGGAGGTTGAAATTCCATCACCTTCTTTTGTAGTCTTTGCAATCCTTATGCTGCCTGCAAAACAATCTTTCAGCTCTGATTTGAATTTTTATGCCTTTGCTTGCCCTCTTTGAGGGATTTGTTTTCTCAGTGTAATTAAATGTAAGAGATCAATTCAGACAAGTATGGAATCAGAGTATTATGAAGTTATAGAAAACTTCTTGGGAAGTAGATTCTCAATTATAAGTAAGTCTTTTGTTTTGTCTGTTACCTTTCCAGTATAGCAGAAGCCTCCTGACACTAGTAATGTGATCCTGCACTACTCACCATCACAGCTAGTCAGGTTTTAGTCTGTCCCTATTCTTTGCATGTGAAGGTGGTGAGATCATGTGTAGCAGAAAACTTTAATCTAGGAGAAAAGAAGAAGTCATTAGTATCTTTTAGCTACTTCTCTAGTCTCTATTCTAGGCTAAAGTGGAAGATGCTTCTGGCACTGAGGAAGGTCCATGTACCATTTACTTCACAAGCAAAAAAAAAAAATCTATTTAAAATCTGGTTTATTTCTGTATTTATAGTTCCTCAAGAGTAACGGGAGAAGATTCATGTCCATTAATATCCACTGAAATTTGTTCACAAATGTGAGCGTTATGTCAAATTTGACAAGATCTTGCTGGGACATCTTGTATTTGCATACCCAAAATATCATGTATATTATCTTCTTGAGTTGTTTGGGTTTTATACTTTGGGAATAAAATTACATTATATTTGTTATTTCAAGATTTATTTGTATTTGTGCTTTGAGTAATGCTTTATTTACAAAGAAATTTGAATTACATTTGAAATTAAAATTTAGATGTTATTAATATTTATTTTTATGTCTAAATCCACAAATACACCAAATATTAAAACAAAGCTGGGACAAGAGAGCCCCTCTTTAACAAGCTTAGCATTTCAAGCTTGCTTGTGAAAGAAAAATACTGATATTTTTACTTAAATTGAGGTGGTTTTTTCCATAGTTCCTGGGCTAAGACGTCATTTTTGCTAACCTGCCTTTCTAAGAGAAACAGTCATCCCTTTTCAAATTCAGAGTTATTTAAAATTTAAATGAACTAGCTGCTGACCTAAACAAGGTGCAGAAATAAAAAAATTACCTCTCTGTACTTGCAAAGATATACCTGATATCAAAACCTGTTTCATCTTTGTAGCAGACTGGCTTCAAATGCTTAGCCAGTTAGCTTTCTTTAAGGCCCATAGCTGAATATTTTTTATATGTATTATTTTTGTTGTTATTATTTATCATTTTATATAAATTATATATATTCAGGCTTTACAGTGAATGTTTTGTTGTTGTAAATACAATAACGTTTTTGGTAAGCAACTGTAATGCTTTTTTTCTGAAGAATATGTCATAGCATTGTGCTCTCTTGAACACATACATAGGTAATTTAGAGGTCAGATATGTGTTTAACGTCAAGTGGGTAGAGGATAAGAGCGGGAAAAGCTATAAGGATTTTCCTCAAGGAATCACTTCCCCTCTCCTTTAGAATGTCCCTTTGGTTTCAGCACAGCACATTTTATGTTCTGTGTCCAGGTCAGCTGCTACCTGAAGACATGCACAAGCACTCTTGTTTCCTCTTAACTGAGTATGGTTACCTTTCTCCAGTAACATTTATAAATATGACATGTTGCTGAATATTAAATGCATCTTTTTCCTCTAACAGATGAATTCAAAGGACACTCTTTACTGCAAGCAGCCAGAGAGGCAGACCTAGCCAAAGTGAAAAAGACACTTGCTTTGGAGATCATTAATTTTAAGCAGCCACAGTCGCATGAGACTGCACTGGTGAGATTATACAGTCGATCCATTTGTTTTATGATAAATGTGGTGGTAGTCTGGTAGTCAAGAAATTTTATTTCTACCCAATGAAAACATATTTATCATCTGAGGTTGAGGATTTGCAATCAAACACTTTATATATTAAAATAAAATCACTCTTATAGAAAAAACACACCATATAATTTATGGTATCACTTTTTTCTTCCTTCTGGTAGATTACAGAAGTCCTCCAGCCACTCCCCACCAGTTGTTTTTTCACTTGGCTTTCTTTTTTCCCATCCTCCTCTTCTGTTGATCAGTTGCTGTGTTTTTCTGGGATTAAATTCTGTCCTGTGGTCCAGTGTTTCCTTCATGTTTTATATGGGCAAACTTCGACTATCAGTTTTCTTCATGGGGTATGTAAATGTGTGGTGAGAATAGGTGTATATCACAGCATCTTGCAGGATTGGAATAATACTGACAATGCCACATTAGGTTTGGAAACAGGGGTCTTTGAGACTTTCCTGACAGTATTCTGCTCTTATTTAATTGTTTGAAGAAGCACTAGAGGCAAAGAAGACAGCCAGTATCTCAGATGCAGTGAAGACGTTGAAGCTGAGTGAGACTGATGGTATTATTTAAACCACTGTAGTTATGATACTTTACTCCAATGGAACATTTTCTTCATCGTGGTAGTCTCAGCTGCAGGCATACAGTTGCATATTTAGTGCTACAAACATTGTGATTGTGATCAGAACATTGTGTGCTGGGTACCAAGCATCCGTATGCTCCGTTTCCTCTGTGGAGGGCTCAGCATCCTAGCCTGAACTTAGAAGCAAGATAGAGAAGAGAGATTTATAGACTGAGTGTGAAAACATGATGAAATTTGGGATGATGTTATCCTGTTCTTCTTAGCTCTATCAGCTGCTGCTGTGTGTCATCTCTTTAGCTGTGTAATGATCACTTCATAGTCCTGTGATGTTCTTTGCTCTTTTCCGCCTGCTCATTCTGCAGAGACAGCTGGGCCAAATTGCATATTTTAGCTCTACTGTTATATTTGTTTCACGGTTCAGTAAGTGTTTGACTGTGATTTTTCAATTTTTGCCTCCTGTACTTGAGATTTTCAAGTGGTCTCCAGTCCAAGTGGAAGGACTTATTTTCCAGGATCAGATGAGGTTATGTACAATGGAACTGAGCTATTCCTGCCCTAAGCATATCGTTTCCCATGAGCCACTGGGTTCTGTGCCCTATTACCCCGGGAAGGCCAAAGCAAGCACCTGGTTTGTTTTTAGTGTTGCTCTGAAGTTTGGCAGTATTTCAGTGGTTTTGTGTGTTTTAAGACTTGTTTACCATATTAGGAGGAAATACAGATAGGATATTATCTGCAAAGCCTTAAAAATGCTGCCACTCTTCAAAACAAATGTTCATCCTAATGTTTATTTACCAAGTTTGCCTTTGCAAAACTGGGATGTGCCCTGCTGACTAACAGCAGTATGAAACCTTGCGTGGAAGTTACTTCCTAATGAAGGCTGAAACTGGGCAAAATATGGTTATTGGTACAATTGCTGTTTATTAGCATTGGGTTTGGGGTCTGTCTCATTATAAAGGCTGTTCTGCTATGGAAAGTCAGAGAACTCTGTTCCAGGAGGTTTTTTTTATGGGTTACTGGTTTAAAACATGGGTAAACGTGAACAGAAATATCCAAAAGTTTCTCCTGTTTCTCACAGTCTGCTGTGTTGAGACATCCAAACTTGAAAGAAATATTTCTGAGCTGATTTTAAAGCCTGGTGTTCAAGTTCATCTGTAACCATGCTGGTAATTTCAGGCCTCAGAAATGCATTGATAGGGCCACTGTTGAGAAACCAGCAAGGAGATGCCAGCCACATTTAGGAGAATAGTTACACCTAGCAAAGGGCTCGATGTCCCACAAGGGCAGGTAGGAGCATTGAAAAGCCCTGTGTGAAAGGTGTATCTTTCTCATGGCATGGAAAAAAGATACTCTAAGAGAATTTTATTGTCCATTTGCTTATTACATAATCTAGTTGGGTGCATAACACAAATGGCCAATAACAAGTTCATGACACACCGAAGTAGAAGAAGGAACAAAACAACATACAAGTCATGTCAATCTGACAACAGTAGCAGAAACTTAAAGACCTCTTTGGAAGCCCTCTGTAGAAAGTGAGGCTGTTTCAAACCCTTTGTCTTTACCTCCTTTGTGCATTGTGTGTTAGCTTCATCCTGATAGCTGGTTAATGTAATTGGGACCATACCGCTTTTTTTGTAAGCGACAAACAGCTTTAAGACGAAAATTGTTTTTCTGAGTAGAATAATTTAGCATTGATCACTAGCTTGTATTTTGTTCAGTATGCTGTGTTCCAGCAGAAATATGTTGGATTCTGTTTGTAAATTTTGTAGTCTGACTCTAGCAATGTAATTAAGAAATGAATTAATGTATCTTTAAAGTTCTTTGTCATCTATGTATTTGAAATCTAATTTATATTTACTTGTTTTGCAGCACTGTGCTGTGGCTTCTGCACATCCAAAACGGAAGCAAGTTACAGAACTGTTGCTCAGGAAAGGAGCAAATGTTAATGAGAAAAACAAAGAGTAGGTTTCTGAAATTTCTGAATTTTCCAAAGGATTCTATCATACTGGAGTATAAAATTAATATCTTCCTTTTCTTTTTTATTTCTCTAGCTTCATGACACCTTTACATGTTGCAGCTGAAAAAGCTCATAATGATGTCATGGAAGTTCTGCATAAACATGGAGCAAAGGTAAATATACTTACATGTATCTTACTTAAGGCTAAAGGAAAGAAAAAGGGTTATGTTGCTTAAATACCATGTTACTTTTTATGACAGTTATTGCTTTTTATTCTGTGTGCCTTGTGCTTCTTGTGTTAACTTTGAAGAGTGTTTGTCTTAAATCAGTACAGGATCTTCAAGAATCCCATTTGAAAATTAGGTTGTCTCTCCAAGTAACTGAATACCCGCCTTAGAAGCCAAGCTTCATTTTCAATGAATCTTGCTTCTAATTTCTAATAAATGTGGTCATCTGGGTGCTGCTTGTTGCTTTATCTTGTTGGCTTGAAAATATCCAATGTCTGAGATTGCTGACACTGAGTTTAGTAGTCTAACGCTGAGTATCCCTTAGCCCTTGCTTGCTTCTTACTCTCTTGGTCAAATTGTTCTCTGGGCCCTGTAGCTATTGGTAGATGCTGACCAAAGTAATTTGTGAGCATATGGTGATGCTTGGTTAGAAACACATGGTTCAGCAGGTTATTAATTAAAGGCAGAGGAAAGGATAACTAACTCTGTTTAGAATGATCTTTCTCCAAGTTTTAGCAGCAAACTTGACATATGTGGTAATGATATACTTAGCTTCTTAATTTTCTCAGAAACTCTTCTTGATGGATACTTTCTTTGCATTGGTC
>JAOXXN010000471.1:27996406-28030110 GCA_026770055.1 Myrmophylax atrothorax | reverse complement strand
TTTCAAAATGTTATTTTCATGGGGATGTTTTTCCGCCTTTTAACGCTCTCTGTTATTCTCTTCCTTTCTTTGGTAATGTACTAGTGATGATGCTTCTAGTTATTTAGGTACTCTGTTAGATCTTGACAGACAGATGCGTTTCCCCTGTATCATACTCTTTGAAGGCAATACTCCATTTTGCCTGTTTATACGCTCCTTTATTGAGTCCTGAATTATATCCAGTTATACTTAACATTTCTATAAAGCCACAAAAAGCGAGGAAGCAATGGACTGTTTGTATCCAAGTTCTCTGCCACACCTTCATAGAATTCCTGTTTTGACATCTTTGTTTTGCATTAATTCTTGGTAGTGTGTAATGCTGAGTTAATTCTCCTTCTGAGAATGACAGATGGTAATTTCCTTTAAAGCTGGAACGTTTTTGGATTGCTTGGGAAACTATTTACCTCTTTCTCCCCTTCTGTGATAGTTTTGCTTTTCTTGCACATTGAATTTGTCAAAAGCTTGATCACTATTTAAAGTATGGCTTTGGGGATCCTGTGTTGTCTGCTAGCTGTGCAAACAAATAACCTGTGTTGTTACAAGACAGGAAAATATCTATGGTAAATTATTTTTTCTTTGGAGTGTTTATCCATTTTGTCATTTGGTTTTGTTTAATTGCAGTGCAGAGGAATTGATAGATAAATTTGCATGCCAGAAAATTATTCTTATTAAGGACAGGGACAGGTGCAGGTTTTTAATTATAACAGTGTTTTATTTTATATTGCTGCTGACTTTTTCAGATGAATGCACTGGACACACTTGGTCAAACAGCGTTGCACAGGGCTGCATTAGCCGGTCACTTGCAAACCTGCCGGCTATTGCTGAGTTACGGCTCTGATCCCTCCATCATCTCTTTACAAGGCTTCACAGCAGCACAGATGGGAAATGAAGCAGTGCAACAGATTCTAAGTGGTGGGTAAAAAGAAAGGCTTGTGTATTTGAACTTCGGCTGCTTCCTTTACAACTTTGGATCGTATTTCTTTCCAGTGCAAGAGACTTACATTGTAGTTTTCTCATCTCTCCCTTCCACTGCCAAGCGCACACAACTACAGTATGTATTGTGCTATACTTGTCAGAAAATAAGTACATAAATAAAAAGCCCTGCTCAGTTCAATGATTTTGTGCAAATGGGAAGAAAATAAACCTCTTGTAGATTTAGAGTGTGCTGCTGTACGGGAGGTTGTAGGAAGGCACATATAGAGAGTTCGGGGGGGTTTTTGGTAACAAGTTCAAAGGCAACAGAAATATTGCTGAGGATATGAGAAATGTTTTTCCCTTCATCAGCCACCCTGTCAGGTTACTCCATAGTTTAGCAGTCACAAGCAGAATGTCACTGGCAGAAAAAATACTGATAGTTGCTAAGCTGTGTGGACTTTTACTTCAAATCTCTGGCTTGTCCCGCCAAGAAAGATTTTATTGTGAAAGTGCTTTGGATACTATGTAGCTAGCAATTTGTTTATATCTTACATTAAAAAGGTGAATGGATGTTTAAAGAGGGTGCCACTGTTTTTCCTGTAAGTGCTTAAGGATTTGCCTATGTTACGTATGAATTTTTGCAAGTACATAGAAGAATAATTGCATCAGTAGCAACTACAGAGAAAGTAACTCACCTTACAGTGAGATGTGTGGGTAGTCAAAGACTGGCTATCCAGGTAGACCTGTGGTGGCTAGAAACTCCATTTCCTCCAGTGTTTTCAACAATATTGCCTTGAAACAGGACACAAAAAAAAGCATTTCACAACAGTGCAAGGAAGGACTGCTTTGAAGTGTACGCACTCCTGGGATGTACCTGGTTACATGGATAGCATTACCTGTTTAAAATGTGCACATGAATGTGTATGTATCTGAATTGAGAGAGAAGAATGTCAGCCGTAGAGTCTAAAACCTGCTGGTTTACACTGAAACTAAGACTGCTTATTCAGCTGTTTTGGCAATAGGAATTTGAACATTATGACCCCAGCTACATTTTTACAAATGACAACCAACTCCACCCCCCCAGCTTTGGAAAATATGTTGAGCACAAGTTAGTATAACTTAATTATGCTAAGTAATCCTAAACTGTCTTTTTCCCTATGTAGAAAGTACACCTGTGCGCACATCGGATGTGGATTATCGGTTGTTAGAAGCATCCAAAGCTGGAGACCTGGAAACTGTGAAGGTAGGTTTGAGCAATACATGTTAATTTTCCACTTTCCATTGCTGTGAAAGGCTTGTGGAAGACTCTGCTTTGAGAGTTTTGGAAGTAGTGCCCAGTGGATGGTACATCATAAAAAATGGGAAGGCAAATCTCTTCTTTCTTTTTTTTTTTTTTTTTAATAGAAATGTTGCATTAAGATGTGCTGAGATGTGTTTCTCCTGAGTTTTTAGTTGTTAATTTTACTGGTACTTCACACAGTCATGTCTTCAGTGGACTCAGATGTAGCCATAATTCTTTGAAGTGGACTCTGTGATTTTCAGATTCACAGTTTAGTTGAAACAAGCCTCAGGTGCATGTTTCAGTCAGAAGGCAAGCAAACACTATTAACAAGTAGCACGCTTCGTATTTTAAGCCATCCTTAATCTGAAGGTGAAGGGTCAGGCCATGGACTCCCATCATCACAGGATGGTTTCATCTTGTCTTTCATACTTGGTCTGTGGGCAAAACAGCCTGCAGATAGACTGTTCTGCACGCATTCCCACCTTGAGCTTCAACATGACATATATTAATACTCAAACAGCAGCAGTTTTGTGCACCAGCAGCTCCTCTGACTGCTAAACTCAATATTTCTAGATTTCTGAAGGCAACATAGGCTGAAATGGTGACATATCTGGAAAAAGTTACATGACCTTGAACCTGGTGCTTGATATTATGGAGGTTCACCCTTTCTACATTAGGAAGGTCTTCATACTACTTTCATGATTTAAGTCTTGTTTGTTATAGAGGTACTTTCAGCCATAAATTTAGAGCAGCTATTTTTTTAACTTTGTCTAAGTGGAAACTTATTTCCTCATACTTCTAAAAATTTGTTTGGCATTCTGTTGTTGTTGTTTGGTTTTGGGGAGTATTTTTATTTGTTTCTTTTAGTTCAGTACTAGATTCTAACTCCTTTTGTCTTTGCAGCAACTTTGCAGCCCTCAGAATGTGAACTGCAGAGATCTGGAAGGCCGTCATTCAACGCCCCTGCACTTTGCTGCAGGATATAACCGTGTGTCAGTGGTGGAGTATCTGTTGCACCATGGAGCAGATGTGCATGCCAAAGATAAAGGGTACATTTCATGAGAGGCTCTTTTCTATTAGTGTGAGACATATCCTACCTATTCATTTTGCTTCAAATTTCAGTAAAAATCATGTTTTTCTCCTGAAAATCATTCTCTTTCTTCGTGTTTTGCTTTGTTCCTCTACTGTAGGGAGATTAATAGCCCATTAAGACATACTTGACTTTCTGGCAAAGCCATTGCCAAGTACGTATCTGGCACTGTAGTACTTGATACTTCTCTTTTCTGCCCATTTTGGAGACTTCATTGTGCTTAAAAGCAACCTTTAACTTGTTTTAGGTTATCTAAAATTAGTTTTGAGTAGAATGGAGTAAAATACTTACCTCTGATCATTTTTCTAATTCTCTTAGCTAACTTTTATTATCAAGTTATTTATTTCTTGAGTTACTATTCAGTTAAATTATGTGAACCATTTACAGGCTTTTGCATTAATTGCAAAGCAGTCATGTAGAATAACATGATTATGTTTGATCTTTCACTCCGATATATTAGTTCAGGATGGGGGATAATTAATTTCCCATGCTGAATTTTCAGGCTCTCCCTGAAAGGAATGTTTGGGTATCTTTCTGTATCTATCAGTTGTGCAGTGCTTGCTAATAACTGTACTTCAAACACTTTGTATAATGTTACATCTTTTCTGAAATTTGTTCTCAGTATCCAAATTCAGGAAAACAGTGAGTCTTGCAATTTAGTTTTGGCTGTTGTTAACAGCATTGAAGTTACTTGCTTGTGGAAGCAGTAACATTGGGGCTTACTAAGTATTTAAAAGTCTCATGGAGGAGAACTGAAGGAGGATAACTAAGTTTTAATTGATCTTTTAATAGCATAGAATTAAACCTGTGAAAACTGGAAAGACTGAAAGATACCAGTAATGTCTAGTGGAAGTGGGAGTTTTATCTGCTGGAACTTTGTATGATGGCATATCGAATTTTATTCTGTGTAGCTATTAATAACTTCTCTTTTATTAGTGGCTTGGTACCCCTGCACAACGCCTGTTCCTATGGACACTACGAAGTGGCTGAACTCCTAGTGAGGCACGGTGCTTCTGTCAACGTGGCAGACCTGTGGAAATTCACTCCTCTACATGAAGCAGCAGCAAAAGGAAAATATGAAATCTGCAAACTGCTTTTAAAAGTATGTCTGGGAGTTGTTAGATGTGTATTTGTCCTGGTTTTAGCTAGGGTGGAGTTAATTTATTCTCAGTAGCTGTTACAGTGCTGTGTTTTGTAGGGAGGGGTTGAGAGACTGGCTGCATGGTGCTTAATTTCCATCTGAGCCACAACAGTCTTTAAATTTGTATATCTTTTGTTTTTGCTGAAGATTAATTAATGCAAAGTTAATAGCATTTGGTGAGTTCTTTGTGGTATCATTGAATCAATTTTCATCTTACAATTGTCAAATGGTTTCTTGTGTAATGTCATTCACTTACACAAAGAATCATCAGTACAGGTACTCTTTCCAGCACATGTATTAATTAATACTATTAGCTAAGTAGGACAAGACTCTCAAACTGGAAAAAACAGCTGAATTTGTGTAAAAATACAACCCCCCTACCTTTTCCTATCCATCCCTTTCTGGAACAGTTACTGCATTTAAGTAACTTTTGTTATTACTTATGCAAGAGTGTGTTACCGAGCAATAACTGAAGGTGGGTCCTAAATGGTGTAAACCATTATGTTAATGTATAATTTATCAAGATCCTGGAGGAAATGCATATTAATATACTGTGACATAAATATTCATTATACTTAGTGGAAGAACTTGTAAAAAGCATGAGGTAATGCAAAGATGTTTCCAGTGAGAAACATGAGTCTGAGAAACTTCTTAACATAAGGTCACATCCTGCTGTGGGAGGGTGAAAGAGGGTGCTAGAGTAGAATTTCTTGCCAATCCTATTTCCTGTTTCAGCCTCGCCTACTTATGTCACTCTGGAGCACAACATGTAAAATAGGAATAAGTCAGAATATGGATAGTCTTAAAAGAATGAGGATCTTCCCCAGCCACTTTTAATTTGCTGCTGCAAAGCCCTGCTATTTCCCTCCTATCTCATTAGTTATTTCACTTAATTACCGAAAAAGCACTCAGAGTAGCACGTTACTTTGAAACACATCTTCAGCAGATACCAGAAGCTATTCAGAGATGTCTGTGGAGTAGGCATGAGTGTGGCCATGGAAGTAACACCTGAATGTGGGTGTTCACTCAAGCTCTAGAAGCACTCTTAGTCTCTCAAGCACAGTGTTGCTTTATAAATACTAGAGGTCTCTGGCCTTTTCTGATCATTCCACAGGGGGTTTAGCCATATTTTGTGTTCAGAGGATCCTGAATTGGTCTACAACAGGAAATAGAAAAGTGCTGAAATATTTTTTTTTAAAATCACTCTTGCACAAGAGCTAAATGTGCCCTTAAGGTGACAGATTTGTAAAGTGTTTGGGTGTCCATGGAGATGTGCTCATGCTGCAGTTTGCTCAGGGTTTCTCTTCTGTGTCTCTTATGCCAGCTGGCAGTGCTGTCAGTTCTGCTGAGTCGTAGATGTTGAGCTTGACTCCTCTTGACTTGTGTTCCTTCTCTCCTGGTCTGCTTGAAGATGGAAACAAAAATATACTGGCACTTTGGAGACACTGGTTTTTTTCATCACCTTTCTTCAAAATTGCCACTTTCATTTGTTTTTATGCCTTGGAAGGAGTCTCAGAAGACACTGCCTCTTCATTCAGATATTCATTCTGGAGCACAGTTGAATAGTTTCAATTTCAATGAGTTTTAAATTAAAGGATTTAAGGTCATATATTGGAGAAGTCATTGCAGTTTAAAAGACTTTGTGCAAAGAGTGCTCTCTTCCGAAAGGAACCACAAATGTGGAACTAATTCTGTGTAATCAATACTCTGTCCCTTTCTGTCCCTTGCTGTTAATCCTTTACACCCTGAGCATAGTTGTACTGCTTCCAAATACAAGGCAGTTATTTCCTTCTGTTCTCCACCTTCCCGGCTCATTCCCTATGACTCTCACTAACACAGATTTGCCAACATGTCCAGTGGGAAATAGTAGGGTAGACTTGCTGGCAGGAGTTGGGCCACTGTGATTATTCTGAAGAGGCCAGCCAGAGAACTACAGTGCCAGCAGCTTCCTCTGCCTTATCTATCTGTTTTTTTCCCACTGCTGCTGAGAGTGAACAGGGAAGGAGCTGTCCTCCCACAAAACTGAATGTGGAAATGACTCACACGATATGCTCTACATAGTTGTATGTTCCCTTTCTCATATCCCTGTGCTCCAGTGCTGTGTTCTTATCACTGCCTGATTTGCATGTTTTATCAGCGCAGATATACTCCAGCAGTCATCCACGTCCACTTGCCCACCAAAATTTTTTCTTCACTGCTTTCAAGGGCCTGTAAACTGATTAAGATAGTTATCTATTGGAATGTGTAGAGAAAATAATTTTTCTAGTTCCCTTCTGAAACAAGTGCCTTTTAATAGCAGGGGGGCATTTAGTAAGACTTGGAGCCTGGCTTTGCTAGCTCAGAAGGTTGTGCTGAGGAAATACCTCTGCCAGCCATTTAATTCCTGCCAGTTTTCTGGAGAAGGGGAGGGCTGGCTGCAAGGTACTTGCAGTTGACTTTTCTTTAGCAACTGCTGTGACAGTAGGAAATAGCAAAATGCAAGACATGCTTCTGAACTTACTTCTGTTGCAAGCAGAGCAGTGGCAGTTCTTGTGGAGGGTTGCCGTTCTTTCTTAGAGAGTTGAGATTCTCACAGCTGTGTTTCAGACTGATGCTTTTCGGCCTCAACCTCCTGAATTAAGTCTCATGTGACTACTAATCTGTGCAGTTGTTACTTCATGATGGTAGGTCATCAAAATCTCGTGTTCTGTGTTGTTCCACAAAATAGCGACACACTTACGTGCACTGCTCTGCTCGTGACTGTGATGGTAGCATTTGGCTTTGCTCTTTGCAGCATGGAGCTGATCCAACAAAAAAGAATCGAGATGGGAACACTCCTCTAGATTTGGTGAAAGAGGGAGACACAGATATCCAGGACTTACTGCGAGGAGATGCTGCCTTGCTAGATGCTGCCAAGAAGGGGTGCCTGGCACGAGTGCAGAAGCTGTGTACTCAAGAAAATATCAACTGCAGAGACACCCAGGGGCGAAATTCAACACCGCTACATCTTGCAGGTGGGTGATTCACCAGGTTTTGAAGGCTTGTATTTTTATGATAGGGCAACATGTAATTCACCCAAACCAGGATTGGTAAAGGAAGAGCTCCACGGAGAATTGTCCTGTACAAAGAGTTAACTATGGCACCTGTATTTCAGGAGGTAACACAGTTACTAGGGAAGAGGAACTTCTGCAGCTGAAAAATTGCTTTAGTTTTTCAGTCTAATATTTTTCTTTAGTTTAGCTCTCCTAATACCAGATTTCTTTTTCTATGTCTTTTCTACAGCTGGTTACAACAATTTGGAAGTAGCTGAATACCTGCTTGAGCATGGTGCTGATGTTAATGCCCAGGACAAGGGAGGATTAATCCCCCTACACAATGCAGCATCGTATGGGGTAGGTGCAGGCATTCTTGCCATGAGTAGACCAGCAAGGAACTTCTTGAAGTCATATCCATAGCCAGTTACGTTGCAGCTGTCTGGCTGTGAACGTAGTTCAGGTTGGGATGGCATGAAGTATTTGTTGGGCTAAGTTGCTGTTGTGAGTCCTGTTTGCAGTCCTACACATCTAAATAAGACACAGATTCAGGTGTGCTGTAGCAGTTAAAGGCTGCAGTTGGGAAAAATCACTACAAAATAGCTTTTATGCAGGCAAGCAGATGAATAGGATTGAACACTGTTAAGTTTGGGGGGGCATTTGAAACAGAAAAGAGCTCAAGTTGTCTCTGAAAGACTTAGATGGAAGGAAGAGAAAAATACCAGGGGATCATGTGCAGGTAATGACAGGGATGTGATCTGTTGCAGCTGGTGGGAAGCTATGGCTCAAGTGTTGAAGGGCTACTAAGTTCATAATATGGTTGTCCTTCAGGGCAAGCCATCTGCTGCAGTGGGAGTGCAGTGCATTTTGAATGTAGCAGGCCCTTCTTCCTCTCTCTAGGAGGGAGCATCTGAGTATCATTTGCACAGATGCCTGATAGATTGCTTATAAGCAGTTGTTAGTTGTGGTTGAGATGAGAAGGAAACCTCGTGCAAGTAATTGTAAAGACACAGTGCTTGAGAAGCTCCTAGCAGTGTGCTTGCAGTCAGATAGAAGATATCAAACTCAAAAAATAGTGTTTTTTATGGTCTAATGATCTGCTTTGTCTGTCACTACCTGGCCGTGGTACAAGAACAGCAAAAACTGGGAGAGATGACTGTAATAATGGCATGATCACTTTTGTTTGAGTGCCATTTGAAGTAAAAAGTACAATGTTCCCCTTGTTTTTAAGAGCATCAGTGAAACTCAATCTACATCACTGGCATTAGTTCCTTAGGTCAGTTTGGGTTCCCACTATCCTAAGGAGCAAAAAGCTCCAAATGCTGATATAGTAGTAGAAGTGCAGCACAGAATTCTTTTATGTTACTAGGTCCTTATACCAAGCAATATTGATTATCAGCATCTACCATAAGCATTATTTCCCAGGATGTTGCTTAGATGTAGAGATAAATTCTGTTGCAAAGATTGCGTTCTGGTATGGGAAATGAGAACACACATCATATGTGAAGCCAAAGCATTCCTTACAGGCTCAGAGAAATGTAAGAAATTTGTTTGAACTGATTATCACTTCTAGAAATCATAATGGCAATCTAATTACTTTCTCTAGGAAAAGTTAACAAGGCAGTGTTTGGTGCTTTTCCATCAGCTTATTTAGTTAAGAGTTGCTGTATGTCTTTCCTGTGGCATCCCACACTTCTCTCTGAGCTGTCATCAGCCTGTTCAGATCTTTGTGATGAGAGGTAGAGAGATGAGTACTGGTTTCACAAGTTCATAGCTGGTGGGTTTCACAGGCTTTGCCTTTTCCTCACAAAGTATCTTCAGTTCTCCCACCCAGCACTGCATGCTGTGTGCCCCTTGATAGAGCTTCTTGCAGCAGAAAAATCACAGTAACAGCAATTGCTTTAAAAGTTGCGGAGAGGAAAAATAATAAAGTCTCTGGTATTTTCAGACCACACTTGTTCAGAGAGCAGGCTGTTCTATGAGACCTGCAGAGTCACTTAATTGCCATTGAAGGGGAAAATTAAATCCATTGGCAAGTCTTTATGCTTCTGCTTACAATTTCAGTGTTTCATGGTCCTACCCACTCACTTTCACTACCTGCTTTTTCATTTCTTAGCGGTATTGCACAAAAAAAATCTTCTAGTCAGAGGCAGGCAAAAATTTCATTTGCTAGTTTTCCCATTCTCTGACTTTCACTTTGGAGACTTCAAGGATGGGGTATTGGTGGAAGCTTGGGATTGTAAGTTCATTACTTTCATAGCCTATGTAGAACAGTTGTCCCTTATGACACTCAGAATGCATTTTATTAATTACAGCTCTCATAAAGTATGATTGAAGAAAGAGCAAACCTGTGCTGCGACAGATGGATTCAAAGTCTTGCAAGGAATTGCAAGAAAGAAAGTAAAACAATGAAGGCTTCTGTGTACAGACAGGGGTGGCTCAGTAGCACAACACATTGATCTTTAGAGCTTCTAATATTGTATCACAAATGTTGCAGCCCTGTAAATTTGCCAGTTCAAATTTGTCCGTGAATATTTTTTTAATGTGGGATCGAGTATCATGTCTTTTCCTGCAGCTGACACGTCATGCCATGTACTTGGGGTGACTTGACAGAAATACAATTCCGTGCCTGATCCCAATTATTGATGTACTGGTGAATTATCGGGTGGTGCACAGATATAGATGACTTTGAGCTGCAATATAAGCTGGTACCTGAAGAAGTGTGCTGCTACATAGACACCAGAGGCAGAATGAGTTAAAGGAAACTACAGGGCTCTCTAGGCACCATTACCTGCAGCACTAAAAAGCAAATATGTGTTTTACCAGTGTCATGTTGATTAAGATGTTCTTGTGTTTTCCAGCATGTGGATATAGCAGCACTGTTGATCAAGTACAATACATGTGTAAATGCAACAGATAAATGGGCGTTCACACCGTTGCATGAAGCTGCACAAAAAGGAAGGACACAGCTCTGTGCTCTGCTATTAGCTCATGGAGCAGATCCAACCATGAAGAATCAAGAGGGTCAGACACCACTAGACCTGGCAACAGTAAGTTCATGTTAAGGTGCCAGCCACAGGCTGCTCTGGAAGATTTGTTCTGCATATTAAATTCCTTTCTATGGCCCCATGGCATCAAATGGTCTTCAGCTTTCATTGTGCTCAAGTAGAGAGAGAAGAGCAGATCCAGAGTGCCTGTTTGTGACTTTTTACCCATGGTTCCAGGCATTTTCCTTTGGCTGAGCTCTAAATGTGGCTTGTGATTCAAGGTTTGCTTCTGCTTAAGGATTTAATCCTGGGATCAATCTCCTGATTTCCAGAAAAAAACCTGTCTGAAATGTCCCTGATGATGGTCAGTCTGTGTACTGTTGATGATTATTTCTTTGAACCTAGGAGGAACTCCACATGAGCCTTTAGAGGAATGGGATCATTTAAAGGATGATTTTGCTCAATGCCTCCATATCACCTCAGTTCTTTTTATTTTTTTTAACTCCAGAACAATATTATAAGATTTGTAGGTGGCTATGAAACTTTTCTGATACTGGCATCCCTAAACTTTCTTATTAGTGGTGGCTGGTTGAAAGACCTAATAAGGTTGCATGAACCTGTATGTCCCAGGTTAACCAATTTTGATACAACAGATAATGCAACCAAATCAGATGCTGTGTCTGGTTACACTGGAAGTATCATTTAAGGTTATTGATTTATTTATGGAGAGTTCAAGAAATATCCTCCAGAGTAATCTGAGCTCTAGAAAACTTGCTTTGTGATTAAGGATATGAAAATTACTTGATTTCTCTGAGGGGAAATTGGGATGTCTTATTTATGTTCTACAAGAACTTGCAAGGAGGAAATTCTTGAAGATGAGGGTCTTGCTTAATTTAGTCAATAAAGGCTAAATCCAGTTGTTGGCTATGTTCGTACTTCTCCTGAGCTTGGGTCTTTGTTTTTTTCAATTCTAACACTATGAGATGTGATTAGAACAAAGGCAGTGGTAGTCTTTCCATTGAAACTTTGTTCCAGTGCAGAGTGCTTCACCTGAAGTTGAGCCTGACAGAGAAATTATGAGGTGGCGTTTCCTGTTCTAGTTTCTGAAGGATTTCAGATATAGTTGCTGCATTGCTCTTCCTAGTTTTAATGCCTATAAAATCACTCTGGCAGAAAGGAAATTAGATGTATCTTCTTACATACCCTTAGAAATGGGGAGAAACCGATTCACCTGTGTCTGAGCAGTGAATCAAAATGTTCTTGCTGCCACGAATACCCCTGTAACAAAAGTTGGTATTTTTCTTTCTAATGGGGAACAAAGCAATTGAATAAAACAGAAGAAAAATTCTTTCCAGAAATTGGTGACTTGTGATAGCAGGACCTCATGTTGGATTTTCTTTCTGTTTTTCAGGCTGATGATATCCGAGCTTTGCTGATAGATGCGATGCCTCCAGAAGCTTTGCCTACGTGCTTCAAGCCTCAAGCTACTGTCGTTAGTGCCTCTGTGATCTCGCCAGCATCCACACCGTCCTGCCTATCTGCAGCCAGCAGTATAGATAACCTCACTGGGCCACTGGCAGAACTAGCTGTAGGAGGGGCATCAAATGCTGGTGATGGAGCAGCAGGAACTGAACGGAAGGAAGGAGAAGGTGCATTTGCTGCTGGACAAGTTTACATTGCCAGAAGTACAGTAGTTTAGTCTCACAATAGGCCTTGCTTTATCTGGAAAGCATTTCCAACTAGCCAGAAAATACTGTGCCGCCTGAACTGTTACCTAGTTTTAAACTGCCTGATGCTTTCTCTGTTTTAACGTGTTCTGCTAGGAGCACTGTTGACTGTTCATCTGTGTTTGCTGTCAGTGATTAGGTCTGACTGCAAAGACAGATCTGATTAGGTACCCAGGTGTTTGTTGTTGATTTTTTAAAGAAAATCAAGTGAGAATTATTTTGATGAAGGAATTACGAGTGTGATGGCTGGGGGACTTTGCTAAGGCTTTTTAAATGCTTTGATTAGTATCTGGAATCCTTGCTTTAGGTCAGCATCTAGGTGATCACATAGCAAAAAGACACCCACCTTCCTTTCCTTCTCTTTACAATATGAGCCTGTATTTGTCACAGATGGCTTGAGCTTTTAATAGTTATTCTGAAGAGAGAACATTGATGAGCTTTGCACAGAGCTTTGCCACAGTGAAAGTGGATTGTTTATTACAGGCACAGACAAGTTGATTGTAAAAAGAATCAGAGTTTGAAATTTTGAGAGAATCAGTAATATTGCTTGATTTTTTTTTTCCTAAGTTGGTTATTTTGGTTTTTGTTAATTGAGATGTATAGGTTATAAAGACTTGTTTCTTCTCTTACAGTTTCTGGTCTTGACATGAACATTACCCAGTTCCTAAAAAGCCTGGGTCTTGAACACCTTCGGGACATCTTTGAGACAGAACAGGTAGGTGACAAGCTTCATCATGTGTGTTTAAGGATAAACTAACCTAATAAATTTGTGTGACATTTTTGTTTTCTAATTGAAAAAGAGAAAGAAAAAACTCCCAACTTCACATCTATAGAAAAACAAGTATGCCCAAATTTTCTTGCAGTTTTCTGCAAATGACTTGCTGGATACATTATGGTGAAGTTGAGAAACCTATGAAAATATTTTTTGATTCAGGTGTCCAGTAGCTTTCACTTTCTTATATATACACTATGACTGTCAGTTTGTATTCTGAGAGTTATACTGGACCTTGTGAACTTTGAACATGATGGCTGAAATGAAGTTATGTTGGAATGTAACCTGCCCTTCTCCTTCAGCAGTCTTGACAACCAGGCAAGCTTTTTACCTCCTGTAGTGCTGCATGCGGTACTTTGGTTAGATCTAGGAAATCCTCCAGTTTGACTATATGCTGAAATAAAAATCTAGTTTGCAAGAGCATGGTCACACTAGAGAGTGCAGAAGCTACATTTCCTGTTAGGTTAGACCATAGCATTAACTGGGTTTTGCAGGCCTAACAAGTTTCAAAATACATTGAGAGATAGGGATAAAACCCTGCAGATTTATCAGTAAGTCAGAGTATATGAAAGGAATACAACTAACGTAACAGTTTCTCAAGGTTATATTATGTTTTAGAGAAGTATCTGTAATATATTTGCAGACTCTTTTTATGTACTGTTTCTTAAATTTGACATGTTACATTTAAATGGATTTATTTGTTTGCTTGAGTGAGATGGATGCACTGTTAGAAGTGAAAAGTGCAAGTGCACTGAACTTGATGGTTGTGTTTTCATCCAGCCTGTGCTGCTAATCTTTTATTGAGGGACCAGGAAACAAAGATCTGAAATGTAATGTGTTGCTTACAGAAAGGAATCCAACTGTTTCTGTGAAATATCCTAGGAGGTATCTCTCCAAAGTTAAAATACCATATATTTTTTCCCCTTTTTATATATAAAGCATAAGCTCTTTTCTCTAATTTGGAACTCTTTCTATTATGAAGGAAACCAACCTCAAACCAATTTATACTCTTTTCATATTTCTCTTTTCTTATTATTTTTCACACCTTCCTGTTGCCTTGCTGGCTTTGTTCTACTTCTGCTTCCTTAACTCCTAACCTGTTTTTAAGATTTTCCCCTACTAATAAGATTTAATAATACAAATCCGATTCATTATATTCATAATTTTGAAACCATTTAGGTCCTCTTGTAAGATTCTTTGTAGTAAAAATAAGCTCATCTTCTTTAAGCTTACTGTTTTGGGCTTGTTTTTGCAAGGACTGCAGTACCTTCATGTGCACATTTTCACCTTGGCTCTAGCCTCCTCCTGATACCTTCTAGTATTTTGTTTTTTCTGTATTCTTTTAATGTTCTGCTGCACATGAGGAATATCTGCAGTGGCTTTTACACAACAATCCCAGTGGGGTTGTTTTCTGCTCAGACAGATGTTCAGTGTAGATATTAATTCCTTGCTTGAGATTCTTTCTTTTGAATTAATGATACTCAGTTTGTAGTGGACAGAGTTCATACCTGCAATTCAAACTGTGCTAATAATACAACTTCTTTTGAATCAGGTTTTATGGTTTCCTATTATTTTCTGAGCTTCCCATTCTAGTTTGATGTGTAAATTTGGAAGCAGATTTTATTCAGTTATCTTCTCCAGTTGAAATATTTCTGGTTTTCACAAAATCACCACAGAGCACAATTGATTTATAGTGCACACTACTTTATTTAGCCTTTATCTCCTGTTCTTTGCAAAAATGTTCATTTGACATCATGTTTTATTACTTTATTGCTTCCACCATTAATCCCCATGACCGTGAAATTTAAAACCTTGTCAGGTGATTGTAAAGGTATTCATGTATTGCAACCAAATGAATAGTTGTATATGTCCTTACAATTGTAATTATTTCCAAAAATAGTAGAATAGTTGGGCATGACTTAGCATAGCTGATCTGCTGGTTTGATACACATGCAAGTGCACATGTGTATATAGATACGCAGTAGTAACACACATCATAACAGTGGTGATGTGAAAAGACAACCTCTATTAGTAAGCTTATAGAAAAATAATTTCTGCTTATGCACTGAAAATAATGAATTTTGCACCACACTGTAAAATTTTAAATGCTTGAAAAATGTTCCCATATTTGTCCCAGCACTTCTGTGCATCCTCCTTCTACCTAAGTAAAAATGTTTGAGAGCCTTCTGTATGAACCAACTCCTCTTAGCTGGTGTAAGAGAAGTAAAAGTTTTGCACAGCTTCACAGTGTAGCAGCTGGTGTGGTCCTGTGATAGGAAGAGGTTTGCCAGAAGGTGGCAGCAATTAGAAAGGAAGCAAAACATAAAAAATATATGTGTTCTTGGTTGCACCCTGAATGTATTCCATTTTCTAAACTGATAGATTTTCAGCCTTGGAAGTTGGGCCAGACTTGGCAAATGATTTTTGTGGGTTTTCACCTTTCTAGATAACCCTGGATGTGTTGGCAGACATGGGGCATGAGGAGCTTAAGGAGATTGGGATCAATGCATATGGACATCGCCACAAATTAATAAAAGGCGTGGAAAGACTTCTAGGAGGGCAGCAAGGTAAATAATGGCACTTTTACTGGTTAGTCTAAGTGTAGCGTACAGCAGGCTCCCAGAAGCCACCTTCTCTAAACGGAGGCATTGTCACCGGGACTTGAAAGAATCCACATGTCAGGAAAGTGTATTTGCTGGCAGACCTGGTGGCTGAGTGGGTTGTCACAGGTAAAGAATATATTGAGGAGATACTGGACTGAGTGATCACTTGCCTTTCAGAGAACAGACCCACCCTGAGGCAGCCTTGGAAGCTACGCCCGTTTCATGGTACACCCCAGGCAGGAGCTTTTGGATTGATTTGCCCTACATCCTACCCCTAGGCCAGTTATATCCTGAAGGGCGGACCTGATGGATGGAGTCTTAGCTGCCCCACACTTCTGAGATGCTTCTATTGAAAGCGGAAGCAGTAAAGGGCAATTATGTCCCACATGCATTTTATTTCTCTCTTTTAAAGCCTCTGCTGCTAATGAAAGCCCTTTTATCTTTTTGAGGTTGTGCTTCTGCCTTGTGTTTATTTTGCATTTCCTGCTGTACTGGGGTTGTTTAAGAAGAATAATGATGATGATCAATACAAATAGATCTGGCAGTGGTTTTTCCTGTTGATTTTTGCTCCTTTTTATTCCTTCTCTTTGCAGGCACCAATCCTTACTTGACTTTCCACTGTGTGAGTCAGGGGACCATTCTCCTTGACCTTGCTCCTGACGATAAGGAGTATCAGTCTGTAGAAGAGGAGGTAATCCAAGACCCTTTCTTATTGCTTCAGTGGCCGTATATTTCTCTTTTCACTTACAACCTGTCAGAGCTAAAGTGTGCAATACATGCTGAAAGTGATAAAATAGGCTTTGGTATGTGAATTGACTTCAATGACTTGAAGTTTAGGGGTCTTCTTGTGTCTTTTCATATAAGAGCAATGATAGAAATTATTTTGCTGTGCCCTGGCAGTTTTTTTAATAAGTGGTCTGTTCACTTACTTAGTGTTATCCCAATTTGCTTTGTTGTTGTTGTGTTTTGCGCGTTGTCTCAGATGTTGTCTTATAGGAAGGGTTTCCACAGCTTTCCATGGATAGGTAGACCTGTGGAAATCTAAAGCTTTGTGTAAAGCCCAAGAGATCAGGACCTTGCAATTCTCTAAGCATTTTCTGTGCTCAAGCTATTTCTGCAAGTGAACCATCTTGTTTTCTCTTGTCTCAGTGGCTTAGTTAATCTGTAACCCAGATAAACAGCTCTTGGATAATTGAGAATTGACTGTAATTTTGCCTCCCACACACACATGCTCTTGTAGTTAAGTAAACTGCAAGCAGATACCATCTTGAAAGCAAAAATCATAACAGAAAAGAGATTTTCTGAAGAGTTTTATTTGGAAAAAACTCCGGTTTACTGTGCATTGGCTGTTTGTGTTGTGTTCCTACACTGTAGCACAGAAGTGTTTGGAGTCTTTTTAGAAGTCTAGATAGTCAGTATTGCTGCCAGTTTAGCCAGGAATATTTTTTTATTAGTAACTTCATAAACTGGAGTTTGTGCAGATCTTTTTTATAAACTTTTCTGACAGAAAGGGTCACTTGTCTGCCATAGTAAATTGGGATGTTTATTTGAACTGTTACTAAACATTGCTGCTGTAGCGATAAATACCTCGGGAAAAGACACAATGAAACCATTAAAATGCTCAAGATCTGCTAATGACTTAAGACAGTACAGGCATTTTCCTATCACTAAGAAGTGCAAACTAAGCTCACTAAAATCATGTTTGTTACTACGTCAAAATGATACTTTTGTATATTCATGTTCAAAGATTGCTTTTTTCCTAATCTAAAACAGATTTTCTATTTTCATATAATTTGGATAGCAAGTGCCATTATTCTCCTTTTTCCTGTGCGGATTTTTATTACAAGATTGGATAATTGCATCATCCAACTTCTCTACTGTGGAACAGCATAGCAGGTTGGGTGCTTGAGAAATTGAGGTGTACCTCAGTTTAAAATTGGCCAGTTTGAGGGTTTTTTTACACCTTTTAATTCATTTTCAGTCAAGATTGCCTGTTGTTGTCAGTGATACACTGAGACACTGCATAGATACTTTGCCTTATTGTCAAGCTTTTGTGCTGAACATTCAGTTGTGTTCTTTTATGTAGATGCAAAGTACAATCCGGGAGCATCGAGATGGTGGAAATGCTGGTGGGATTTTCAACAGATACAATGTCATCAGGGTAAGTTTCAAACCCTCTAATTTTATGTGATAAAGTATGTTTGTATTTATGCCAGCAGGCAGAATTGGTTTAATGGATCACCCTTTTTATATTTAAAGTTCTTTGTTGAAATAGTATTTAGGAACAGAGTTAACACAAATGCTAAATGCTAAAAATAGCCTTAATGTGTGCTCTGTACATTGAATGAGGGAGAGAGGTGTCAACCTGATCTCTTAAAGGAATCTGAAGAACTGATGCTGAAGACAGAAGTGGTGAACCATCTGACTCTCTAACAATCTGATTGAATCTCAGAGGTCTTTAAGTTCTGTATTTGACTTTGCATCCCAGATCTGTTTTTTTCTCAGTGTAGTCTTTTCTTGCCTTTTTAAAGAAGATTTGGGGGCTGGGAGGGTGAAAGGATAATCATGACTTTAAATAAAAAGTTTCTATCTCCATATATAATTTTCCATCTTGACACTACCTTCTTTGCCCTTGCCAACTAGAAAAATACATTTTACAAGCTCTGGTATTTCAGAAACTAGAGGGTTGTCTTTCTGAGGGAAAGTACACTTTCTGTTGCTTTTTTGTGGGAGAAGGAAATAGAGGAAATCAGAACAGAACTTGGTTTCTGAGCTTCAGGAAACCCATGGTGCCTATCTGTTTGAAAAGTAAACCTGTGCAGAGCCTTTGCAACTTGATCCAGTAGATCACATGTACTGAAGTAAACTGCTTCCATCCTACTCCCAACCCAAGGTAAAGTCCTTTACAGAACCACGGTGGTATTAGAGCATGTGGCTGAAATGATATATCAAGATAGATTAAAGAGCACATCTGTATATTGTTTTCTGTTCATAAAAAGTAAACCTAAACTAGACAGCCAGGTTCAAAAAGCTAGACCAGATTGGCCAACAGAGCTCAAAACAGAGAGAGAAGGAGCTTCAGACAGTTTCTAGTTCCTTGTGGTATTGCAGGCTTTGAGAGAAAAAGCCTGAAAGTTATGCTTAAACCTGATAACTTGAACTGCAATTTCACAGTAGTTTTAACCATTTGTAAGCGTGTGCTACAGAGTTGTTTGAAAGACTTCAGCCTTGTGTGCAAAACAGCCATGGGGTTTCTTTATGCCATTCACATGTTGAATTTATGTGAACTCTGTGAAATGTGTTCCATTTCAATTGCAATTCAAGTGTGGTTGGACCTGTTGTACCACTGCAGATTCAAAAGGTGGTGAACAAGAAGTTGCGGGAGAGATTCTGTCACAGACAGAAGGAGGTCTCAGAGGAGAATCATAATCATCACAATGAACGCATGTTGTTTCATGGTAAGGAAGTAGTGTCTTTTTGTATGTATTGGAATTTAATAAAAACCCCTAAACCTTACAAGGACCTACAGGCACTGTTAATGTTGCAAACCATCCTATACAAGTAATTGTATTTCTACACTTGAAGTGCAGGGGGTGTGTTGGGGATGTGGGAGTAGTGGAATTAGTCTGTATGGTTTCTACAATTTAAAAAGTTACAGTAGATAAAAAAATACTTCTTGTTGTTATTATTTCAAGAAAAAGGAAGGTTTTTTGCTAAGCAATATCTTAGTCATTTCCAGTAAAGCTGCTGGGAGGATGTTACATTGCTGTGAGAAAGACACGGTATCTCCTGAATGAGGAGAGTAGCACACAGTAAAAGCAAACCCTGGCACTGATTCAGCCCAGCATCAGGGAAAGGAATCAAAACCAGCCATGAGTTTCAGCAAGATTTCTTTAGAAGTGCCTACAAATGGCAGTTGCCTGAGGGTCCTTCTGCCCTAGATTCTTCTATGATTCTGTATAGGAAATCAGTTTTGGGCATAGCTGTCCTGACATCTTGCCCCATCTTAGCCAGTACTGACTGCTGAAGAAGGTGTGCATTGACAAGATAAATTGTACTGAAATGTGAGTAGGGGGAAAGCCTTTTAATGAGATCCAAGAAATGAGTCACACGTGGGATTTTGGTATATAATGATAAATCCCACACATCGCTGCATCCTGCTGGATATCGCCCCCTTCCAGCTGACTGAACATGCTTTCTGGTATTTAATGGTCTATTTGAGGCAGATAAACTCTTGACATAGAGTCCTATGTTACTACAGAACTTAACAAGTGTGTATCTTTGTGTCATTCTGTTCTAGGGTCTCCTTTTATTAATGCTATCATTCACAAAGGATTTGATGAAAGGCACGCATACATTGGAGGAATGTTTGGAGCTGGAATTTACTTCGCTGAGAACTCCTCAAAAAGCAACCAATATGTGTATGGAATAGGGGGAGGAACAGGCTGTCCCACACACAAAGACAGGTCCTGTTATATCTGCCACAGGTATAAGTCCAGCAGTTTTCCATACATAATTCTGGCTGTCCTGGTTTTTACGATCCTGGCACAGGATGACTTGTAGGGAAATAATGGCCTCTTGAGCTTGGTCATGGCAGGAAAAATGCAGTTTTCCATTTGTCAAGGCTGAACAAAAAAAGATATAAATGCAGCAAGTCCCACAGGAAGGTCAAAAATTACATCTACACATGCAGTGAGTATAAATCAAAGTGAGCTGTGGTCAGGAAAGAGACTTGAAACAGCAAGTTTGAAAATGAAGAGTCAGGGGAAAATAGCAATTAAACTCCAGGCACTCTCAGAACAAAACTGCAGTGCAAAGTGGTGGTCAGCAGTACAGTGTTGTACTATGGGTCAGATAATTTTGGAGGTAGTGAGGGGTACTTCATCATGGCTTTGTTTTGTACTGGAGTAGATCAATGTGTTTCTCACACTTTGACACCTGTCCATACCCTGCTGATAAGAACACGGAGAGTTTCATCTTCTTTCAACAGCTTTATATAAAGGGAACTAGAACAGGCCTGCATGTGAGGGCTAAACAAAGTATGTGTTTTCTGTTCTGTGTGTCATGAAAGATTTTTTTGTGGCAGGTTTTATTATACAGTCTTAGAACTGGTTTCTAAAAGTGTTTCTCTAAAAAGCCATGAGAAATTAATTGTAAGAAAATAAACTCAAAAGACTGAAATTGTTCTGGAAGCATACGACTGCTAGTAAGATATATGAAAAGGATGCTTTATTTTTTCCTTTTAGACAAATGCTGTTCTGTAGAGTGACCCTTGGAAAATCCTTTCTTCAGTTCAGCACAATGAAAATGGCTCATGCCCCTCCAGGGCACCATTCTGTTATCGGCAGGCCAAGCGTGAATGGACTTGCATACGCTGAATACGTTATCTATAGAGGAGAACAGGTATGTGGGTTAACAAGGACTAGGTGTATGGAAGGACAGAGGGCTGGAGAGGGGGTGAGAGTGGTTTCCAGACCAAGTGTGCTGTGATAACCTGGTTGATTAGATTTTTTTTTTCATTTAAATGTGGAAATAAACAGTGAACTGTATCTAACCAGCAAAAGCTACTCCTATCCACTGAGCTGCTCTGATTTATACCACGCAGAATTGCCTAATTTTCCTTGTGGAGCACTGCTATAGCCTATTAAGAATGGTACTTTCTCTCAGTAGGCTCACTTTCTCCCATCCCATTTCACTGGCATTACTGCAGTATCAATGTCATGCATTTCTGGGGCTCTTGTGCATCTTGAAGATTCTGGGCTTTTTACCTGTAAATTCCCAGCAGTGACTACCCTTAAATGGTAGATGGAGTAGCACAGCAATCTTCAGAAGCTGATTTTTTTATTCTGAATAATTCAGCTAGACCCTGACCATAGAAAAGTGATTTTCCTAGTACACTCGGTGGCTTCAGGACCACTGGATGAAGCTGAATAACCACAAGTCTGTGAGGCCTGAAGACATGCATCCCAAGGTCCTGAGGGAGCTGGTTGATGTTGTTGTACTCTCCATAACATTTGAAAAGTCCCTGGTGGGCAGACGAGGAACCCAGCGACTGGAAAAAGAGAAACTTCACTCCTATTTTTGAAAAGGGGAGAAAAGCAGACCTGGGAAACTACAGACAAGTGAGCCTCACCCCTGTGCCTGGGAAGATCATGAAACAGATCCTTATGGAAGCAATGCTAAGGCACATACAAGTCAGGGAGGTGATCCAAGACAACCAGCACAGCTTCAGTAAGAACAAATGGTGCCTGACCAATCTAATGACCTTCTGTGATGGAGTGACTGCAATGGTTGACGAGGGAAGATGCACCAATGTCATCTACTTGTCATGTCCCACATGGCATCCTTATCTCCAAGTTTGAAGGATGGGCTATTTGGTGGATAAGGAATTGGCAGGATGGTGCAGCCAGAGGGCTGTGATCAGTGGAGGCTGGTGGTGAGAAGTGTCCATCAGAGCTCTGTCTTGGGACCGATGCTCTTAATATCTATCAGTGACATAGATATGGAGGTCAAGTGCACCTTCAGCAAGTTTGCAGATGACATGAAGATGAGCTGTGCCGCTGACACAAAAGAGGGACAGAATGCCATCCAGAGGGACCTGGACATGCTTGAGAAGCAGGCCCACAAAAACTTCATGAGGTTCATCAAGGCCAAGGGCAAGGTGCTACACTTGGCAATTGCAGGGCATTCCCAGACATGAGTACAGACTGGGAGATGAACTTGCTTGAGTGCAAGCCCTGTGGAGAAGGACATGGATGATTTGGTGACAAAAAGCTGTACCTGAGCCAACAATGTACGCTCGCGTCCCAGAAAACCAACCACATCCTGGGCTGCATCAAAAGAGGAGTGGCCAGCAGGTCAAAGGAGTTGATTCTCCCCCTGTACTCTGCCCTCATGAAACCCCACCTGGAGTGCTGCAATCCAACTCTGGGGTCCTCAGCGCAGGAAGTTAGAGTGGTACCAGAGGAGGGCGACAAAGATGATCGGGGAGGTGGAACATCTCCCCTCTGAGGAAAGGCTGAGAGAATTGGGATTGTTCAGCCTGAAGAAGGCTGCAGGGAGACCTTATAAAAGCCCTCCAGTACCTACAGGAGGGTTATAAAAAAGAGGGAGAGCATTTTTTTACATAGGCGCATAGTGGTGGGACATGGGGGTAGCCATTTTAAACTGAAAGAGGAGAAATTTAGATGAGATGAAATTCTTTACTCAGAGGGTAGGGAGGCCCTAGAACAGGTTGCCCAGAGACGCTGTGGATGCGCCATTCCTAGAAGTGTACAAGGCTAGGCTGGATGGGGCTTTGAACAATCTGGTCTTGTGGAAGGTGTCCCTGCCCATGGCAGGAGAGTTGGACCTAGGTGATCTTTAAAGATCCCTTCTACCCAAACCATTCTATGATTCTATGATAAGACTATATAGTAAGTTCAGGTTCACAGGAATCTTGGGAAGGTCTCACTGGCCAGCCTCTTGTTGACACTGAATCCAGGCCAGATTGCTGAGGACTTCTTTCACCAGGCAGGTCTTGGAGGCCTCAGCAAATGGTGTTTCCCAGCCTCCTACAGCAGCTTGTTCCTTTGATTACTTATTCTCAAAGTTAACAAATACATTCTTTGTATCCAGTGGAAATCTTCCCTGTTCTAATTCATCTCATTCTCCTGCTGCACATCTCAGGAAAGTCTGGCTGTTTTCTCAGTAGCCTTCCATACATGATGGAAGATTACTATGAGGTCCTGCAAAGCCTTCTCTTTTCCAAACTGAGCAACCCCATCTCCTCAGCCTCTTCTTGTGTATCCTGTGCTCTCTCCCCTTGACTATCTTATCGGTCCTTTGTTGAACTTGTCTCCAGCTTGGCATCTTTCTTGTGTTGGAGGGCCCAAAAGTTGTATGCAGTTTTCTGGCTGTGTCGAAGTGAGTACTGAATAAACAGCAGTCACTGCTGCGTTGCTGCTGATGTACCACAGAATGCTGGTAGCCTTTATTGCTGCCAGGACATGCTATGGATTCTGCTTTAGCTTGCTCTCACCCAAGGACTCCCACACCTTTTCAGCAGAGTGGCTTCCCATCCTGCAGTGTTACAAGGACTTCATCCCAGGTGCATTTGTCCTTGCTGGATTTCATGAGGCTTCTGAGTAGGCCCAGTCTCCTCTCATCTCTCTAGGTTCCTCTGAATGGGGCTCTCCCCTCAAGCAGCTTCAGCTTTGATCCAGGACTGAATCGCCAACCAGCTGTCTTCAGAAAACACTGGACAGATGACTGACTGGGTTATGTGCTTTGGGTGGGCCAACTGTTTTACTGCCAGTAAAGGCATTTGCAGGTTACATGGCAAGTTAGTGAGCCTTTTGGGATCAGACTATGAGACCTTTGAGTAACAGGCACTGACCGATCTGTAGGATTAGCTAACAAAGGGAGTAACTCTGAATTCCTGTTACACACACAATTTCTGGCAGTATCTGCATGGACAAAACATCTTTTTTCCTACTAGTATATTAACCAAGATATTAACTATATCAAGCAGTTCCCAGTTATTGCTGGCTAGGTTTGAAATCTGCTTTTTCGTCTGCACACTGTGAAGGTAGAGCTGATTCTTGTACTGTCCTTCCTGGGCATTGCAAAAAGTGGGAACTTGCGAAGTGTACCCTTGCATAAAGCACTGGTTTTTTTCTTGTTTTACTTTCAGGCATACCCAGAATATCTCATTACATACCAGATTGTGAAACCAGAAGCTCCCTCACAGACAGCAACAGCAGCAGAGCAAAAGACCTAGTAGCTTCAGAGCAGTGAAGAAGGATGTGGCTTCAATCTTGGACTGGATGGATACATGTGTCGGAAAATCAGTATCATAAAATTCTTAACAACCTGGAAATAAGCTGTATGTCTTTTATAAAGTATTGCTGTCTTGAATATGATATGAGAAACTCTTGCATACTGAACTGCTACTGTTCCTCTTGAGGAAAGTTTACAAGGGACTGCCTTTTAATAACATATCTCAGGCTCTTAGTCTCTGCAGTTACCATGTGTAAAATAATGTTGTTTTGATCTAGACCTTGGGAACATTATTGTGCAAATGGAAATCTTTATCAGTGCCATCTCACATACTAAAATTTCAGACACTACTATTCTTGTTACTTTATTTCCATATAAATTGCATTAAGCCCATCATTTTCTTTTCAGCATACACCATTCATTTTCTGTTTTCAAGAGATCCTATTTATTCTCCTTTTGTATTCTGAAGTTGAGCCAGAAGCTTCTTGAAGATATTTTGCACAAAGTCGAGTCGACTAAAATCATTAACAATGCAATATAAATTTCACCTGAGGAGGGGCTAGGTCAGATTCTTTAATATAGGGGGGTTTTTGCACACCTCTGAGCAAACAATAATATGAGTGAGTGTAACATTAGAGTGGAAACAAATCATAATAGTTCACTGCTTTGTCTGTGTGGGTTTTCTGGGGGAAGCCCTGGGAAGTGTTTGCAAGGGTAAAACCAGCTCCTGTGCTTGGAAGAAATTGATAAAACAGGTCTGTGCCCTCTACTGGCATCCCTGAAAGAACATTTTATAAGGCTTCTATTAAGTACAAGCACCTTGTGAAATGTTCTCCAGTTGCAGCAGCTATAGCAGGTGAAAAGTCAGAAGATTTCGTACAGGAGGGCATATCTAGTTCTTGTCTGTCTATAATATTAGACCCAGTAAACGGGGTTTAGCCTGGTAAGGGAGAGTGTATTGTAGCAGTTTCATGTCACACCTTGGTGTGTGACATCACAGTTGAAGAGCTTAAGGGATTTACAAAAGTAATAATTTTTTAATATCCACTTTACATTTTGATGAGAACAAAATTTTAAAAAATCAGTTGGCAAGTGGATTTGTTTGCAGGTATACCAGAGGACAAAGCTGGGATTTATTCACCTAATTCCCTTCTTCCCAAGTTCCCAGATTTATTTTATGGGGTAGGAGAAAACTATTTTTAAGCATTGCATAGCACAGCTTCAAACAGTTTCAAAAGTCCCCCTTATGGACCACATGCATTTAAAAAAAATAGAAAACAATTTCTTTTTGGTGATGTTTTACAGTTTCAGAGAAGGCTGAAAGTTGAGACCTGTTAATTTTTTTCCTAACGACCAATACCAAGAGATGTGCTTCAGTATTGTCTGTGTAACAACTGGAGGAAAAAGTGTTCCTTTGAACACAACACACTGTATATTTCCCTATCAAGCAGCACTGTTTAGTATCTCATGATCTAGCTCACACATTCAGGTTTTATCCCCTTTAAAGCAAGGAAATGACAGAATAGCGTGCTTTTAGTTTATAAAAATATATGTGCTACTCACAAGTGAGATTTCGCTGACATGTTTGGATAAAACACAGCTGAGGAGCTTTTCACTTTCAGCATTAAGACAACTTTTTTATTTTTAATATTAAGGCATTATGCTGAAGCAAGTTATCCTCACAAGGAATTTCACCCACTGTAAAATCAGTCATTTGATGCAGTATAGCTACCTGAACATCATCTGTAATATTTCTAAGAAAAAGCTTAGAAATAGCAATACTCCAACAGATCTTGAACTTTGAGTTTTACTTTTCTTGAGGTGACAGTGGATATATGGTTCTCACTTCCTTTTGTGACATGATTAAATATGTAGCTTTGAAGTCCCAGCTAGGCTCTAGCCTAGTTGTCCTTTTAAACAAATTTCATTGATAAAATTGGGTGCTTGTATTTTGGCTACTTGTTTCGTAGTGTTAGGATTGCAAATATCACCACTAGGCTTTGAAGCTTTGTATTCACCATTTAAGTTTGGGGTTTATTTTTAATTTAGTTAATGATGGACTGAGGGAATGTGCCTATCTACACTAGAGTTTCAGATAGTGGCCAGAGCGAGTATTGCTCACTGTCCCCAGTTAGACATAGTTTTAAATGGTGAAACAGCTGTGCTGCTTAGGTGAGCAAAATGGGTAATCTAGGTGTGGAGGTGAAAAGCTTTACATCTTTCAAAACCAAGAACAAATCTAAAAAGAAAAACCCCACCAAGCCCACACCGGGTGCTGTTCTTGCTTGTTGTTTCCTGTGTGATGATTGAACTAATGGCTAGTCTGGATTTCTTCTGCAGCCTTGGACATCTAGAGGATAAAAATAGCCTCTAGAGAATAGGAGACTAAGAGGAGACCTCATTAGTGTCTTCAGCATCCTTATAAGGGGAAGCAGAGGGACAGGTACTGATCCCTTCACTTTGGTGACAAGTGACAGGACTCATGGAAATGGCCTGAAGCTGAGTTGGGGGAGGTTCAGGTTGGATATCAGGAAAAGGCTTTTCACCCAGAGGGTGGTTGGGTACAGGAATGGGCTCCCCAGGGAAGTGGTCACAGCACCAAGCCTGACAGAGTTCAAGAAGCATTTGGACAATGCTCTCAGGCACATGGTGTGACTTGGGGTGGCCTGCACAGGACCTGGAGTTGGACTCTGGTCCTGATGGGTCCCTTCCCACTGAGCATATTCTATGATTCTGTGATTCTACTTTCCAGTATCTTTCAACTGCCAGTGTTAACGTATCTGATGTTCTGTGCAGAGTAAAGGTGCTGTGTGAGGAAATCATTTTGCAGTGGTTTTCGTCTTGTTGTGATCTTGTATCTGTTTGTGGCCAGACAGAGGAATACCCAGGCCTGATGATGCATCTGTGTGTTGTAGAAACCTGTGCAGGAGTAGCATATGTTGTTGTAGCTCCTCTTACAGTTTAAAATGAAGTGAGGATCTGCCCATCAATATCAAAGTTACCCTTGAAAAACCTGGTCATGGTTTTGGTGGTAGAGCTGCATTTGGCAGGTTGTTAGTGGTACAGATGCTGCTACTCTAACTGGGAGAGTTAACTTCAATGGGACCCTAAAAGTACTGTCCCCCCATAACCAGGCAGCTGCTGCCTCCTGAGAAATGGAAGCTTTTGACCTTCTGAGAAGGGCAGTCCCCTGATAATGGGATGCTCCTTTGCAGCATTAGGTCATCAGTGGAGGCGTGGTAGGCTGTAAGAACACTCTGGGCTGAGCCATGTCATCGGCTTGGGAGCCTGGGCATCTCTCACTGACTCTAGAAAGAGCTATTCCCATTGAGACAGAACACAATGTCTGCTGGGGAAAGGGACAATTAGTCTCTCAGGCCTGTTGATTTTTGTTAAGTGTCCCTTTGAGGCAGCATTTTGAAACTTCTGTGCAGTTTGTGACAGGACTTTAATAGGCAAAACCAAATGAAACTTCACCATGTAACAAACGGGAGAGTTCTGTTCTCCATTGCTGAAACTGTTTCTGTGAGACTGATGAATTAGATACCTGGTGCAGAGTGACATTGTAATCTGAATGCTGTCAAAACTTCTGTTAGGATTAAGAGGAGAGACTTACAGCACCTTTATAAGGTATATTTTATTTTCTTATCCTTATTTTCACCTACAAATCTCGTTTGATCCCAGCTCCCAAGAGACTGTTACAAACCTCCGGTACTAGTTACACTGTGTTGCAATCACTATTGGTCTATAGTCCAAGGAATGAGCAATGGTTTTCTAACTTTTGAGTGTTTGCATGTGATGCAATTGAATCCCACTGCATTATGTAGCAGGAATTTATTTTGCCTGCAAACCTACACTTGGCTTGTTGGTAACGGGAGTACCCCAAAAGAAAATTCTACACTGTAGCAAAAAGAAAGCTCCCCCAAATGTTCTGCACTGCTGGCTTTGGTGGCAGCAAACACAGAAAAGTCGTGTTGTATATGGGATGGAGTAGCGTCTGGAGAAGGACACTTTCTTGGCTCTGGAAACCAGCTGGTCCTCCTGTTTGTTGTAGGTTACAGGAGGTGTCTGCTCCCTGCGGATGCGGGAAGTGCTGAGGGATGCCAACATGATGTGCCACTCCATGGCCAGTGGGAACTAAAGATGGTGGGAAATATCAAAAAAGACTCCTGCATCTCTGCAGTGACATCACAGTTCCTGCACAGTTCATGCACTGTCTAGAATTTCCATATGGGATTGTTAACAAAAATTGCCCAGAACAGGTTTTTTCAAGATGGGTAAAAGGAAGGGTCCAGCCACAAAACAGATTAGTTTGAACATTGCTATCATTCTCAGAAGCTGAATATCAGGAAATGTGTGAATTTATTTTCAGTGGGATTTCTGCACTTCCATGCTGTTTTGCCACAGAAAATCTAGCTCAGAAATCTAAAAGCAGATGCATCTCATGCATGCTTTCAGTCATGTTAAGGTGAGTATTTTTGCAGCATTTTAAACTATGCTGCAGCCTGGATAGGGAAGACATGGGAAAGCACAAATTCAGTTCTTGCCTCAGGTAGAAATTGGCCTGTGAACCTTCACAGCCTTGAAGCACTGTTCAGAGGGGATTGCGTGGCACAGTCCCAGAGCATGCTGTCCTGGTCTTTTAGAGTGTCAGGACATGTGCACAGAGCTGGCGTGGCAATGTTCCCACCTATCTGAACACATAGTAAAGTGAAACCCAGAGGATCAGGAACAGTATGTGTGTGTGTGTTAAAATCTCTGAAGCACAGTGAATGAGCCCATGAATCAGTAGGGGACGTGAGAAGCAGCTGCCTTTCCCATTACAGTAACACATGCATACACCTGTCAGATCGTATTATCTGACTGGTTTTGATGTATTGGTCTTGCTGAACCTGTTGGTGGCAAGTTTTAGTGTTGGTCCGATTAATTACTAATGTAGAGGATCAGTGTGTCTGTATTACAAGATAATGTTGACACTTTCCTAACATCTGCAGCTGTTCCAGCTTTGGAAATTGAAATGGGGATTTTCTGTGCTGCAGTCCCATGAGCTTGCGCATTGTCATTCCTAATTGCCTTCTCTGGCATCCCAAATGGCAGTGTACCTGGGGGATTGAATTTCTAGACTTTTTGTATAACTTGTTTTCATAACTAGCCCTGTATGTGTCCTCTCTTGGTTGCCAATTACCTGGAGCTGGGATATCATTTATTTATTTCCTCCTTTACCCTCTCTCTCAAAGTTGAAGACGATGGGCAGGTTCTCAGCCTACCTACATGGTGGACTTTAGGTAACATCTCTGTAACAACTGAGTTTGATCTATAAATGTGCTTGGCTAAATGTCTGATCTGCAATACTTGTAATAGTTTAAAATTCAATAAATACATTTTTAACAGTTGCTCTGTGAAAGTGCAGTGTGTACACAAGGTGCTATTCTGTTTTGGTCTTAGGACAAATCTGCTCCAGCCACAACTGTTGAAAACAGTTTTATTTTCTTCAAACAATGTTTTCTCCCTCCCTCAGGCAATAAATAAAAAGTTAATTTCTAGAAAAAAAAGAACAAAACCATACATATGTACATCAGCCACAGAGGCATCTTCTGTGTTGAATCTGACTGGAGGGCAGGACAGAGGTAGGGTGGGAAATAAGGCTCCAGGTGGGTTGAAGATGAGGCATTTTCTAGTCTTGGACCAAAAGCTGCAGAAATATTGCACAGGTGAGCGAGACTCAGCTCAGGTGGAAAAGGGCTGGTCATGAGGTGGAGGAAAGCTTGAAAATGCTGGATGGATGACATCTCTGGGCCAGCCTGTCCTCCACCTGGCAGCTACTCTCTTCCATTACAGTCCAGCCATGTTCCACGCTGCTTCTTTTGGAAGAAAAGCAGCAGTGGCATGGGTGGAGAGGAAACTGAACTAGAGTAATCAAAAGCAGCCCAGACTGCTGCCCCCACCTCTTTTTCTCATCTTAAAGCCACAGGAGATTGGCCCTAGGCTTTACAGAAATCAGTGATCCACAGAGGCAAGAAAAAGGCATTTCAGACTACATTTCCCCTTCCAAACCACTTCCCATCCACGGCAATTGCTCTCCCCTACTGGAATGGGCTCAGCTGGTGACTTGGCAGGTGCTTGCCACCTCCTGCCTCATCTCCCCAACCACTTGTGGGGCTGAGGTTGAGTGCAGGCAGCCCTGGGCCACCACTCCTGCTGGCCCCATGGCCCTGCCTGCAGCTCTGCCTGTCACTCAGTCTACCTGGCTCAGGTGAGCAGCACCCACCACAGACACACCCCAGTCTCTCTGTGCAAGGTGGAAGACTGCTGCACAATAAAGAGGGCATGCTCCCTTTTCAGTCTAGGTGAGCTAGTGGCAGAAACATGGGGAGAAAGGGAGGTGTATCTTTTTTTCAAAAACAAGATGGAAACGGATGAAGACCAGGCACTTGAGGAAACCCAGTATACTATGTTTTTTCCTCCTGCAAAGAGCCTGGACAATGTCAGGGTTTGTGGCTTTCACAACTTTCGTGCTTTCAAAACATAACAATAAAAAGCAAACAAACCAAGATGAGGTAAGAAATTTCTCTACGAAAAAGATGCTGAGTCCAGGGTGAATGGCAGTGTCCAGCACTATTGCTTAACATCACAGGGCTCCATGCCCACGTGCCCCTTCCATGCCTGGCACTATCTGCCTGGCTGGCCTCAGCCCCTGAGCTAACAGCTGGGCGACGTGGTGATGGGGCTGTGCAGGTACGGGAGGCTGCTGGGGGTGGCATGGACACCAACAGAGACCGGGAAGCTGAAGACAAACTGAGAGGTGGGAGTGGAGGTGGTCTTGCCCCGCTCCCGCAGTGTCCCCGAGGGGCTGACAGCTTCCACTGCGTACGAGGTGGCCAACACCTGTGACTCAAACTGCAGCAGCTGCCCCATGAAGCTGAAGTTAGGGGAGATGATGCTCCGGCGCTGCTTGACAAACTCAAAGGCCTCCTCTAACTTGACACGCTTCTTCATCATCAGGTAAGCCAAGCAGATGGTGGCTGAGCGGGAGATACCAGCCTGGCAGTGGACTAGGACCCGGCCACAACACTCCTTCACTGAGTCTGGAGGGCAACAAGGAAGAGACATGAGACTGACACCCTTCCACCAAAGCCCAACCCCTCACAAACCTGCAGGTGGGTGGCTAATCTCCCTCCCACCAGTGTGAATAATGGCCTGGACCCCAGTCCCCTCTGAGCCAAAGGCTGTGGTGGGCACCTCCCCCTGATAAAACACACATGGATACAACTTCTTTGCACCCGCACTCACCAATGTACTCAATGGCCTCCATGAACCAGGAGCTGATGTCAGCTTTGTGGTTATCCTCCACAGGGATACACTTGTACTGGTAGTGCCCCTCAAAGTGGTTGGGGCAGTCTGAGGAGACGTTCAGCAGGGCTGTGATGCCCAGTGCATCAAGCATGTCCCGCCGGGCAGCATGGTAGGCGCTGCCAAGGTAGAGGAAGGGAAGGATTTCCACAGGCCCACCCTGTTACAGAGAAAAACAACAGATATGGGGTGACCAGGGGACAGCTGTGGGCAAGATACATATTCAGATGGCTTCAAGGCCCTGAGCTGTGCAGGAACCCAGCATCTGATCCAGGGCCCTCAAAAGAGAGGAGAGGCTGCCTTCCTGAGCTGTTAAACCTCTTTCAGACCTCCCCTTCTTCATCCTGTTCAGGCAGGTGTAGTTTAATAGGATTTGGGCTTGCAAACACCCTGGCATAAGGAGGACCACCATGCTCTACCAGGAGGGGAAAGGAAGCAGGGCTTTGGCTCTGCAGGCCCCAGCTGACAGGGAACAGAGAGACTCCAGCAGGACTACGTTGCAATGCTGGAAGGAGCAGTCAAAATAACTAAGCACTGGGCTTCTAGACATACCTGGTCATGAAACGGGGTCCCGCAGGAGCTGCAGCCCAAATCCAAGGGCTCAGCGCTGCTGGGGGGTGACACATTGCTCAGGGACTTGGTTTTTGCACAGAACTCAGGGTACTCTGAAGAGAAGCGCTCATAGCCCCCTGAAAGAAGAGAGGCACAAAGTGTTATGCCAGGCTATGTTCACAGTACTGCAAAACAGCACAGCCAGAGCTGATGCTTCTCACCATGCCCTTGACCACTAGATGATGCTACAGTGATGGAGAGTGGTCTCCTGCCCCAGGATGAGCAACCAGGCTCCTGGCAGCAAGGGGGAAATCCTTGAGGCCCCACTACTCCCTTGGAGCAAGGGCAACCAAGAGCTCTGCAATGATCTTGGCCACCTGAAGTCTCTGGTCCAAGGTTTAGTCCCCAAGGCACTGCTGGCCAAAACCCCAGACTGAGACCAAGGTTGCTCTGTAAGATGATGACGGAGGATTTGTTACCACTATCTTCAGACTTAAATGGGAAAATTGGTCCAAGGCCAAACACTGTTCAGTTCCCAGGTTCCCTGGATAAATCATTCTGTCACAAAACATAGGCAGGTCTCCCACTCCCCGACCTTGACCCTCCAGCACTGAGCTCCCAAAACAATAGACCAAGGGAATCCTTGGCACTGGCCAGACACAGAGAAGCTAACTCCACAGCAAAGCTGCCCTCCAGAGAGAGGTGTCTGCTGCCCCTGAAGGATATGGGAGCAAGCTGAACATAGAGCACCTTGTTCCTTTGACCTGCTGCCAGGGGGATAAGCAAAGGTGACCTCAGATCTTCCTAATGGCAGGCAAAACATGAGCAAACCCAACTGAGTTCCCAGGACAGGGAAACTGCAGTGTTGGCTACAAATAAATACTTCTGGTGAGATTTGCTTCTCTCATTCAAATCAAATCAACAACCCTGACATCCTTGTAGAGTCTGACCTTAAGCCTTAAAATCAATGAAAATCAGAACACAGGACTCTAGCTAGACCAAGCCCTGACTCCCAGAATGGTTCCTGAAGACTCCACCCAGCCTGCAGATTTCGGCTTACCAGAGCACATAAAGCAGGACACGTATTTCTTATCCAGCATTAGCTCTGAGACTGCCCTGAACAAGGCTGAATATTGAAAAGACCAATGGATGCAAGCATCTCAAGCAAAGCAGCCCAGGAATTGCTATGTGGTTAGAGACCAATACTGACAGCATCCCAGTGTTCTTTGTGGTTTCCTCCCCATGCCCAAGGAAGGGCTCTAGTATCTTGAAGCAGAACTGTGCATATGCATAACTGCATTGCATTGTCCCACCCACGGAGGCAGGACAGCCTGCAGAGGCTGCATTTCCATGGCCTGACATCCCTTTACAATCCTACTGCTTCAATTTGACAGAGCATCCAAAATCGAGACACCCTATTAGAAAATTTTAAGAGATCTGCTTCTAAAATCCCTGTATCTCCCACATCCCACCAT
>JAOXXN010000471.1:27973570-27992609 GCA_026770055.1 Myrmophylax atrothorax | reverse complement strand
CCTCCCCGCGCCGCCCATTCACCGCACCGCCCATTCACCGCACCGCCCATTCACCGAGCCCAGGCCGCATGAATGGAGGGAGGCGGTGCGCGGCCGCCGCGACGTCACCGCCTCCATTCACAAAAAATGCGCCCTCCCTGCCGGCCATGTTCGCCCCGCGCGGTGAATGGGCGAGAGCGGCGGGCGGCGCCGCGCCTTTGTCACCGCGGGGCCGCGGGGTGTCACCCCTCCGGGACCCCCCCCGGGACACACACGCTGCAGGGCACACGTGCGTGCGCACACGCGTGTACGCGCACCGCTGGGCACACGCGCACCCGCACACACTGCCGGGCCCACGCTCGTGTGCACACGCGTGTATGCACACACTGTAGGGCGCGCACACACACACACACACGGAGGCACACACATGGCCGGGCACACGCTGGGCACGCTCCCGTTTCTTCCTTTGTCCCACTGCTCCTGCTTTGTTTGGGCTGCTGTCCGCCGTGGGGTGGGCACTAAGTGAGGTTTGCAGTCAGCTCTATAGGGGCCCTGTGGGTTCTGGATACATACTTGCCACGGCCACATTTTCCCTGTCAGAAAATTGGTTCTCATTAGCTGCAGAGCTTTAAAAACACTCCAGTACACTGCGTGGGAAGTGGCCCTGTGGAGGGCTCTTCTATTTCATTCCTCACATAAAGGAACTCGTTATTTTCAGCTAAAAGCCAAAGGAGCAAATCCACAGCCCCGAAGTGTCCCTAGAGGATCTCTCCATAACCACCACCCAAACACCAGGCAGTCATTTCACACAGAAGTTCCCTTTTAGACTGTTTTCAAGTGAAAGCAATGCCACAAACCCCAGTGCCAGTGACTGCTCAGGGCATTCCCTGCAAACAGATGCTGGCCAGTCCCAGGTGAGTCTGCTTCAGAGACCTGCAGGTGCTCAGATATCCCGATATGGAGCTGGACGTTGTGGGAGTAAAGTTGTGGGCCCAATGGATATTCAAGCTCATCTGCCCTGTCACTACTTTTCACAGAGGGCAGCATTTGAACAGGCAGCTTGACTTCCCCTCCACTACGTGCCCAGTAGGTGTTTACTTGGGCAAGGCAGGGTAACACCTTGCTGTGTGTGCCTACCTGCCAGGAATCCAACCTATCATGCACCTTCAAGACCTCCTGTGTCCCGCTGCTGCCTCTCCCTTACGCTCTGCTTTCCGACTACTGTCAGATTCTCCCCTCCATCTGAGTCAGCCTGATCTTTGCATCTCTGGCTTTTGTGTGCTGTGCCAACCCTTTGCCAGACAAGTCAAATCAGAAGAGCTATTTGGGGGGAACATATCTGCCATTTGTGTAATACATCCCCCTCCAGGAATGTATTTGAGCTTCTTGCCTAACATAACTGGGGTGGAAGGCTAATCTCCCATTCCAGCCTGCATCAAACACAAGGATAGCAAAAACCTATTTCTACTGAAGTAACACAGAATCTGGCTGGGCAGCAACATGCCAGGGACAGGCTTGCTTCCTGTAGAGAAGGCTGTGAGAGACAAAAATCTCAAACTGAGAATCTGACTACAAATTAATTGGAAACTATGCTCTCATAGCAACATGACTTGAACTCAAGCTGGATCATCAAAACTATCTTAGAAAGTTTTGTTCAAGAGCTGATGCCAAAATATGTTGTTTTCTTTATTCCTCTTGGGCAGATGTTGGCCACTATCCTGTGATGAGCTATCCTGCTGTCTCCAATGCCTTCTGCACTATCCCATCCAGCTTTTACACTAGAATTGGATAACCAAAGGCACAAAGCATGTGTTCTTGGAAGCAGGGCCTGACATCCTAATTTTTCCCTCTCTGATCCAGCATATGACTGGGCCAAACTGATCTGAGGAGGGACAGGAAGGCAATATTGGCATGGGTATAGGAAGGGGCATTTGGGCTGCTGTCCCTGGATGTTTGCATGAGCATTGATGGAGGATATTAATTCAGGATGGAGTATGGAAGGATATGTGTCCATGTGCTGCTGGTGAAGATTTCCAAGTGTTTCCATGTGCCTGAACCCTTTCCTTATTGTTCAGCCCTTCCTGCTGTCTGTCTGGAGGTGGCGGATTCTTGGCTCTTTCTTCCTGGGTAATAAATTGCGCCCAGCCAGGCTGCAGGAAATACCACTCTGCACCCACACCAGGCATTTTCACGGCTGTGCTCCTGACTGGTCATGTCTGGAGCTGATGCTGTGCTGGAGATGGGGGCTCACAGGCAAAAATTGAAGAAATTGAATGCAGAGGTAAGAGTGCCCAAAATGAACCAAGTCAATGCCACACAGCCAGAATAATGAGTGACCTCCCTCACTGCAGTTAGCTCAAAGGAAATCTAGTTAACTTTGTTTATGGAGGTGTTAAGATGAGAGCCACTAAAAATGCTTGCAAGGCAGAAGCCACAAGGCAAAAAAAGCAACACAGTTATGTGGAGAAGCAGGGAGTATGAAAAGGACTGGGAAAAGGGGATGGTGATGGGAGAAGGCTGTACAGCTTTATGTCTTGACTTTGAAAACCTGGAGAAGCATGAAAGCTAATATTCCTGTCAAACAGCATCTGTGTGGTGCAAACTGAAATACATCCTGCTGGAAAACAACCAAAAGAAAAGAAAGAGAGCAAGAGACATGAGTTTCCTTTGCAGCCGAGTTAAGGAATCATCTTTTATGTGGCCCTGGCCAGAAGAATCAATTGTTGAAGGAGGCTGAAAGAAAATGAATTGTCAAAGGAGGCACTTATTTGGATGATTAAATGTCAATATGTACCCTGAATTAAGAAAAAGTAATTTGCACCTCATCTCACTGTGGCAGTGAAAACCAAATTAGAGCCAGGCTGTAAATTTGACAGCCAATAGATACCAATTTGTTTGGCTACCTAAGGGCTTTTCCTCCCCAGAGAAATGCTGAAGCATGAGTCTTCCTGGGTAGGCAGTAGCTGCTGTGGACAGCTCTAAGCTGCTGAACTTAGCAAGCCCTCTGGGCTTCTCCAGGGTTCCCTGGCTCTGCTACCCTGGCTTCCGGCCCCAGTGTGCACACACAGGGTCCTGGCATGCTGTATTATGCTGCAAGCCTCAGCTACCTGACAGATGTGCCTACTTCTGTGCCACTGGCCAGGAACACTGGCCAGGATTTTTTTATGCTGGAGTTTTCCCAAGAGCCCGATTCTCTCTCTTCCTGCTCAGCCAGTCAGCTGGCTGTGTGGCTGCAGATGGACAAAGCACAGAGGTGTATCCCCACTACTCTAGGCACATGGCAGAGGCTGCAGCGTAAGGATGCTGCCACCTTCCTCTGTCAGCTCCTGGTAGTTAGCCAAAGGGTTGAGTGATTTGCCCTGGCATGTGCAGGAAGCCTCTGGCAGAAATGAAAGGCAGAATCAAGGTCTTAGCAACTTGCAAGTCCGCACTTACCGACAAAACCTGTCCCTCCCAGAGCGCCGCAGGGTCGTTGCTCCCTTCTGTCCTTATACAGCACCTTACAGATCTCCTTTCACAGCACCTCTCTTTCTCACAGCTTTCCAGGATGGGTAATGCATCCTACTGTCTGCAAAAGGGAGTGCAGCAGTGAAGGAGTTAAAAGATTCATGTTAATAAATTCAGGCTATCTTTTCCTCTAGGGCATATTTGCATATTAATGGAGGGGAATTGTAATGAACCTGTCTAGGGAGGCTAAAGGAGAAATTATGCAAGGTTGGCTGAGAAGGTGGAGGAGGGGAGAATGTTCATTTCCAGTGCTTTCCAACCCCTCAGCTGCAAAAACATGTGAGCAACCTGAGCTCTGGGGCAGCACCTTGCCTAGTGTGGGACACCCTGGGAGTACTTGAAGGCAGGTGGCTATTCGGACTCACCCACATCCCTCCTGCACTGGCTTCTCATGGCTAAGCTCCACATTGTCCCAGATGTTGTTTTAAGCACAGAGCCACAACAGCATATATCAGCAAACATGTCCCAAATCATCCTGTCCTCCAAGGCATCAAAAGAAAATGCAGCTCTTGGTGGGCAGTCAGGAGAACAGCTCATCCACATCTAGTTTTCAACAGACAATCCCTCAGGGCTTTTCAACAACTGTGTGTGCTTGGTGCAAGAAGCAATGGAGCCAGGAAAGTTGATTTGTCCCAGACTGGGCTCAAGTGCTTCCCCTTCCCATACCTGCTTCTTCACACCAGGCTGCTTGAATCATGCCACAATCATTGTTGCCTCAAGCCCCAGAGCCTTGCATGCCAGCCCAAAAGCCTTTGACAGCACACGAAAAATGCCAGGAGCTTTGCCAGATCTGCTTTCTCTGCTCTCTGCTGAGGCTTCAGTGTGTAATTCCCACTCCAGTGAACTGCCCTACAGATTTTATCTCAAGAAGGACAAATAATCTGTTGCTTTTGCCGTGCAGTATCAGATAGAGCTATAAAAGAGTAGGTAGGAGACTAATTACTAGGCCCCTGATCTGATTTAGATTGGGAGATGGAAAAAACAGCCTTTATTCATGAAAGCAAAGGAGTCCTTATTCAGAACAGCAATGGGGTGCTCCATGTACCCCAATAGCTACAGATGGTTTATCCCCATGCAAATATGATTACAGCAGGACCCACTCAAATTAGCAGGTTGCAAAATGGCCCAAGACATTTTCTGCTGCAGGTTTGGTTTCCCCTCTCTATGTTACCTCCCTGCCTTTTGCCACTGCCTCATCTCTGATTGTAAAAGTCAGGGCAGCTTCAGCCCTCTGGGCGAGAAATGTGAGGTCTGATCAAGGATAGTCAGTGAATGGCAGAAGGATTTTAAGAAGACTGACAGCTTCTGCTGGATGGTTAGATCAGGCAGTAAATTAGGGTGGGCGGTTTGGAGAGGGGTGTTCCACAACAGGCCTAAATGCTACCTGCAGAAACAGGGAAGGTCCCTTCCCCAAATCCCCATGTTGTTTCTTTTTGATCAGTTTGATTGTGGTGGGAAGTGTGAGGTGACTGTAGGGTTTGGAGGTTAGCTGCTGGAGGGCTAGAGGATAGATAAGAGCATGCAGATCTGATGCGTTGCTCTTGCTCTGAAGGACTCCAGAGCCCAGTGGTCCCACAGATGTGGCAGACTTGCCCCTTGATACAGGGTCATTGTTGAATGTTTCGGTAGCCTTGGCAGACCAGGGGAACCCACACCAGTAAGCTGTTTCCTGACATAAGAATCTGCAGGAGCTGTCCTGGACATCTGGTCATTTTTGATCCAACTGTGATGCTCTGCCAGCTGTCAGACCCTATCAGCACCCTGTGCCCATCCCCTTTGGTCTTCTGCCTTCCACAAAAGCCCTGAAGCTTTCCCCAGGTACAGGACACACATGGTCTGTGGTCATGTTATTACAACCACAGATTACAAAGCAGATGTATGTGAGGTGGATAAAACAGGCACATGGGTCTCTTAATCCCAGAATTTTAAGTGCCATGGGGATTAGTTTTATATCTTTGGCTGCAGGATTTGGGAATGCAGCAGAGCCAGACAAGTGAATCTGTGAAAGCAAGTTGATCCCCTCCTCTCAGTTTGCTGTAAGACAGACTCAGTGTAAGGGATCTGCTTTGAAAACTAGACCGCAGCCAGTAAGGGATGTGGCATTTTAACCTTTAACATAGCTTGTGATACTTTGCCTTTAATATGTATTGTAGCCCACATACTTGTGAAGACAGGGATCTCTCCTGAAAGCTCTCCAGCCTGGTTCAGTATTTAATCACAAGCATGCAGATCCCAGCAGCTGCCTTCTTTGGGGACATCACTGTTTGTAAGTTGAAAGAGAAATGCCTCACTTGAATTTCCCAGTGTTTGGTTAAGCATCCGGCCTCAGTGATAGGATTGAAGCAGAGCTTTGAATGACATTTTTTGCTAGGAAGAAAGGACTGGGGAAAAGACATTTTTCCCTTGGGCTTAAGATCATAAATAAGGCAGTGTTATATAAGTGTGACTGTAACCTATTTATACACAGTGTCAGACTCATACACTCAGGCTATGAATGAAAAATGTCCCACTAATTTTTATGAATGAGTTTTGCATGAGTTTTATGCATGAGTTTTGAAACAGCAGTGGAAATGCAGGTTGTTCTGTGCCAGCAGTAACTGCGACACCCCTCCCAGTTATACTGAGGAAGGGGTGACTTGTGTCTGGCACTTCTTCTTGTACATGCACAGAAGAGCTTCAGACAGCTCCCTTGTACCCATTCCTGATCCCAAGGCCCAAATGGCAGGCACCAGGGGAATGAAAATCTGCCACCTTTCCTGGGATGACCCCAGGCTCTTGTCCCTCAAACACTTGGCCCACTGGCCAGGTGGGAGCTGGGGTCCTTGGAGGCTCTTTTAACAGGACCGTGTCCTGTTGTGAGGTGTGGAGAGGCTAAGCAATCACCAAGGAGGTTAGGACATGGGAACTGAAAGTGTCACAGCTGGCAAGGTCAAACCCACATAAGGAGCATCAGCTCACAGTTCCCCTCAGTAAACCAGGGGAACACCTTGCTGCAGGACTCTGTGTGCTCTGGTTTTACAGAATTTCAAAAGCAAAAGGATAAATTCCTGGAAATCAAGCACATTGGCGGTTACTAAATACAGGGAGATTGCTGAGCCAGAAATGTTCAGAGGCTAGAAGTGTAGCTGAAATCCTTATGGCAGACACTTGAGCTGTTTCTGTGTATGTGTCCCTAATATTGGTGTCACTCAGTGTAAAATTGCTGAGCTGGGCAGCTAGAGCCAAACTGGCCACACTTAGGCTGATGCAGCCTTATCTGTGTGGGTCTAACCTGGTTGGCATGGCCTGATGCCTACCTCGGACCAAGATAATGGCAACTGTATATAAAAAAATCAAAGGAAGATTTAAACCCAGAAATTACTCCTGAGGCACAGAGAAGCAAAGACAAAACCCCAAATCAGCTTCAAGTTTAAAGACACTCTTTTGCCATCTCCATCACCTCCTAGTCTGGGGTCTGCCTTTAGTGCTGCCTCTTCACAGTAAAGACTCACACATCCCTCTCACAGCCCCTGTGCCAGCAGCCATGGACTCCAGAGACCCGAACATCACAGCCATTCACAAGAAGCTGCAGCAAGAGGAGAAAGTCTAAAATCCCTGTGGGGGCTTCTTAGTGCTTTCAGTTAATCTCCCTTCCCTGCTTCACTGATGATCTCAGCTCCCTCTGCGGCCTGATCACACAAATCCAGCAGGGACGCGTGGCCCTGGCTTGTCATGCCCTGCTGTCCCCTGCCGGAGATGAGGCAGCCATAGGGTCAAGTGTGGATGTCCCAGACGGTCAGAAGTGACCACAGATGCCGTGATTTTTTTCCTAGACACCCCCAGCAGAGCCCCGTGACTGATTCACCTCCTGTCTTGGTGCATCAGGCTTTGACTCACATCCAAAGTGCGTCAGATTATTGTGTCCATGAAGGGTTTCATGGACTTTGCCCCAAGCGTCCCCACTGAACTTTAAAGTTGGGCCTTCTTTCTTTCCAAGGGAGACATTTCCTGGGGATGATCTGTGCCTCTGGAGGAATGTGAAACGGGGACTGGACAACTCTCCCAGCCTCCTTCAGTTTGCTTCTCAGTGGTTTCCTGTGCCAATGTGAGGTCTCTCCTAAAAAAAAAAAAAAAAGACCTTGTCTGCGAAAGGCCTGATCCTGCTGCCTTTGCTTAGGTATCTCCATCAGGGTCAGAGGGAAGCAGCAGAGACCTCAGGCTTTCAGGCTGCTGCCAAACATATTCTCTCATGGCTGAAATCAACTTCTGCAGCAGTTGGCATGTAGACAGACAGGCACATGCCACAGCCTTGCTGGCAAGAGTTTCTGCCCTGGAAAATCTCTTCCAGAAGCTTACTCTTTCTGCACTCTGCTTTGCCCAATGGATTCAATAAAGGCAAAAGAAAACCCCAGCAGACCAGGAAACACTCTGACAGACAATTTCGAAGCCAGAGCCCATCACTGACCCGGTGACTCTCTGAGCAGCCCTCCCAAACCAGAGGGCTTAAGCCACCCCAGGAGTGTTGTCAAGCACTGACTCAGCAGAAATCAGGCAAAAAACAGTAAGGAAAGTAAGCAGTAGAACAGCAGGAAGAGCAGAAACAGTAAAACTATGTGTTAAATAGGTGCATTTAGTAGATGTACCAGCCAGTCCAGTAACACGGGGAACACTCAAAGGATGTTTGTACTCCAACCATAATAAAAAGATGTAAAAAGTCCAGCTGGATGAATGACCTGGCTGCAAGGGCAGCTAACCTGCTTCAGGCAACTGGGAAACAGCATGAACCTGAGCAAGTGAGCCAGTGCTTCTCAGGCAACTCTTCCCATTTTAAGCAATGTGCCTGGGGAACTTCCTGAGCCAGTGCTGAGATCTGTGCCCCTAATAGCCCCTAATAGGTATTTCCTCTATGAATAGGCCTGGGTGCTTTTTGAACTTATGCAAATGCTCAGCATCCACAGCATCCTGCAGCAAGAAGTTCCACTGCTTCATTATGCCAGATCCACTTCGTTGGGCTTGCTTTGAGCCTGCCACCTCCTTGTTTCACTGCTCTTCTCCATTTCTGTCCAGGAAGAGACAGTCATTTCAAACCCATCCCTCTCTTGCTATGGGAGCAGAAGAAAGGGCATATTACTTGCTGTCCTATTTAGGGATCTAACAGTATTGCAGTGAGTTGCATAATAAGAATAAAGTGTAATTCTGCCCAGTAGATTCAGGGACAGGTTTCTCTTTCTGCAGGGCAACTGGCTTTGTCACACAAAGGATGGATTTACATGTTTCCACTCAGCATTTGGAGATTGCTCTTCTCCATCAAGACTCGATAAATAATTGTATCAGGAGATCATCTTCTGAGGATGACACCGTACGGCACCACGCTTTTCTCAGGGGATAGAAACAATTTATGGAAGTGAGGACTCCCCAGTTTGCTGGTCAGTCAAACCAGCATTGTGGGGTCTGAGCTCCAGCTCAGTGAGCTCGTGGGGTGTAACATGATTAGCAGAGAGAAAGTTTTGTTTTTGTAGAATTTGGCATGACATGGAGGCCCACGCACCTTTGTGCTGTTCTGTGCTACCAGCACACCTCACCAGTGGCTGATAGTAAAGGGAGTTATGGTCAAACAATCACCTCTGAAGGCGAAGATAAATGAAAAGATAGTCTCTAAGAAACTTTGCATAGGAGGCAAAATATATGGGTGTGACTAGTCATGTACACACACAAATAGGAATGTCAGGTCTGGGGGTTGTTGCATCTTTTCAGCATCACTGCCATAAGTCTCCAATATACAGCTCCAGTGACAGGGCCATCTGTTTTGCCATGACAGCTGGCAGCTAGCAGAGGCCAGTATGAATAGTCTGCCTCCTTTGGAGCCAAACTTGCTAAGAAAAACAATTTCAGCCATGCCAGATGAAAGCCGCCAGATGAGAGCCACCAACTGCCCTGGCCAAAGGCATGGCACATGTGGGCACCACATTACCAGGTTCTCCCAGCTTTGCGCCACATCCTGCCTTGTGCTGCAAGGCAGCAAGGTCCTGGGACAGGAGAAGTCCCCAGAGACATCCATCTCTTTTCACCCTTCCAGTTTAGCAGGGAAAAGCTACAGTAGAGCTGTTTGTCCTGAGTGAATTACCCTGTTTGTTGTAATTTTTTTGTAACTTTCTTTTGAAAAATGAAGGGTTTCTCTCTCTGCATCTCTTTCAGTATCTTTGGTGTGACCATTGCTCAGTGGCTGAGAGAGAGTGTGGTGAGTAATGGTACGGGACGTGAGGAAAGACTGACATAGGAAATGAAGTGAGGAGAAGGAAGGGGTGCAGACAGTGCGGCCTCACAGGCTCTCCAAAGGGCAGAGCAATGGGGACAAAGTGCACAGAAGAGGAAGCAAAATTAAAAAATGGGGAACTGCCAGACCTCCATTTGGCATCCTCTGGGGAAGGTATGCAAGACCAAGTCCCTAGAGTGAGTTATGCACCAGTGTGTGGTCAGCTGGTGACCAGGGGCCTCACAGCTGTCTGCTCTGGTCCTGTGCCACTTCTCGAAGGGAGACACTGCCCTTGCTACGCTACAGACCGGAACCCCCTTTGCCTGGTGTTGATCCCACATGCCTTGTTACAAGGGGAGGAGGATGGCCTGTAATCACAGGGAATGGCCACCTCCTTCCCCTTATTTGCTAGGCTTCCTCATGCAGAGAAAGGACCTGGCTCTCCTTCTGGGAAAGATAGCCCCAGATGTTGCCTTTGGAGCATCCTACAACTTCTCAGCATCCTTGGGGCTCTTCTGAATAGAGGAGCACCCAGCTGGTGGACCTGACCCAGGTCTGAATGCACTGCTTGGAGAAGTTAATCTGAACTATAATTTCAAATGTTGCCTTAAAAAGATGGATAGACACTTTTTAAGAAAAATAGCCTCAAAACTGTCCCAATGGAAATAGGGGCTCATAGGATTTTTTGTGAGGGAGGAATGGGCCCATCTGCCAGCACCAGTGATGCCACCAGGAGGTTTTGTTTGATGATGGGAAACTGAGACAATTTGCCCAGAAGCAAGGACCTCAGCAGGGTTACCACCACTTTAAGGGAACTTCAGTAATCAGGATTAGTGCCTGGGGTCTCCTGCTGAAGCAAAAGCCAGACGTGCAATTGCAACCCATGGCAATCCATGCAGCCCCTTTGCACCATGTGCTGGTTTCAGTTCCACCCAAACTCCTCCTGGGCTTAAATATGTGGTATAAGCCAGAAGAGGAAAGGAAAATTTCCACCAGAAGGGTTTTTCAGAGCTGTCCCTTGTGATTGTTTGGCCTTTTAAAAACTCACTTTCATGTGCAAACAACATTCCTGTAAATGTGGCTGCACAACTATTTTGCAGAAAAATTTTAAGGGCCACAGACCTGGGCCAAGGGGAAATCTGCCTGACTTCCCCTCTCTGTATTTGGAGAGCAAAGTGGAAGGGATCTGCTTATGCTTCCTTACAGAAAACCTGGCCTCTCTCTGTGTGCTTGGAAAAAACTGCAAAAGTCTCAGGACAAAGCTGAGTTTTCTCATTCTCATCAAATCTATTGTGATCATTTTCACCCTTTCCTCCCTGTGTTACACATGTCCCTGTCAGCTTTGCTGATGGACAGCTGAGGAAGCCTACCCTGCATCACTGAGATGTCTCATGTCATCCTACCCTGTTCTGTCCATCAGGACATTTCTTATACCACCCATTCGTTTTTGCTGAACTTCCTTGATTGAGCCTGTTGGAAATAAAATGTTAAGGCACTAGGGACTGTGAAGAGCTTGGAAACACCAAAACCATGAGCACAGAGCATCCTTCCTCCCCAACAAAGTGCAACCAGGGCATTCAGCAAGCACTGATATGCATGTGCCTATTGTGTCAGGGTCTCATGGGGAAAGGGACTGGGATGAACCAGCGGTTTAAACCGCACGTGACTTTTTGCCCCAGTCTTACCAATTCAGTGGTATTTTGGGGCACATACATGCCTGGTGCATTGGGAGCAAAGCCATGCTTAGCCAGCATGGATTGGTTTTGTATTAGCCCATTTCCTTTTCCCTGACACAGGAGAAATTTGTCTTGCATTAGTGTTGTTTCCTACCCACTTGGAAAGGAAGAAGTGGGTGGTGGCCATATCCCCTTCTCTGAAGGCCATCCCAGGTGAAGGGGGCTCCAGAGCTGGAGGGGAGGGAGCAGCGGGGGCCCACTTCATCACAGCATTCACTCAAAGCATGTCAGACTCAGCTTTAACCTCCCACCACACAGCCAAGGGTCAGCCCTGTCTGCAGTACACCCACTTCATCCTCTTCTAACCGTCACAGCAGCACAGATGGCTCCTCACTGCCCAACAGCGCTGCTGCAGACCTGCCTTCTCACAGCATCCCTTCCTTAGTATGAAATCCCTTGCAGGCAAAATGTCCTCTTTGTCCCTTTTTTCCCCAGAAGCTATGCCATCCTGCATTGTTCATTGCTCAGCAGGAAGTTTTCTGGCATGACTGCAGGTGCTGTCAGGGAGGTTGTGTAGCTGCTGTGGTCACTGGCCATGAAACACAAAGTCCCAGCAGGGAAGGCTGGCCAGGCTCATGAATGACCGCTGCTTGCTTGATGTAATGAGCAAATATCGTTAACAAGCATCTGTAATCTCCTGGCTTTGCGTGTGCCCTCCTCTCCCCCCACTCCCTTTCCAGCCACAGAGGTAATGTCAGCGTGTCAGGGAAGACATGCCCCTCCTTGGCACCCTCTCTGCTTGCAGAGCTGTTTCCTGGAGTTGCACTAACCAGTGTGGCCCCTTCCCCCTTCCCTTGGCCTTGCAAACTCCAGGCCACCATGTGATGGTGTAGGGATGCATCTGCTTAAGCCCAGACACCCACTCCCCCAGACCAGTTTAATGCCCATCTCAGTGGTGCAGTAGGGGGAAAGAGGAGGGCATACCCTTCAGCTCAAACAGATATTCAGCCTTGCTGACATATTTGAGCCATAGATGCTCCCTCTGCAGGACAGTGCTCTTTGGCGTTAAGGGCTGACTCCAGCATTATCATTTTGTTGACGGAAAAGGTGTTAGGATTAGAGGCAGAGAAAAGAAAGGGTTGGAAACGTGCTCCATTTCCTAAAGACGGCTGCTTTTTCTCCTTCCAAATTGCCCAGTCAACCACAAGATGAGTCACTGGTCTCCCGCATTTCCACCTGACCCACTTTTGGCTTGTCAGGGCTGACTGCAGAGCTTTTGTTTCTGGGATGCACATATGCACAGCCATGGAGCTGTGCTGCTTTGGGCTTCTCTTGTGTGAAACACCCTGGAAGAATGGAAGCTTTTCAGCCCAGGGATTCCCCTGAAGGCACAAAATCGTGACTGTCCAAGGCACTGTCATCCAGGCTCCACTAGGAAGGTCCAGGGGACCTTGCCTGAGCTCTGCAGGGAGGTTTGACCCCCCACAGCTCCAAGCTGAGCCTGGGGTCCAGGGCTGTGAAGTCGTTACTCCATAGTTAGGTTTGTCTCTGGGGAAGCTGAAAGGAAAAACAGCATATGGAACAGCTTGTTCTGCTTGCCTGCTGATGGCTTTCAGCAGGCTGTTCCTGATTTTCATCGCTCCTGTCTGTGGAAAGGTACTATCATGAGTCAGGACATTCATGCAGCCCAAAATAAAAGCACCTCAGAAGTGCTCAAATGACTGTATCCACCAGGTTTCTGTTTGCCTCTTCAGTGCTGTGCCTGGCATGGACATCTCCTTTTCCAAAACCAAGAGCAGTGCTGTGTTGAACCACAGTTGAAATGGAGAGATGAGAAACACAGATTAGTGGCAGAAAGCAGAAATGGCATGCCAGGCACAGGAACAGCCCTGGGCAGCAGTATAAATAGTCACACGCTTGCTCCGTTTTGTGCATGGTGGTGTCAGGTTTTTTCCACCACCCAAGGGATATTCCCAGGGGTGAAATGTCCATCCCAATTGTATTTTCCGTGTCCTACTCATTGTACTTCCTCAGCCATCACATCCTGAATGATGTTGCAGGGGACTTGCCTTGCAACCCGACCAAGTCTTGCTTTCACCTCCCTTTGTTGGCCAAAGGCATGGCTTGTTCCTCTAACCCCAGATATACGTGCATACCTGTCTCTCTGGCTCCTGGTGCAGGATCTCCGTGGCTGCCTAAAAGGCTGGGTCTCTGGCACCTGCAGCCAGTCTCTGGCTTACTTGCCTCTCACCATGCCTTGTTGCAGTCTCAGCTAAGTGTTTCAACACCTCTAGCCAATGGCCATGGCACTGGTGGCCCGGGTGCAGGGCAGAAAGAAGTCCAAGCCTACCCACACAGCATGGCAGGACTCTCAGAAAAAATCCACTGAGAGGGGAAGTTTGCACTTATTTGGCTGCTAAAGGTACAAGGAATAGTCCTTCTTCCTTAGGGCTGCAAAAGCTCAATTTGACTCAGTACCAACACATGGCAACATCCAGGTTATCCCAGACCCATCTCCAGCTCCATTTTTGCTGAATGGAGGACATTTAACATTAAACTTAAAAACCTCCCCTAGCCAGCTATCGACAGCTGTACAAGGTCCATGTCCATGCAGTATCTGTTGTGTACTCCAAAGATGCCCTCTACAGAAGGGCAGCTGTAAAGTGGCACCGTCTTTTGGCTCTTCCCAGTCCCTGGAAAACACTGTGAGCAATGGAGCCAGCAAACAAATAATGTGGATCCTGCCCACAGGCTGTAAAACGTGGGAGAAGGAGGCCATGCATCTCAGCAAGCGGCTTCCCAGGCATCTGGCCACAGCGAGGGCTGAGGGCTGGGTGCTGATGAAATGGCATGTTTATGTTTTCAGTGCACATGGCCCTAATTACTGGTGTCTGTGCACTAATCTGAGCTCTGCGGGCAAGCCAGGAGGAGAGGTTGGGCACACCTGCCCAGCATGTGGGACCCTGCCCAGAGTGCTGGCAGGGTCCAGCAGGATGGTGAGGTGCCCATGCTCCACGTGTGCAAGGCACTAATCCTCTGTCTATGCCCTGGTCTTGTTCACCATCCCATACAACAAAGCCATGCTGCACAGAATGAAACCCTGAAGGTCATGCCAGGCTCTGTCTCCCAGATTTTGAAAGGATTTGGGGTGTAAGGGGTTTGCCTGGACTGGAAACATGCTGAACAAGGCAGGACCATGTCTCAATCCGTGCCAGGGTTGGCGGCACCCTGGCTCCCATCCGAAGAGGTGGCTCCTTTGGCCCAGGTACACTCCTCCACAAATGCTTACGATATTTGGCACTGGCTAAGTCCCTAACACTCCGCGCCAAGATTTTGAGTGGTGTGACAGCTATTTGTTACACCCTGGAAAACTGGGAGACTGCATTTGTTTGGAAATGAAAACGTGTTTATTTGACTCTTCCCATGATCACCTCTGACAAAGGAACTACAACTTCTGACATGATATTTCTCATATGGGCCTATAACCTCAGTACCTATGATGAACGGCAGCTACTTGTAGCCTAATAAAACTAAAAGAGCCAAGTTCTTTTTATGCCCTTCCCTCGGTCCCCAAGATCAGCTTGTACTGAAATTCAGTCACATTCATTCTATTAAGTTTCTTTTTACTCCAGAGCAGGGCACCCAAACTGCTGACCGTGTTTCTTTCCCAGCCACAGCCTAACACTGCGCCCCATTGCTGATATCCACATCTGGGAAACTCATTCCCAGGTGACTCGCAAAGATAAAACCCACTTCTCTTTTCAGGGTCTGAAAGTACATAGCAGAGTGTTTGCAGGAGGGTGCAGATGTGCCTATGATCACTGACATGCAAGCCACTGCACTCAGCCAACTCTGGGAGCATTAATGAAAACTGCCCTGGATTTACACTGGCATAGCAGAACAGAATTTAGGCTTTGATTAAAAAAGAAAGAAATCAAGGAAATCCCACTCAAATGTAATAGGTTTCAAAGGAAGATGATGGTTTTTCACTGGTGAGAAATAAAAAATTGTACTGAAAGTCAATTAAGTGAGCAAGTCATATGCTTTTCCCCAGTCTTCAATTCAGGAATCACATCAAGTCCCTAAATCTCCCTTTGGAAATGACTTTTAGCTCCACTGTTAAATAACATTGCTGGAATTGCAATGAGAGGAAATCAGTGGAATTCACTGATATATAGACCTGCCAGAAGAGAACGGGGCTCATCTGAAAATGTGGTCGTAATTCTTTTCTTTGCATTATTTCCCTGCTCCTGCCCTTTTCTGCCTCTCCCTTTGTACATTAGTAGTCTAGGCTGAAACCCTCAGCTCAGCTCAACTCCCTCACCTGCAGCAGGAGTTGGGTGCCTCCACAGAGACAAGTCAAAGGGACACCCAAGAGGAACTGAGCAAAATTTGGGCTAAAGTCATCAACTCCTAGGACTGTCCTTAGTCCATAGGACATAGTCGTTAAATACCCAGCCACCACTTCCTTGGCACAGCCTCCAGCCCCCAGCCCCCAGCCCCTGGAGTCCAAGCTGCCTGCCAGCATCTCAGCTCACTCTGCTCACCCCATCCTTGAGACAATGCCCTCAACACCCAGAAATTACTCATTTTTAGCAAGTAATTTAGCAGCCCCCTGTTGCTCGTAGTGGAGTGAACATCCTGTGAGTGCCAGAGGCGAGGGGGAGACCACAGGATGTGAAGTGCAAAGCTTATCAGAAATGCCCCCACAGGAAACACAGTGATGAATATAGAAACCTGATCAAACCACAGCCGGAAATGGGCTGCTGAAGGCTCGGGGAGATGCTGAGCTCTCTTGTGACCTGCCAAGTAACTATCTGCTTCCTTCCAGCAAAATTAAAGGACGGGGAACATCATCTGAGGAGGAAAGTTGAAGGCACATGGGGAGAAGGTATCCAGCCCAGCAGAGATGCGTGGATATGTACCTGCTGTTGCAGGAACCTGCTAAATTTTAATCCTTCCTCATACACATGCCAACTCCAGCCTGTGCTTCTTTATTAGGTGCTGGATCAGATCCTCAAAGTGGGAGGCTATCATTGCACCTCCACAGTGCACTGGCTCCAGCCCCAAGGTGCTGCACTCCGCTCCCACCCATCTTGCGCAGCCACCTGGGCTATTCCACATGCTTATGTTTGGCAGGAGTACTTGGAGCCAGTTCTGCCCCACGGTGGGCATCAGCTGGTGACACTAGGAGACCTGCTGAGTCTGGTGGTTCGACAGACTCTGACAGGTGCGTTGCTTATGGACAAAAAACAGAAAGTGGGTCTGCCTGCAGGAATAACAGCCCCAGCTGGCAAGCCAGAGGGCTGCTCTGCCATGGCCCTGCTTGTTAAGTCCGTGCTCTAATCCCCAAGCGGTATTTCCATCACAGCATCTTCAGTCCCAGCAGTGGCCATGGAACCAACCCACTTCATTCACCCTGGGAGCCAAGGATTAGGAAGCAAATGGGAAAGAGACATCTTGGCAGTCTAGGCTCACAGGAGTCCATAATATGTCACTTAAGATGTCCCCCCTCCCTGGGGATAGTCTGTTGAAATTCATTTGCATTAGCTATTTTAAGTGCTGGTCTCTTACTCCAAAACGCCCTGAAGCTGGAAATCTTCTTGGGTTACCTCATACTCTGCTCCTCTCTGGCTCATGCCAGTTCCTAATACTTTCAGCCTCTCCAGTGAAACAAACAGGTTTTGCCTGCAGATCCCAACTTATCCACTGCATGCCACACAAACAGGTTGGCATTCGTCTTGAGCACAGTATTGTCTCCACTTTGGCCATGGAGAGCCATGTAGTGAGCTCCCACACTTATTCACTCGGGCCTAGTAATTAATCAGCTAGTAAGGGCAATGGTTAAATGGCACTCAGCACCATACACAGGCACATAATGGCACAATTAAATCTTCTGACTAGTTGTCAAATGACTTCCGTAAGGTAGCTGCTAAGCTCAGGCAGTTCAGAGAGTTTTAACACCAGATGCTAATGGGCAATACTCAAATATAAACCTGGGTTAATTAAATCGTGCCACATCAATCAAGAATGAACACAGCCTACTTGGCATTTCCAGTTTATTGTTAGTATGTGACCCCCACTAGGCCCAGAATTAATCAGTACAACCAATTATTCTGCCTCTACCAATGACACTGGTGCTCATCAAGCCCCCTCATGGCAGGCACAGACCAAACACAGGCTGCCTAGCCAGTTTGATGCTGTTTCTCTGCCCAAGAAAAGCAGACTGTGTGGGTGACTGAGACCCTCAGCTCAGCCACCGATGTATGAGGAGGACCTAGGGCATGCTCTGGAGACAGACACTTCTGCAGTGGGAAGATGCAGCTGGAGGGAGCCCATCCCACCCAGAGGAGCAACAGGAGGAGGGTGGCCTAGAGAATGCAGCAAAGACTCTGTGTTCTGCCAAAGGATTTAAAGCCACGTGTCAGCAGGCCTCTCTACACGTTTGTTTCCCTATCTGTAATAAAATAAGTAAAATAGCACTTAGTTGCCTCACAGGGTGTGTGAGCTGTACTTAATTGGTATGTGCAACCGATTTAAAGGTTCTGGGAACAGGAGAGAATTGAGAGGAGTTAAATGGTGCTCATACTCTTGCATGATGCTGTATCTATCCTTGTGTACAGCACCCTTCAAAGCATGAAGCGTCCCATGTCACCATTTCCCTTTAACAGTAAACCCCTTTTAGAAGCCACACAGAGATATCTTTCCCTGTCTTGTCTTGACACGCAAGATATCTCTGTAACCTTGACACACTGATCATCAACATGCAAGGGTCTGTCCTGATCCAAGGAGACAAATGTGGTTTTTGCATGCAGAAAAACACTGCGAGTTAAATTCTACTTCAAAACAATGCACCTCAAGACACCAGAGCAGCAGGATGTAGGTGAACCCAGAGAAAGCTGGAGAGAATCTGGACTTACAGAGTGTTGAAGCTCTCTGCTCTACACTGCTGTCATGAGACAGTACAAATATATCACATTTCTTTAGATGTGGCTTTTAGTTTTCTTTGCACTGATGCATTGGTAATGTTATCCAAGAGTCACTTAAAATATGAAATAAGCAATCTTTTCCAAGTGTCATAGTATTCAGCCTGTTTACTATCACCATCCTGGGCTGTACTCTGAAGTGCATTATGACGCTCTCTTTTCCATGTGCTCTATCTCCCTGCTCCTCTGGATGGTATCAAAGTTTGATTTTCCTTTGATTTTGCCTCTTCCTGGCCTCCAACAGCACCAAAATGTCACAGCACAAGTTGTCTAAATCACCAGAACCGCTGGCTGCAGGCATACCTTCACAATCTTCTTGAACATGCCAGCACCAGGCCCATATGGGGAACACTGGGCCCTGGTGTGCCTGTATGACTAGGTAAGATGTGCACAGAAATGTGTGCACAGGAACAAAACTGAGCTTTCAGAGGCTTCCCTGCCACAGCTGTTCCTACCCAAGGGAAAATAATTGAAGAGTAATGGTGTCACTGGTGTGACAGTCACTGAAATAGACTCACTAAGATAATGGGAGAGCTGCTCTGTAGGCTAGATGAAGTAACACCATAAAAGAAACCCATAACAAGATAATGGGGCAAATGAACCAGGATTGCATCTGCCAGCTTCTTATGCAGCATCGAGCCACACAGCAACACATGGCT
>JAOXXN010000471.1:27942448-27967732 GCA_026770055.1 Myrmophylax atrothorax | reverse complement strand
TCCCCGCCCCCCCCCCCCCCCCCTTTTTTTTTCTCTTGAGCATATCTATAAGCCCTATGGAAGTCCCCAAGAGCGAGATTTATTGCTGGTGGGAGGAGGCAGAAAGCTGTGCCATTTTGCCTGAACTGTCCCTCTGGTTTGAAGGCACCATCCTATGTTGATTTTTTCTTCCCAGAGGCTAAAATGCACATGAATCACTAACAAGCTTGTAGAGTTCATGCGCACTATCATTGCTTGCGTAATTAAACCTGAGCCAATGTGATCTGGCAAATTAATAAAGCTGTTGTTGCTGGGGTGGAAATTCCTGTTACCTGCAGCAGGGCTGGATTTGCTGTTTGTCTGCATCTGCACATTTGCATATGGCAGTGATCACAACAGAAGGAGTTATATAGAGGGTATACAGATGGGGGCAAATACGCACAGAGCAGGAAAGAAAAAGTGAGAAGAAATGCATCATGACCCAAAGTTTTAGTGGCTCTTCTTTCCAAGACAGAGGGTTCATCGTCACTTCTGCACAGGAGATCAGATTTGTCATAATGAGCTTGGGTGTCCGTTCATCACTTCTAGAACCTGGGAAGACATCTCCAGCACTTTGGTCTTTTGCTTTTTCCAGCTTTCCAAGCAGTTCCTTTGCTTAGCATCTTTGCTTAATCACCCTCATGTGAGATATCCTTGTTGAGAGGAGTGGAGGAAACTAGCCTGGTTAAAAGGAAGTAACTTTGTAGCACTAGGCAGGAGAGAGGAGTCCATGTCCTCTCATCTCCCTCCATTGTCCATCTGCACTCCTACACACAGAAGCAAGTAGGTGAGATGCTCAGGTATTATGTGAGTTCCAGAGCTTGGTTTGATTTCAGAATATTCATCTGTGGGAGTAAGGTGCACAAGCTTCAGACACAAAGTTTTATGCAAACCCCTCTTCAAAATTTGGCCTGTGATTTCTCCAATACCGTTGTCCAGGTGAGAAGTCTGGGTTTGGCTTCCATTGAATTTAAGACCCTCCTGCTGTTGAATGCAAAGTCTGTCTGTATTTGAGGACATCAAGACCCTTTTGACCATCTTCTCCTGGAGGGTAATTTTGTTAATTCCCACTTGGTAGCTAATATGAACAAGTCTTGGTCCTGCCAGTGATGTAGGCAGATCTAACAGGTCTCAGTAAAGTGCTGAGGATCTGGGCTGGAAATGTTCAGTTTGATTATACCCTTCTCTCCCTTTGTGTATTGAGCACTGGGTTAGATATCTGCAGCTTTTATTGATCTTTTGTTTGTTTTTTCCTGAAAGTCAACATGGGCATGTCCCATGCACCCAAAAAGTGTGTCTGACATTGGCTGAGCTGATATCCACCCCTCTCCGGGTGCAGAGCCCATCTGTACAACGTGAGCACTGCATACCTGCTTCTGACACCAGGGCAGCTTTTCTGCATCAAGAAGAGATTGTGTTTTCAGTCAGTGAGCAAGAAAGGAGTCATACAAATACAGTCACCCAACTTCCTTTCCCAACACGAGTTGCAAAGACTCCTTGGTCACCATAGGCCAGATATGGTCTGTACAGTCAAGTAGGCAGGTCTGAGTGTACACAACTGGATGCGGTTTGAGGTGCTCTTCTCTTTTTCTTTTTCAAATACAATTTGGTTTCTTTTACAGTCAGAAGTGAACCCTAGGCTTGAAGTGTTGAAAAAAACAGCACAGTAATAGAGAGCTTACACAAAACCAGAGCAGTCAATTTTCTATCAGTGTTCACTCTGTTAAGTGATAGAAAAACTTCCATGCATTATGTCCTGAGCAACCTTCTGCTCACCATCAAGGGAGGGGAAAATGTTACTTGTCCTAAACACAGATGCAGTAAAAATAGAAATTGAATCCTAGGCCATATTTAGCATTTCAATTAAATGACCTCGTTTTTAACAAGCATACCTAGATGATTCACATATTAGAAAAATTAGGCTATATAGAGAGCTGTCCAAATGGGAAAATACAGCTTTCCCAGATAGAAGGGGAAGATCAAATGCATCTCGGGGTCAGATCTTCACACCGCTGACCAGATTTCAGTAGTGGTCTCTCTGACATTCCTTGCTTTTATTTTTTTCCAATAGATGTGGACTGCAATCTACCTTTGTGCTACGACAGCTTCATAGCTCATCTCCACAAAGTCAAGAGAAAGGAACTGAAAGACTATCCAGCCAGAGTTGTTAAATCTAGAAGAGAAGGGAACAGCCTGTGCTCGAGAGGCCAGCTGAGATCCATGAAAAAACATGGAGGCAAACACTCACAAGGTAGGAGAAATCTGCTGCAGGAGAGCGGGACAGCCCTGGATTGAGGCCTGGGGGCATGGAGACATCTCCATCCTTGGGGTCCATCCACAATCAAACTTGGCCTGGCTATGAGTGTGTGAGAGAGAGGAGGGGCAGAGAGATCCCCAGACCTCTCTTTCAGCCTAAACACTCTGTAACTTCACAAACCTGTAAGCTGCCCACATGTACCCTGAAGGATGGGGTTGAATGCACCAGAAAATAAAATCTAAGCATCAAAACTTTTGCTGTAAAATCATCATAGAAATGTCAAAACAAAATTATTGTTTTAGGAGACTGGCTTGAGCATTAGTATAAACTATCATTCTGTTAAAAGGGACAAAGATTTCCTGCCAAGTTAATAGAGCTCAACTGGGTTGTTCTTAATAGTTGTTTATTTTATTTTCCACTGTTCATAATAAACCTCTGTGCATCTGAAAATAGCTCTCTCTAATTACTGTATGAGTACCTGTGCATTTTCAGTGTGCATGGGTGTGTCTGTGTGTGCCAATGACATCTCAGGTATACGTAGAGGGCCATTCAGCTTCATTGAAAAATGTACATTTACTAAGAAAGCTGATATGTTTCTGGTTAACAAGAGTTTCACCAAATCAAAAACTGGGTTAGCACATGATTAAAATATTTAGCAGTCACTGCCAGATCTCTGCCTTTAGGGGATACATACAAGATAAATCCTGCAAGGAAGGCAAGGGACATTTGGATGGAAAAATCAGAAAATTAAAAAAAAAGTTTGCTGTGATTCATACCAAAATTAACTGTCAGAAAAATTATGTTTCCCCTGTACATGAAGCATTGCTGTTTTTCCACAGAAAGACTACAGTCATATGCTCTGCCACCCCTCTCTGGAAATTTTTGTCACAGATTACCCTCCCGATAAGATTCAAGATCCTGACATGCAAAATGAGACAAAGAAGATGGATATGGTGGGCCAGTGATTTCTAGCAGTAAATCTTGGTGCTACATGAAAATCTTAAGTAAAATATGGCATATCTTCTTAATGAATGAGTTGTTGTTCATGTTGGTTAAGACATTTCAGTTCATTAAGGTGCCTGAACAACATCTGAGTTGACTCAAGAGCAACGAGTGCTCAAAACCAGGATGCAACTCAAAAATAGTCAGAAGGTGGGACAACCTGAGAAACAAAAGAAAAATTTGATTCAAAATTTTGCTTGTAATTTGGCCAATGTAGAGAAAATCAGTGCTGAAGAAAGAAGAAGGGTGAATACTCAGCAATGTGCAACAACCAGGGAGCGTGACTGTTTAACTAATGGGGTATAAGGTATTTTTAAAGGGTTCCTGGCTGAGCTCTACATCTTTATTTTTGCTTGGTTGAGTGCAGTTGAGAAGGTAGTATGGAAAGATTTGCACCTTATGAATGCCTAGAGGACTGTATCTCCAGTGACTACCTCCATTTCAGGTCCAAGCAAATTAAAATAAGTCAAAGGCAAATTACATGAAGATCTTTTTGAAGTCCAGCCCTGTCTTTGCATGCATCCATGGATTTTATCTCTAGGCCCACCTTTGAGCTAGACTACCTCCTTGGAGATGGAGTATCTATCACATAGCATTAGAAGTGCCTCTTTCTTTCCACTGCCCTTTTATAGGTGACTAGTCTCTAAAGTGGCTGTCTATGCTGGGGTGTACAAACACCTCTTTATTTTCTCCTGGGATGTCTGTTGCAGCGTGCTCTCACCTTACTGAGCTCTTAAGTCCTGGACTGGAAATAATGATGCCTGCTGGGAAATGTGGGACCAGATGCCTACACTGTTCAACATGGCCTTCGTTATCTGTTTTTTTCTGTCAGAATAAGGGGGTGGGGGTGATGTCAAAATGGATGACTTTTTTTGTGGGATAGTTCTATCCAGCTCTGAAACACCCTTATTTCTGTCCAAAATATCTCTGGCATTTTAGCTGAAGTATCAGCATTTCCTTCCCACTGAAAATATCCAGGATTTTTTTGGAATTGCACACATGGGGTCAAACGTGTGGGTCATATGTGCTGCCATTTGGTGATGGGGTAAGTCTGACAATGCCAGGGACATTGGTTCCTGTGTAACAAGTTTCTGTGTATGCAGTAGTGTGTCTGTGAAAGAAAAGACTAGCCGTAGTGATCCTGGACATCTTCCACCTCTGTAGCAGATTACAATGTGGGTCATAGGCTGTTTTGTAAAAGGTGTCTCTTGCACTGTCTTTTCTCTGTCTGGTGCTCTTTGAGCACCACCACTGCCAGTCATGTTCTCTAGAGGAAGCAGAAAAATACCAGATCTGTGCAGGCAGCTTAGTCTACCAGCTCAGCATTCAGGACAGGTAACATCATCCCTCTTCTGACTAGATTCAGGCAACTGAAAAACAGGAAAATAAAAAAAATGAAGTCCCATCCATGTCCCTTAGGATCTGCAGGCAAGCACTGCTCAGTGCCACTGTGCTGCTGGTAGGGCAGCACAGAACCACTCTAGTAAACCACTAGAAGTGCAGGATGCCCAGCTAATGACCCTGCAAGGACAGGGTACCTGAGAGGAAAGAACCTTTAAAATCAAAACGAGGACTTGTTGCTTAATGTGGGATAGATTTCTAAGTTTTGAGGGATGTAAATGGACAGAGAGAAAATCACTCCTTCACCTTCAGGAGCAGTTCTTCTGTCTCAGCAAGAAGGCTAAACCCCAGCCTGGTGTGATGTTTCACTTGCTTGTCACCAAACAGAAGAGGCTGAGCTGGTATCAGCCTGCTCTGTGTGCATGTCTCAGGTTCCCTGCACAGCCTGGTAAGGGGCTTGCAGAGGAAACCCAGGTTCAGTTTCTTGCTCCCTGTCTCTCTCCCAGCCAGGAGAAATCCTGTTGTTCTTTCAGTGAAGCCACTGAATGGAGAGGAGGTGTTTGAAAGAAAAGGAAGAAAAGACACCACTGGAGCAGCAAATCTACTGATATACAGCAGCTGGCTAGTTTTTCATGCAGACAAACAGCCATTGAGGGCTGGCTGATGAGTTTATGAGCATCTTGGAAGTCCTCTGAGAAAGTGCCCACCAGTCTGGTCTCCTGAAGTCCAGCTATCTTAGCATCCCTAAGCGCTGCCCCACTTCCCAGGATGAACTGCTGCTACTGTCAGAGCCCACATCAGAGCAACAGCCATGGCCCAGCCCCAGGAATAAGGTGTTGGGAAGGCAAAGTGGAGACGAAATTTCCTCCAAACCATTCATGTTCACTCCAGGATGAAAAAAGGGAAGGCCCAGCCCTCTGTGAGCAGTTCCCTGCAACCCCAGCTTCTCAAATTTCTCAAATTTCATCCCTTGGCATCTTACCCCTAGCTGGTCCCAGCACTGCCTCCTCTGTTGCACAAAGATACACCAATCATGTGAAAAAGTGACATGGCACAGCTCACAACTGGTACAGCACCTCACTCTGGTCCTCACTTCATCGCTGAAGGTTATTGGCTCAGTTAAGTGCGATTTCGCCTTCATGAATCTGTGCTGATTACTCCTGATCACCTTCTTGTCCTGCATGAGCCAGAAAGTTATCTCCAGGATTAGTGGAGGTGAGGCTGGCTGGCCTGTAGTTCTCCATATCTTCCTGAAGACAGGAGTGGCACTTGCTTTCTTCCAGTCTTGAGAAACTGCTCCAAATTGCAGTAATTGCTGATGCACTAACCATGGGGGAAGCAGTGGACAGGCTCTGGATGTCATGCTCAACAGTTCCTCACTTCTTTAGTGATATTTCCTCAGCCAGATTAAACCAAGAAACAGAACTGCTGAGTTCTTACACAGCTTTGTGCTCTGAAACTGAGGATTTTCTTGCTGTATGTGCTGCTTTCTGTGGAAAGCAGAGAGCAGTAAGATATACAACTCCAAGTTCTGCTGGGCCAAGGTTTGCAGCTCAGTAGAGCATGGATTTGTCTTTAATTGACACAGATGCTTAAATCTAAACTCACAGTTAGGGACAATCCTGGATCTGGATCTAAGGGAGAGGAGAGGTTGTTGATGGGAGTGATCCCACTGCTTCCTCCGGACACTTCTATGGTCTCTGTTTCAGCTCACACTCCTGACTGCCTCTGTACATCTGTGTGGTCCCCTCTGCGGAAATGAGACCAGCACTTTAAATCTTTTAGGTAATTATTGGTTTAGCTTCAAAGCACATACACCCTGCCTAAAAGAAGAGTTTTGAGCTCACACTCTTGCTTACAAGAAAAGCCACATGGGGATCTTGGGAAGAGCTGAAGGAAGATCCCTATAAAAGCCCTAGGTTTTGAGAAGATGAATAAACATTGGAAGTTAGCTGCTTGGCATTCACTCTTGGCTCTCTCAGCATTTTATAAGTGCCTACCAGCCTCCAGGGTTGGAGCAAAGGGTGACACATCTGGAGGGGATGTTGAAATGACAATTATTTTACTTCTGCAGAAAATCCCAAACCTGTGGCCAAGGGGAAAGCAGACATGGGAAGTTTGAAGAACTAGAAAAAAAATCACAAAATTTGACCAGAAAGCCCCCTTCTATTTTGTATTTTCCATGAATCACAAGCCTAAATACTACTTTTTTTTCTTTTTTTTTTTCTTTTTAATAAATTCTCTTGTTCCCATTATGGTGATCTACAGATTTTGGATTGACTTCACAATTCCTACTCCTTGCATCAAACCAAATCAAAGACCAAATCCCACTCCTTCTCCCCAAATGCTTGGATTGGACAAATATTTTGGATCTGAAGGCAGATCCATGGCCACGGAGCCTGGCAGGCTTTGGCGGGTCTCCTCCGCACGCAGGGCAACACGTGAGGAACAACAGGGCCCTGCCAGGGCTGGGCAAGAGGGAACGCATGTGGCAGAAAGACACAGTCTCCGTGACCCATGTGGGTGGATTTGGCTCCTTTCTTTGGAAATGCTATTGACAGAGGCAGACACTCCCTCTGGAAGCTACAAGGCAAGCTACCAAACCACCCTCACCTGTGCAACGTGGCTCTCTCACCTTCTGTCAGCCAGAGGCTCCCATGGGCGATTTGCCAAGTACTGGGAGGGCAGGAGGCAAAAGTGGCACGAGGGGCTTTAGTATGTGCTCTAGTCTATGAGGCAGCAACCTCAAAAAACACGGAAAAAGAAAGGTTTGTAGCTACTCATTGCTCCATTCTCTACTGGTGGATTATCTGAAAGGTATTTTGCATTTTCCTACCAAAGAACTGGGAAGTCTCTGGGAAATATCCCTGTACTACACAGCAGTGTCCAGATGCATAATGTTCAGAGCAGCATCTGCTGGGATGAAGGTCCCTAAGGACCCTCTGATCCCCCAGCTAGGAGGTGACCTCACCTTGGTGATATGGCTAGCAACACATATGTTGAAAAACCACAGCAATTTCACCCGTGGGAGACAGCCTGGATCACTTGGGACAGGTGAGCGCATCCTTGTGTATTTGCTTTCTTTCTGAAACTAGTCATTAGAGAGGGTGTCACTTGCTTTCAGCTGACAGCAAGTAAGGCGTTGTTACAGGAGTCTCCTTTGCATGTCAGAACTTTCTCACGGTCAGAAGCGCTCCTGGGCATGGGAAGGGTAGAGAAGGGAGTGGTGCCCTCTGAATGTATGTCTCATGCATTGAGGAAACACTCACACAAGCCAGGAGGAACAGGAACTGTGCTGAGGTGATTGCATCAGACCCTTTACATTAGTATCTCACCAAAAGTATGTCTTTCACTATACTGACTTGCTTGTCTTAAAATGAAGAGTTTTCCTGTGGATTTCAAGTTCTGCTCCCTCCCTACAGGGCACCTTGTTTTATACCTTCAGCAAGTGGGCCAGGCCCTATGGTACCATGGAAACCTGTCTGCTTCTAGGTATTTCTGACCATTTCAGAGCAGTGGTAGCACCTTACAGCTGATCTGGAGAGAACAACTCCAAGGGGCAAGTTACTGTACTGCATCTGCAACATGCAACTCCCCCATTTAAGGGTACCAACAGATCTCGTCATCCTGTAATAGCTCTTCTTGTTGCTCTGCTGTGAATCCTGTGAAGTTGTTCCTCTGTGGAGCCAACTCTTCTTTCCAAATCCTGCTGCGTTGCTTCCAGGCTCTCCTCCCACCTTCCTTCAGCATAGCACACCTTTCTGGCCAGAATCCACCCAGTATCATCATTAGAAGGTTTGCTGATCCCCAGAATAACACCTGCACGTTCTTTAGCAAGATCTGAATTTAGTTCATGGAAGTTTTGCCCTACATGTATTTTCACTGAGTCACACACTGCTTGCTGACTCACAGAAAGCATTGAGGTGGAAAGTGGCAAGAATGGTAGGATGCAGGCAGGATAGTTTCTCTCGCTGTGGGAGGTGAATGAGGCTCATCTGTTTAGCTTAGAAAGAGACCTTATTCGTCTACATACATGCATATGGAAGGAAAGTTTCTGACACTTGAGACTTATAATTTTGTAGGCAAACACAACACAGAATCTAGAGGTTGGACATGGATACCAGACAAATACAGGCTGAAAGAAAAGCAAGACATTTTCTAAAGAAGGTAGCAGGCTACTTGTCATAGAATGGAGAAAGGCACACTATACATGATGTCCCCACAGTGCTCAATATGAGTCTCTAACACTGCAATATCTCTTGTAAGTTCCTTTCTGACAGGGTTTTGACAAGACAGGACAGCCTCCACCAGAATAAAGGTTGGAGCCAAGACCAGATAAAGCAGGTGTAGTGATCTATCATGCTGGAATAGCTACTCCACATTTCCTAGCTCAGCCCTTTTGCATGGCTTGCAGATATTCACCCTGGGTGTGTGTTTTAAAGTCCCTTGCGCCTGCAGAATATCCATTCAACTTTAAGCAGGCCCTTAATCAAAACATCTGAAGCAAAGCAAATGGAATTTCCTTAACTAACTGTGCTGGACCCTGAGGCCTCTGGAAAACTGTAGCAAAATTCTCACAGCTTTTGGGATTAATGAGGGCAATGTTAGTGGCACTGAAGAGATGACAACTAGCTGTGAGTTTTGCCGGTTGCACGTGTGTTTACCTCATTCATTCACATCTCACATGTAGGGAGCTGTGGATTCAATTAGAAAATAATACCTATTTGCAGTTGATTGCCTGAGACATCAGCTTTAATAGCAGCGGGAGAGAGTTAGACGCTTGAATTGGTTCTGAGCTTCACTTCCTAGTTATTATGCTTCTAATTATGGCAAACCTGCTATTTGTCAACAATGTTTTATCAAAGGTGGGGAGACATGACACTCATCTTTTGGGAGGTGGCTCAGACTTTCTATTAGGTATTGCACAAGATAGAGTCTGCCATCTACCTGTTTGCCTTTCAAAGAAGCATCTGGGATTTTTTGTTTGGTTTTTGGTCTGGTTTATTTGTGGCAATGAGGATCTGCAGACAGCATGGGAACTGTCAGTCTGGCAACTTCATGGCATACGCATTTCTCTTCTGATACACAGGGGGCTTACACATGCTCCAACATATTCTTCATTCCATCTGGACAAAATCTGTGAGAAGATCTGTTCTAGAAGCCATTAAAATTTTCACTCCAATCAGGTCAGCAGACAGCTGGGAAATCGTCTAGAGCCCAGGACAAAACTATGCTAACAGGTTATATGCTTGTAATGAGAGAGCAAACAGTATTTCTTGTTCCTGTTGCAGCAATTCAGCAAGGGTTGGTCAGTGGATCTTTGTACCTTGGTCTTGGGGACCCCCTAAGACACAACTTTTCCTAATGCAACTTGGTTCAGAAGAGCTGCACTTGTCCTTTACATAAGAGTGTAATATGCTCTGCTTGGTTTGATGTAGAGTGTACAGCAGGAGTTCTCAGGCTGTCTCATCCAGTCTCCTGCAGTCAGAGGCAACCACTGAGTAGTCATTCAGTCCTGATAGGAACACAGGGTTGCATTCTGTGAGCTATAGAGCATAGATGCAGCATCATCCTCCATACTTAGCTGTGGTCAATTCCAATGTTTCAGCAAGATGTGTTTCACATCTTTCTTTTCAGCACTAGTTCTGCTTGCCTTTTTCACATAATAGTCTTAATTGTGGCCAGTGCCTCAGACACTGACAAAGTGTATCTCAGGGCATGCAAAGACAATTCCTTTTGGAGTGTCCCTGGTCGAGTACCCCTCATTAACTTCATCATGGACCAGCATCTTACTTTTGCAGGGGGATATGAGCAAATCCATTGGTGATACTAGACTCCTTCAGTACAAAAAGAGACCAAAGACCCCAGAAACTGGAGTCTTGAAATAGCAGCACTGACACTTCCCAGAAAGCTCTTCAATGGAGAACAAAAAACCCACCTGTCCTGTGAAAATCACAAGAACCAGTTCTGGTGAGTGCAGAGACATGGTAAACAACTTTCACCTTTCTGTGACCCTTCTGCTCATCACTGTAGCCCATGTGCAATATATTCAGGATATGTAGTAATCCCTCAAAGAACAGATGACTATAAAACTAGAAAATAGCAAAAGGGATGCAGTTAAACTATAAGCCTAATTGTTAATATGTAATGAGGTCTCATGGTATTTCCTACAACATCTGAAACCCTGAAGCCTCGAGATCCTGTGGCTCTGAGAAAGTCTCAGTGTTTTAATTAAAATATCTCCAGAAGATAGATATTTCTTCCTGCTTTGTGGAAAAAAACTTGAATTTGTTCTAAAGGCACTTATTGCCCCTTTTAGATCTGAGTTTTTAGGGGCTAGCAATATATAAACCATCTTGTTCATCAGCTCAATTTATGAGAATCAGCATAGTCTCTCCAGTTTCAAGGATAACACCAAGCTGGAGGGGAGCAGCTGACATGTTGGCAGGCAAGCGTGGCCATGATTCAGTGGGACTGCCATGGGCTGGAATACTGTGCCAGTAGGAACTTTACAAAGTTTTTCCGAGGCAAGGACAAACTCCTGCACCTGGGATGAAGTGGCCCCTTGCACCAGGACAGGCTGTGAGCTGGCTGACTGGGAAGCATCTCTGTAGAAAAGGGCCTGAGGGTCCTGGTAGACAAGAAGTTGAGCATGAGTTCAGCATTCTGCTTTCACAACAATGAAGCCCAACTGCATCTCAGTTAACATTAGCAAAAGCACAGCCAGCAGAATGAAAGTATTATTCCCCTCTGCTTCACTCTGATAAAGGGGCATCTGAAGGGCTTGTCCATTTTTGAGTCCCTTGAGTACAAAAGAAATTTCAATAAACTTGGAGCAAGTCTGGCAGTGGATGATCAGGGCCTGAAGTATGTGGCATATGTGGAGAGAAGTTGAAGGGCTGAGGGCCTTGTGCTTGTTAAGCATGGAGAAGAGCTGACTATCTTTCTTGTAATCCCCCATTTGGCAGAGATAGATAGCAACTAGATCCCTCCACTACACCCATCTCTCTTTTCTCCAGGTTGAGCATACCCAGCTCCCTCAGCATCTTCTTGTGCATCATCTGCTCCTCCTCATACTCCAGGTGACTGCATCTGCCCTGCTTGTGAGAGCTGCCAGCACTGCAATTTGTGAATGTCACCACAGGGCAAAAAGCTGAGGACTAGGGGACAAGGGGAAGAGGAACAAATTAAATCATCAAGGAAGTGCTGATGGCAGTCTTTGCTCTGGGATGCCTTTGCTTTGCAGAGGCTGACTGCTATGACTAAAAGTCAGGGAACCCACACTGTTTCCCCCAGCCCCATCATTGGTGTGTATCCACACGAGCTGACTCTCAGAAGAGGGTGAGGTTTTTCCACTGTACTTCAGGCACACTGTGAGCTATGAGCAATCATTTGGACTGGAAGGCTGTTCTGCAATCCACTGCCTACTCTGGGGGATTAGCGTATCTAATGAGTCTCCTGCCTCTTCTAATTGTTGCCCCTATACAATTACTGAAAAACCTGCCTCAACATGACCCAATATTCTCTCCCCACACTTGCTAATTGCCACAGGTCCTTACTCTTGTGCACGTGGCTATAGGTACTGGGAAATGTTCTCTTGCTCAGATAAAAATTGTAACACAGGCATTTAAACTGGGTGGCTTTGTTTATTCATTCAGCTAGAAAAAAAAAATAGCTGAGGGAAGAGCCAGCTAAGCAAGCAGCATGAGATGAGGTGAGACACCAATGTTTTGTTTAGGTCTATACCATGCAGTAGGGTCTAGAAGGCATGTTCCTTTCCTAGTGAGGAGCCCCAAAGGGAATCAGCCCTACCTATCTGTGGCCTAAGAAATGGCTCATTTTGGGATCCTGAGCATGGACGGCTCCAGGGAAAGCAACAAAACTGTAGGTGTTAAGCTCCTCCGAATGAGTCTAAGAGATGGCTAGATAGCAGGGTCTACTTGTGGCTGACAGCATTGACATGAAAGAGAAGCTGGAATAAGTCCCTGAGGTCCAACTGAGGTACTCCAGTCATGGGTACCTCTATTTGGAAGTGTTTGCCACAGCTCATTTCCATTCTTTTTTGTCTACTGATCCCCCTGCCCAAAGTTCTTAGACACAGCTCTGACCAGTTGCTCCACAAGGCTGAGAAGTGAGAAACCAACTCACAATCTTTCATTTTCAGATATTCTCCTTCAGTATGCTCAGTGCTGAGTTAGGAGATTGAATCAGGCATGAGTTTCCTTGGTTTATACATTTAATGTTACTAAAGACACTGATGAGAAAGGACAAGGACAGTAAATTCTTCACCTACAAGAGATTTTCTGTTGGGGTGAGCCAACTCCCTGAAAAGAAGGAAAAAGTTCACAGACATCACTTCCTACAATGCCTCCTTCTCACCAATAGTTATGTTGGCACCAAACAGCAAACTTAGATTGCAGTTCCCTGACGCCAGGTCAAATGAACCCCTCTCCTGGACCTGCATCATGGGGTTTGTTTGAAACTGAATCCAACTCTTTTCTTTCTCTCTCTCTCTTCTTTTGTTTTGATTTAATTTCATACAAGCTTTCAAAGGAAAAACTCAGGTGTACCACCAGAGACTATATATACATTTGTAGTGGACCATCCTAGAATCTTGCTCAGATTAATCAAAAAATTTCTTTCTACTCCCCTAACAATATGAATACCAATTAGATTTGGTAGTACAAGTATGTGCAGAAGCACATGTTTCATACACAAAGATGAAACAACCAAAAGGTGCCTGTAAGAGGAATTACCACATGCCTTCTTTCTACATTAAAGAATTGCCAGCTTTTACACAACAGGCCAGGAGCTCACGAAGTGCTGCACCTTGAAAAGAAGGGTAAAGAACACCTATTTAAGATCTGTATGAACCATATAGAAAACTTTAGTGCATGCTGGCCACCCATGCATCTCAGTAACAACAGTTTAAATTACACCTTGAAGAGAAAGTAGAGCCAGAGAGTATGACTCCTACAATGAGCAGGCTTTATCTAAACACAGTAATTAAGGTATTGTGCAACCTCTCTGGTACTTAAGTATCTGTAATAATTATGCACCAGGAAAGTAAGCCCAACACATGCTCACAACCTTCCCCTAACATATGGATTGTTTACACATTCAAGTTCCCATCCCATCCTCTTGGCAGCTTAGAAAAAGCAGAAGCTGAATATGAGGCCACGTTGCTGAAATGGCACTCTGACAATGCCTTTCAATTCAAAGGCTTTTGAAAATCATCCTTGAAAGGAAGCTGAAAAGTAGATTCAGGGTTCAGACATGAGCTTCTGCACTTGCACATTCAAATATCAGCCACCATTCCACACACACCATATATTGCTGGTGTTTTAGTCCAAGTCTTGTGCTCCTGTTTCCCCAGTGACTGTCACTCTTGCACTCTCAAGTGAGAAGTCCCAGGGTTCTGTCTTGCAAACGTCAGGATCCTACCATCAGTCAAGTCTGGAAAAGATGGAAAAGTACTGCCTTTCTACAAGAAAGCTCAGTCATGGGGTAAAGGCAGCCAAGACTCAAGCTGTGCCGTGTGCCAGCAGTACAGGCACAACCAGCCCAAATCAGCTGTGACTGCTTAGAGAGGTTTGGCAGAATCCATACAACTGATGGTCTGAAGCTGGTACAAATACATTTTCATTCTTGTTTTAAGCCTGTGGTTACCATGGTCCTCCCATTATCACCTCTCTTTCCTGTTTGTGATTTTGAGGTCCAAGTCAAACAATTTTAACATGGGAACACGTTCAAAAAGCTCACATATAAAAGATTGCTATATACCGCACCAAAATTTCAGAAGCCTCCAAATTACAATTACTCCTGAGGCCCTAATACTGATCCTTAAAGATCCTTCTTTCCTTCACACACCAGCTATTTAATTTGAATTTCTTACAAATCTTTCCCCTTCCTTTTTAGGAGTGTTTCACATAGCTGGATTTATGCAATGGTATAACCAGGGCAGAAGGCAAACACAAGTTTAAGTAATCGGGGAGACAAGGAATGGGGCTTGATGTATTCCTTCTGGCACAATTTCACCAATTTACTGCTTGTGAATTATCTACAAACATATTTTTTCTCCAGCCCAGTATCTGCTAGATGTGTACCCTCCAGTGGTCCCTCAACTTCATCTGAGTGCCAGCGCATTTGTTATTTAGCCTGTATGATTGGTCACTGAAGTCACCTACCATTTCTTCCAGCTCACTGCATAGTAACAAACCACAAATAAGACCAGTTCCTGCTGAAACAACCTGAGCTTGCCCACAGACCTGAGGTTTTTCAAATAAGACAGCCTCTCCCCAGGGGATACTTGATAAGTTATGACCAAACACCTGCAAGCTGGACAGAGTATTTTGAATTTCCACAGTGGTAATGCCATGAGACTGAGCCACAAGATTATATAGAAGCAGGAGGAAACCCTTCCTGGAGAAGTGGCCTCTGAACATATGGTAAGGAGATGAACCCATGTCATGCCAAAAAATGCACCAGCTGTTTGGAAAGACATGGCTTTTTCTAGACTAATATTTTGTATAGGTTTAGGCTTAACAGTGAAGTCTGGAGGTCAAAGGTATGTTTACATTTAGCTATCTCTTCAGTCTTTTGGATATTAGGAAAGAAGAAGAAGAGTATTTTTGTGAAGTCTGGATTTTCATATTCTTGTCACCACTGTTATATGTAAAATAGGAAAGGAAGAATCACAGCCTGATTTTCTCTGTTTATTGATGTTCTTTACAACATCAAGGGCAAGCCAGAAGAAAGATTCTGCAATATTGCAGTTTGGTGAATAAGGAAATAACTCAAGGCCTTAGGGACACCATGATGGCTGCCACCATTCTCTTTGCTTGCTGCTTGTGTCATGCTATGTGCTGCCTCAAAAGCAATATGGACTGGCCATACAGAGAGGATGCAAAGTGTTCCAGACAAATCCAGGTAAACTACCAAATTTGGGAATGCCTCATGAAGCCCAGCCCACATTCCAGAACTTGTTGAGGTGCACTCCTCTTGACTCATAGCACAAAGTTGACAAACTACCCGCAAAGGCCTCTCAATTCTCTCTATAATTAATTAGCCACAGGAAAACCTCAGAGAAGAGAGAAGGGAGCAATTTAACACAGTTTTTAGAATGACACAGGATGCTGAAATGCCAAAGAGTTAACCTGTCCCTTCTTCTCACCAACCTGCCCCTTAACAAGGCGTCCCAGAGGCCATCTCTCTGAAGGGGAAGTTCCCTGCTCCAGAAGAGATGGTGATTTTGTGGTTAGTTTTCCAAGTCATGAGAATGACTTCCTTCCAGCCTTGCAGGTTTTATACTGTAGATGACACAAGCAAGCAGCATTACTCAGTGGAAATCTTCCCATCAACTCCATGACAATTGAAAGAGGCCTCATTCTGCTGCTGATCTTCCTGGAATGCCACTGCTGAGATATGGTCTGTCCCTGTGCTTCTCCAAACACCTTCTGATGCCGAAAGATCCAAGTCTAGTTAACATGTGTGCAAGACTCCCTCCTCCTGCCTGCCTCCATCTCCCTCCATCCATCACCTCCCTCCTCCCTTCATCATCTTATTCATTATACTAGTTTGGGACATGACAGGAGAGTTTTTGTTAAACAGCTCTGCATCCACAGTCATCTTTGGTCACATCGCCTCATCTGGTTGGTATTTCCCCCAAATACGTCTGCTTAAAGGATTTGAAAATAGTTTAAGTCTGCAGAGTGAAGAGAAACATCTACATTGAGGGCAATTCCTCCTCTCCTCTTCAGCCTATGTCTTTACTGAGTGAGTCCACCTCATTCTGGTCTTTCATTGGTAACCATCTACAGCATTTAAGAAAAGGTTGAATGCATTCATCACCACAACATGGTATTCAGTGAAGAGCTCATAATTTCCCAGTCATTTACTTAAATTACTATAGAATAAGTGAATTGAACTAAATTACAATGGGGAGAAGTGAGAAAAAGGCCTTGCTGTCTTCCATTTCAATACTCCACCTAAATGCCAAATTTGCTACCTCATTACATCTTCCAATGTGTTCAAGACACAGGAAAGAGAGAGAGATGAGTATGCTTTAAATCACTCATCTAATCCAAGTTTCTGCTACATTTGGAGTCAGAAGGATGGGAAAGAAAATATGTATTTTCGTCTCCCAAACCCATACTGCTAAAATGGCAGCTGGTATACACTGCCCTCCTGCCCTAGACCATCCTACTGTTGCCTAGGCGTAAGCTTCTCCTTGTGTGCATAAGTCATCACTCAGCATGTTGTCCTGCAATGGTGAGGAAGTCCAATTTGGCCAGACATTGGTCTGTGCCTTGGCTGCTCTGTGAAATCAGCATCTAGAAGAAAAGGCATAAGGACAGTCAAAGTCCAGCTGTGGCCTTGCTCTCTGGACTGTGAACATGGAATTTCCAAGCCATGGCTTGGGTGTGGAAACGGAGAGCTGCAGCCAACCCACTGCAGAACAAATAGCATCAGGCATGAGAAGGCAGGGTCTTCACTCTGGATGGTTTTCTCTCGGTTTCCTGCATAAAGTCCCTGTTTGCAGGCACTAACACCACTGTTTGACTTCGCTGTCGAACACAAGCTGCCCTGATTCTACTACTGTCCTGACATGCAACAACTGTGTGGACACCTAGCAGGTGTAAAATTGGTGGATTGTTCCAGAGCCTTCCCAATGTATTTCTCCTACTCAGCCTAGTCTCAGCTGCCTTTCTGTAGACATCTGCAACTGTGTAATGCAGTTTAAAGGCCCAAACTGGAGGACACGTTTGCTTGTTGAAGGCACCCTGGGCTGCTTTCCCAGAGCCCTCTTGTGGCAACGAGGGAGAGCCAAGGAAAGGCCCTTGCCTTCCTGAAAAACAAGAGGATTTTGGGAGGTGCCCTGCATGGGTTTGCCATCCTGTGGTGGCACACCAAGGGCTGAACTGAGAACTGACCTCAGCAGGCACATCTCTCCTTGGCTGGAGCAGAAATATTTACACCACAGGCTGCCTGATACAAGACTCAAACCAGTCTGCTGTTCTGGGTATCTGTTGCCAACCCTCTCTTGGTTTGCCAGGGAAGATGTTCTAGCTGATGGTGCCAATGTCTTTTCTTGGCTTCATATTAGAAAAGGTGAAGCAAGCAGTAATTTTGAACGGGTTGGGAACTTAAAGAGGCTCATAAAATTTAACAGAAACGCCTCATCGACTTAATCTGGTTTGAGTACATTTCCTGGTTGATCTGTGTGTGAGCACAATTAGGACTCAAACTTTACTTCAGCTAGAGAGTAACCTAAACTTCATCCCAGATTTTCACACACAACCTTTCTACAGATGGACAATATGGTGCACTGTATCTCAGGCAGAAAAAGATGCAAGACACTCACATCAGGTCCTGGAGCTGCTACCAGAGTAGTATTGAATGTCAGGACAGGTGACGTCACTGAGGGCATCCTACTGCTCCTGCACCATGCCTAAGAGCCTTGCAGGTCTGATTCTCAAGGAAGGTGTCAATTCATAGCTCTCTGTCACTTCAATACACAGGTCTGCACCTTTCTCTTCTGCAGCTTATACAAAAGTGGTTGTGGGTTTTTGTAAGGTTTATTACTGCCATCAAAGAGGCAAATATTCCACTGCCAGGCAAATAAGGCAGTAGGCGGTGGGCTTGCAACACACCTTTTGCTCAAAATGAAAAATGTCAGTGTCACAGGAATTCCTGCTTCATCTCATTTTTATATCAATGCAACCAAGAAAAACATCTTCTTTAGCACAGTGATCCAGAAAAAAATAGATGTGATCAAAAAACACCCTTACAACTGAAGCACCAGAAGTCTGCCATTTCTCTACACAGGACAGTTTGATCTGCTAGGAAAGGTGCACACAGCAGAAGCTGTTACCCTTGCACTCAGTTCTGAAGAAATTCCCACAGGAAGACCAAAATCTTCAGCTGGAGCTGAAGATAAAGACTGTTTGGCCTTGACTCAAGAAGTCCACAGGACAAAGTGTTCTTCAGACTGTATCGGTGTGGGTTTCCTGTGACTATTTAAATACCTGTGCTGTTAAAGGTGCAGTTTTGCATTTATTTTTATTATGCACTTGGTTTTTTACAGAATTCCTGTGATTTTTTTTCACTGGATTGAAGAGATATGAAGGCATCCATAGTTTACTTATTCCAACCTCTGTAAGTCAAAGAAATCCCACCATCATCTGATCATGGGAGGAGAGAAATTTTATATTTTATGGAGATAAGAGGATAAATTTTCTAGGCACCGTATTACATTCTTCCTCATGAATGATAGTTTTGCTTTCTTTTGCCTCTTCAGGAACACTAGCTAGCAGCCAGACGACAATGCTGTTAGTGCATCTCTGAGTCCTGACTTGATTTTTACAGCAGGATCACATTGACAGCTCAGGTTTGGTCCATGTTCTTTTACAACCCTCAGATGTTTTGCTGAAGTACTGCTCAGACAGTCATTTTCCATTCATATAAAAGTCATAGCTCACATGCTCACAAGGTTTTCAATTCCATCCAGCTAGCAAAGAATTTAACTTCTTCTGAAGTGCAAAGTGCTACACCTGTCTTAAATCAAACACCTATCTCATTGATTTCAGACCTTCCCTCCAGTTTGGCAAATCATGCTGCATTTCTAATCATTGCTGTCAAAGTTCTGGTAGTCTGGCCCCACAAATTAAATAGCATGCCACTTGGTCCTTTGTCCAAATTATTGACAGGAATTTGAAATGGCAACTAAACTGCGTGATGCAGCCCTTGAAGATGGATCTCTAAAGGCCTTCCAATTTGATAGTTACCAGCAAACTACTGGTAACTACTCTTTTTCTTCTTCATCTTTTTAATAAAGACAAGTAAGGAAGGTGAGTCCAATAAGGAGTGGCTTTGGGTTTGTTTAGTTTAGACTAAAGGAGGCTGATGTGTGACCCCATTGCTCTCTACAACTTCCTGAGGGGTGGAAGTGGAAAAGGATGTGCTGAGCTTTTCTCTCTGGTATCCAGTGACAGGAAGTATGGGAATGATTCAACCCTGCACCAGAGAAGGCTCAGACTGGATGTTAGGAAGCATTTCTTTACCAAGAGGGTGATCAGACACTGGAACAGCCTTCCTTGAGAGGTGGTCAATGCCCTAAGCCTACCAGTGGTTAAGAGGAATTTGGACAGTTCCTTTTAGCAACATGCTTTAGCTTTTGGTCAGCCCTGAATTGGTCAGGCAGTTGGACTAAATGCTCATTGTCGGTCCCTTCAAACTGAAATAGTCTGTTATGTTCTATTCTATGCTATTCTGTTATTTTAACTATAGTCTAACCTTTGCTATCATTCCTGACTTGATTTGGACACTGTCACCTGGGGCAGCCTTGAAACATCTTCTGTTAAGGCATATCACACTTATAACCTACCCTGATTTCAAGGCCAGCTGACCTACCATGGGGAAAAAATTGGTTAACTTGATATAATCTCCAAAACTAGCCATAAATGTATTGGCAGCACACAAATGTTTCCGCAGAATTTTGATTTCATGCAACATTTGCTGTTGATGGCTTTTGATAGGCTAATTCTCAGTAAATGCTTTGGTGGAAGCATAGGTTTGGATTTTGACCACGTCCATTTTATATGTGCAATAAATGGTAGGACAGAGTTGGAGAAAAATGGATTATGCATTTGGTCACCCACATGATATCCACTCCCTCTTGTTCCCCATCTCAAAGGCCACCAACAAGGATGCAAAGCAAGGTGTGCAGCTCTCCTTTGCAACATCCGTGGCCACTACAGGTCAGCAATGAGCACAGTGCTTCTTATCCCAACATTCTTCAACCTCACATCAAAACCCACCAAAAATATGCCTGAAAAAAATGTAAGCTTAGTTATTTTCTTATGCTGCACCATTTAAAGGCAAAACAATTTTTCTTTCCTATTACAAATGGAAATAATTCCTATGTTTCCATCTGTTAGTGAGTGATACTGCCCTGAGAATACACAAAACCGCTCCAAGACAGAGGCATCAATCACACTGAGAACCGCTTCTTAGAAAATAAAAAATGCTTCCCATTTTTACGATATAATTAGAGCATGGGGGAAGCAGTTTCTAGCCTTGTTCTGTGAAGTAGATTTTTCCATTTTCTGCTAGATTTAGGGAGGTTTGGGCGGCTGTTACGATGCAGATAACTCAAAGGACAGTAATTCCAACTGGATTCAATCTGCTGTCTCATTCTCAAAATTAAGGAAGAAATCATAATGTACAGGAATCTGAACACTACCCTTGTCTTCTGCTGCTTAGAGCTTTCCCAGATGCTGAGTTGCCATTTTTCCTGTCAGATACCCACCTATTTTGAAATCTTCATTACAACAGTTTCAGATGTTTGGAACAACCAAGCCAAGGGCAAATCAAGCCATTTGTCAGTGTTAAAACACTCTAGACCGACTCCTGAAAATTTCAGCTACCCAGTTACACTTTCATTCCATCTGCCCCAGCTCATGGTTTTGCTGAAGACAGGGGTTGGTTTGCCAGCCAACCCTACATGGACATTAAGAGAAGAAAGTCCTTGAGCACAGAGCTCTCCCAGCAGTTTATACATCCACCAAGTTTGGGATCGTTTTTTTCACCAAATTCCTTAGAAATTGCAAATTGCAGTAGAAACCTTAAAAGTTTTTAATTTATCTGGGAAAGAGACAGATTTTTCCCCAACCTCACTTTCGGAATTAACCAAGCTTGTTTTGACTGAAAAAAAATTAATCCCAAGGCAGAGGCTGACACTCACTTCATATTCTGACCAAGTTAGATGCAAACAGAATAGGTTCTTACAAGAAGCACCAGGTAATCATAAGAGGCACTGCAGCCAGTGCAGCCTATAATACAGCTGTAATACAATCAATTTCCATATACCTTGTTATTCCAGAGTGATTGCTGGGTCATTTTCTTGTCAGCTCAGTGATACATCACAACAAAAGCCCACATGTAGCTGGAGCAACTTCTAACATCTAAACAAAAGAAATCAGCATAGGGTTGTGCTGCACCACCTGACTGAAGAGGAACTACAACACATAAAACATAGACAGGAAGGATTTACTGTACTCCAAAAGCAGTCTCAGTCCTGTGTCTCCACAAGGGTGTAGTAGTTCTTTGACCAGCATCTCATTGTGAAAGAAAAATGTTTGTTCCACCTCTGTGGCCTTCAGCCAGTCTCTAAAGCACTTGCCCCATGCTATTTGAAGCTCTGATTCAAGTCCCTTGCCTATATGGAACACAGCCTTGAGTAGTAGCATCCTGCTTGCCAGCAGAATCTCATGCCTCTCTCCTGAGTCGTTTCCATATGGAGTAACACTTGCCAGGGTTTGGTGAAATGCAGCCTCAACCAGAACTCCAACGCGCAGAAATTTTTAGGCAACAACCCAGTCTGGGTTCAGTTATTAGAATTTCTTTTTTAAACAAGAAGATCTGAAAAATACTCATTTAGGAGTGTTTGAGCTAAAATACCTCCTTTATCCTCCACAACCTCTTCTGAACATACATATGACAGAAAGCTAAGCTCCTGTTGGACTAACTGGCATCTTTTCCGTTTAAGCACTAATAACTTCCTTCCTCTGTGTGCCAACATAGCCCTTTGGGGTAAATTTCTGCCTCTGTGGGCAGCTAGGAGGAATGAGGAGATCTTGAGCAGAGGTCACTGAGGAAGAGGTTTGCAGCACACAGAGGTGTTCATGGGCAGATTAGAGCAGATTATACACCACGGCCAGGCCAAGTCACAGAGACAGTGACTGGTTGTGCCCTGGCTACAGAGAGCTGTGTGGCTGGGAGGAGGACCTGTGTTCAGAGTGAGTCCTGTAGGTCAGAGATGCTCAAAGAGACTCTGGTGCTGATCCCTAAAAATTTCTTTATCCTGATGTCAGGGTACGTGTGGCAATGTGAAAACTGAATCATCACAATGGTAGAGGAGTGGGGTTGGCACTGAACAGTTCCCTATATAAACTACTGCTTATATAAAGTATCCAGCTCATACCTATGTCTTCCACGCTCCCATCATGCACTTGAGGTTATCGGAAAGGCTTCAGCTCTTACCACCAATGTATAGGGATTTTTTGTCTTTCATATTTTAGAAGAAATTCTTTGTGGTGGGGTGACCCTGGCTGGATGCCAGGTGTCCACCAAAGCCACTCTATCACTCCCCTCCTCAGCTGAACAGGGGAGCGAAGATATGTTGAAAGGCTCCTGTGTTGGCATAAGGGCAGGGAGAGATCACTCACCAATTGCCATCATGGGCAAAACAGACTCAGCTTGGGAAAACCAATTGAATTTTACTACCAATCAAATTAGAGTAAGATACTGAAAAATAACACCTAATCTTAAAAACCACCTTCTGTCCCACCCTTCCCTTCCCCAGGGTTTAACTTTATTCCTGATTATCCTCTTCCTCACCTAAGCAGCACAGGGGCACAGGAATGGGTGCTGCGGTCAGTTCATCACAGGTTTTTTCTGCTGATCCTTTCTCCTCAGTGGGAGGACTCCTCACATTCTTCCCCTGCTCTGCTGTGGGGTCCCTTTCACACAAGACAGTCCACAAAATTCTCCAACAGGAGTCCTTCCCATGGGCTGCAGTTCTTCGCAAACTGCTCCAGAATGGGTGTGTCTCTTCCATGGGTACAGTCCTTCAGGAACAGACTGCTCCAGCATGGGTCCCCTGTGGGGTCACAAGTCCTGACAGCAAACCCGCCCCAGAGTGGGCTCTTCTTTGCACAAGTCTGCAGGTCCCCATCAGGAGCCTGCTCCAGCACAGACTGCCCAACATGTCACAGCCTCCTTTGGGCATCCACCTGCTCTGGCATGGGGTCCTCCTGGGCTGCAGGGGCACAGCTGCCTCACCAGGGTCTGCACCACAGGCTGCAGGGGAATCTCTGCTCTGATACCTGGAGCACCTCCTGCCCGTCCTTCTCCACTGACCTTGGTACCTACAGGGATGTTTTTCTCCTGTATTCTCACTCCTCTCTCAGCCACTGCTCCACACCAGGTTTTCCGCCCTCTTAAATATATCACAGAGTCACTACCAGCATTGTTGATGGGCTTGGCTTGGGTAGTGGGATGTTCCATCTTGGAGGTAACTGGCATTGGCTTTGTTGGACATGGGGGAAGTTTCCAGCAGATTCTCACTGAAGCCATCCCAGTAAGCCTCCCCACTACCAAAACCTGGCCATACAAACATAATATGCTCTTTGTGGGGCTATTGGTATCTTTTTTTCTTTGAAAATACACAACATATTTTTCCAGTAATTTGTTCTCATTTTTTCCTAAGTGGGGATTTAGTGAGAAGGAATTTAAAAGACAGTTCATCTCGGTGACCAAGGTTAGCTGCATGAACCCCACATGGAAGCCTCACAGGACCACATAATGTGTAGACACCATAGGGACATTTCCCTGTTTACTTTGTGCACAGTGTGGGCAAGATCTGATCCACTTGGGAAACAGTTGCTGAAAGCTTGCCTTCAGTCTCTGCCAGCGGGTACTCAATGTCCCATCTGCTCATGGAGCTCAGTCTGTCTTCAGATGCACTACTTTTTCATCACCTGCTCTTTCGTCATTGCCATTTCCATCAGCAATTTCCATCCTTTCCAGGGAGCTATTGGGTCTGTTTGCCATCTGTCCTTCTCCTTCCCCTGAGTACACTTGGACAACATTTCATTTACTACTGTTTTTTTTCTTTTAAGTAAGTTGAACATCTTTTGATAATAAATTGCTCTTCATATCCCTTGGAGCCACTTGAATCTCCTTTGGTGACCCCTTGCTCTTTCTGTGCATTACCACAGCTTAATGTTCACCTGTCCTCTTGCCATTTCATTGGTCCACATTTGATGACAGAACAAGTCATGAGCCTATTACTCTTTTGAAGAGTGCTTACTACTACCCAAGATTGTTTTTCCCCTCAGCATTACTCTTTTCTTGCTTGCCTTTTTTTTCCTTTTCTTGTGTGTGTGTGTTTGATGTCCATTTCATTCGTTGATTTTCACTTTACATCTCTACTTCTGTTCTGGCACTCCCCCTTCTTTTGCCCTTGAAGAACAAAGATTATAAAACCTGTAACAGCTTTATAGATGAATTTTATTCCTGATTAGCTTTTTATTGGTTTTCTTTAAGACAATAAAAGATATTTGTGTATACCAAACACAGAAAGGCACAAATATGGATAAACCTAAAGAATCATACAGGTTAAATAAAGGGAAGAGGTAGACAAGACTATATTTGAGGTGATGCAGAGAGAAGGAGAGAAGAGGAGAAAATGAAAGCAAAATCTAGGATTGCTTTCACTTAGCCAATATCTACAGACAAAAAAAAAGTAAATTTCTTCTAATCTGATAAAAATATAGAATTGGGTAAATGCATCGCTTCATCTAAGATTGAATTTTGCCTCTCTTTTTTTTCCATGTTGGGATTGACAGATATTTTAAATTTCCTTTAAAATATTACTTATTTAAAAACCAACCAACCAAAAACAACTGAGATTTTTGCCATGGATGATAGCAGTAGTCAGTCTCCTGAGATTTCCAGACTCCTAGAATGAGACTTTCCTTTCTCCACTTTCTTTTCTTCAGAGACCTGGTCCTAGCAGCTACTGCGAGTTACATGGCTTGAGTCTCTGTGGGGCTCCAATGTCTGTATTGCCCACTTCATTGGGCAATCCATTTGCCAGTGAG
>JAOXXN010000471.1:27923264-27942393 GCA_026770055.1 Myrmophylax atrothorax | reverse complement strand
CCTCAAACAACAAGCAAAATTTAAGCAGGCTTCCCAGACAGCTCTCCCAGCTTACCACACCAACACAGCCAAAAGTGTTCCCCAGCTATTGCATTTCAGTGGGGAATCCCAGTTGTACCTTGCATTTTTTGTTTGGGGTTGTGAGAGGGTCCTTTTCTTACAGGGAGAGGGAATATATGCTCTAATTATGTATTAGTGTTCAAGCACTGAGCTGGTGAACTCCTTCTGGCTCAGGTGAGTGACAGAGAGAAATTCTGACTCATTTGCAACCAGGAAGGAAGCAGAGTATACTGTGTGCTCAGAATTAGGGACAGCCGGCGAGACTATAGCTGGAAAGGCTGCCTGTTGAGAGCACAGTGTATTTAGAAGCATCTAAAATTATTTGTGTGACTCAGTACTGTTTTCCTAACACTGACAGCAGCATGTGGTAACTCTCCCCCTTAGGATGCTCTTTTTATCCTCCTTCTTTTTTAATTTGTGGATGAGAAAGAAGAAGAAAAATAAAGAACAGGGAGACTTTCTCTGCTGTTTATCAAAACCAAACAACACTTCACACTTCTGCAGCAATTCGAGGTGATTTGCAGATGAGCTTGGAGGTATTGGACTTGGACCAGTCGGTATCACATAGTATCTGCTATTGTATACAAGAGCAGAAAGTTGTGTGGTTATCTCTAAGCTGTTCTGATTGAGCTGAAGTGTTTGTTTGTCCTGGAACAAAGCCTTTCTTTACTGCCAAAGACAATTTTACAGTTAAAACCATGACAATGTGTGGGTGGGCACCACTATGAAATCTTGAATGTCTGATACATCAATTTGAGGAGCTGGGAGGCCCCAACAGTAGCAGCACTAGGAAATGCTAAGGTGAGATGAAAAGAGTGCTACTACAACTTATTCATCTGAATATTACAGATGTATTTGGTGATCTAGAACTACCAAATAGTGTTTAATTTTCTTCCCACTTATGCCAGCTGCTCAAAACCCATACTCCCCTCACCCATAACAGCATCCGCCTTCAGACAAATCTCATCTCATGGTATCATGTAGAAAGTGATACCTGTTCTCAATGCACAGACTTTGGAGAACCTACCAAATGAGCTGTCCCAGGGTATAATTTCTTTCCCAAGTAATAACATTAGGTATCTCCTGCCTTTTCCTAACCTGTTTCACATCTGGATCCAGCCATTATGTTTGCCTCTGTCTACCGGATCAAGCAGTGCTTGGCTGTCAGGAATGCTCTGCAGGTTCCCACTGGTTAGAGATCGTGACTGAGCTACCTCTTTGCTAGCTCATTTGTGCCCAGAGATTTCTGGGAAGCTTAAAGGAAAGACAGTTTCATGTCCCTGTGTGTCTCTTCAGGTCCAAATGGACCACATGCTGAGCGGGTGACTAGGCAGAGACTGCTGTGTGGTTGTGATGATAACATGGTAGTGCCTGAGCCAGCTATTCCCTTCAATGATTCATTCTCTCCCCTCTTATCTCCTTCCATAACCAGCTTTGCTGACAAAATTAGCAGCATACCTGCTGCATGCTTAGTGCTACTGTTCACAGCACAGAAGAAAAAAATAATTCATCATAAATGGAAGCAAATGGATCCACATTAAGCAGGAAGCAGCTTATATTTGTATTATTGCATCAAAGTGAATGGTATGCTTTGACTCACCTAGTAGAGGCCGCTGCAGAGAAGAGCCTGCTAGGCAGAAAAGAGGAAGTTCAGTCGTGGATGAGAAAGCATCTAGTGACACCAGGAGACATCTCTAAAGCTGTGCAAGTATCAACCACAGCGTGTTTGTTTCTTCCAATGCCCCGTGTACATCTGGGCTGGAGATCCCCCTCATACATCTAAACCACAGAAAAGGCAAATGGGCCCACAGCAAGAGACATCTTAGCCCTCCTACTCTCCAAAATCACCTCCAGTGCCTAGAACTTGTACTCTGAAAACTAAATGTGAGGAGAGCAGAAAAATCCACCTGAGAAGGAACATGGATTAATATGCAAGTCATGTACCTGGATATTCTACCTGACTTCTTTTGATTCTCTGTTTTTGTTGAAATAATCTATTTTCCATTCTTGGAAAGTACTCACCCTGGCCCTAAAGGAAAAACACCAAAATGAGTACTATCTGCCAGCAGAGAAATGGAGGCTGCCCATGTAAGCAACTGACTGCTACACACTCACAGCCAGAGCATCTGGACAAAGATCATCACACTAATGAGCGAGGCCTCAGTCAGGTCCTTTTCTAGATGTCTTTCAGTCATACTGCAGAAGACGCAAGGAGTCACAGAAATGCTCTTCTTTAGGGGCAGACAACACATTGATGAAACAATTGTTCCACCACCAAAACACTGCTCCACCCTTCCTCCTTTCCCTAAATTGCTTTCCCTGAAATAAACATCCCAACAGAAGCACATTTCAGCCCATAAAGAGACAGGCTTCAGACATGATGGATTTGCCTTTTTTTTCATTCAAGGTCAGCTTCAGTCCTAAGGCACTGGCTTATTTTTTTCAACAAAGCGTTACAAAACCATGGTAATGGGATCGACCTCTGCCTGCAAGCTGCTAATGACTTCCTGGGTGAGCACCCAGGGAATGGATCCACTGCGGTCTGCATGCCGCTGGGGAATTCATTTGCTGCAAGAGCATTACTTAGCTGACTTTCAGCACTTCTATGGGAAAGAACGGGGCTCAGCAATGGCTGGCTGAAACCTACAGCTTGCTGGGGGGGCTGACTGTTGTCAGATGTTGTTAAATCTCACGGTGCTGCACAGCCATGGCATGTCCCCAGCAGACAGGGTGTTTTCATTCAACAGTTATTTGGGAGCAAAGTGCACCAAGTACCTTAGGCAAGCATTATTATTAACTCTGATTATTCATCACTGGTTTTGCTATTACTCTACACCTAAGAGAGGCCACAATGACTCTGAAAGCCAGTGAAGGAATGCACAGACCACAGAGCAGGCATGAGCTCATGTCCCAGGCAGACACAGCAAAACAGGTATGGTCCAAAGGCCTTGCATTGCTGTCTCAGTCCGGCACTGACTGGAGAACCCTACTGGGGCATAAGGCAGGCATGCAAGAAGAGGCTTCATCCCTCATTTCATGTGATGCAGATCAGTGAAAGAAGAGGCAAGAAAGAGGTTTTCCTGAGAACAACATCCATCACAAATAAGACCGAGCCAGACTTGTGTTCTAAGCTGCATTATGAATAAAGTCTAGCAATTGAATTGTCTCTTCAGAAAAACAAACTAACCAAAAGTATGTTGAAAACAGGCCTGTTGCTGTTGGAGTAGGAATTTTCTGGCATTTTGGGCCCAGGTCCTTTCTGAGCTCCAATTTGCAGAGACATTCTGTAAGTCCAGAGGATGGAGGAGATGAACCTGGTCTACCAGCTAGGGTGGGCCTGCTTGGTGCAGGGTTTGAAGACAACTCTCCAGACATTCTTTTCCACCTAAATTGTTTTATCATGCTATGATATTTCCTGCTGGAAAATGCATGAAGGGAAAAGCACAGTACTTCTAATTTTTGCATATCTCTTCTTTTGGCACAGGTCTCTTCAGCCACTGACAGCCAGCACAGACCTCTCAGGAAGTGTAGTCTCCTCTCCAAAGAAAGATGCATATGCACCAACTCTTCTGTCACCGCTCAATAGCACCTTTTGAATGTCCTGCATTTTTCACAGCTACTGGATAAGGAAAAAAATCAGTCAGTTTCTCTTGTCCTTCAGCTAAACTCATGGAAGGACGACTTTACCCTGTAATGACTCAACTGGCTTTGCAGCCATCCAGCTGCACAGAGATTCCCAGAGACCTACAGAGAAGATCCAACTTGAATACTGCAAGCCAATAAATATGGAACTTCAGTGCACTTGATTTTCAAGTTTCCTGGTTAATTAAATCAACAATATGGTCCATTTGCCCATAAAGAGGGCTGTGAGCCAGGTCTCCTGACTTGTCAGGGCCCTGAGAGCACATACATATTCACATCCAACAGTTCCATTTAAACCCAGACCTGGGTCTTCCATTCCTATTTGAGCTGTGCTGTGGTTTTTCTTAGCCATGGCTATGCCTGTGCTAGGCCACAGACTCTGCGAGTCTGGGATCTTATCTGCAGGCTGCCTTCCTGAGCGGACCTAGGACATGTCTTGTCCCCAAGAACTTGACTGATGATCTTCACTCTTGGCTGAACCTGGCCATGATCTAGGCCTGCCTTGCCTGGGTGCTGAGTATGGATCCCAGAGTCCTGGATTGCAAAGCCCCTGCCTTGCTGCCTGTGTTACCATACACACTTGCTGGCTGCATTACACTTAGCTCCTGCCCTTTAGGGAGGACCTAAGAATGGCACTCACTGCTCATGGACAGTCACTCTGCAACTGAGGTCCTCGATCACCTTGTGGAAATTGTTCTTATCCACACTTGCTTTAGCTCTGGGGTTTTTCAGTGAGGCAATTAATGATGGACGGGACTGCAGTGTAAGTGAAGACAGAGTCATCAGAGAAGCCAGCCAGGTATGTGGTTGTCCTCCCTCATGTGGTCTTTGGTTTAACATTAGGTTATATTCTTGTTCGGGATTTCTCCTAGACTTAGCTGTTGTTCGCATAATGCAGAAAACGGGCTTGTCACATTTTTATCCATCACTAGTGAGGAAAAACAGGAGCATCAGAGTCAGGCTGGGCACTGTGAGCCAAGCACTTGGTGCCAAAAGCCTCTGACAAGCTGTGAGATCTTTTATGGAGACACACAAGGTGCGCACAGGCTGAAGTGAGATTTTGATTTCACTTTATCTGTGGTTTGAAGATACACAAGCAATTATTTTAGTTTTCTGAATGTGCACCAAACGTGTGGCTTTCTCATACAAAAAAAGATCAACTTAAAAAAAAAATCAAGATCACAAACCTGGTTCTAATACTGCTTCAGCTTCCAACTCACCAGTCAATCCCTTTCCTCTATGAAGAGGTGGTGGGGTTTTTGCTACCTGCACATTGAGGTTAAGTTTCCCAGTGCTGGAACATTTCTCCCTGGACTAAGAGCTCTCTTCATCTTTCCCCTCACCAGTGGAATCCACATTTACAACTGATGGATTCTTCAAAACCAAAAAGAAAACAGAAAAGCCAAATCCTAGATTGATATGCCAGTGTGACAGCTGTAAGTCTGTAACATCAGATTTGCTTATGAACCCTTTCCCTCGTGTCTGATGGATCATCTGACAGTCACACATCGAAACTGAGGGAGCTGGTGTAGCTATTTCCAGATGGGCTTCTTGTTATCCCAGGGTGGATGTATAAGCTGAGTGGATGATTCATTCACTGCAGGTATTAGTCTTTACAGTCCTATCATAACCTTCAGAAATGGTACTTTGTTGTTTTTCAGCACCTGCTTAAGAGAAGCAAGTGCAAAAACAGTAATGCTTCATGGCTACAAACCTCATCAAATTTGGAGCTGAGATCTAACAGCAGAGAAATGTAGCTGTGCTACATTCCCTTTCTTCTGCCATTCAAAAAGTGGATGAACAAGCAAGATTTTAATACTAACATAAATGGGAAAAAATCCCCAAAGGAAGGAAAGAGTTAAATTCCAGTGGAGTAACCCAAAAATAAAGACCAAAGTAGCTTTTTAAACCTTTCTCTTTTTTTAAATTTTCTTTCCCCAAACCTTTTCCTCAGTCTCTTTTTCTTCATTACCATAGAGAACAACAATCTTTTTTCTTGATCATAGAAATAATAGCAAAGCAAAAAAGTACCTTAAATTGCTTGGGCAGCAGGAGTGGTTGTTTCAATTAATTGCCTTAACTTTGCAGAAACATCTGGCATGCTGTTTACATACTGTGAGAAGCAGACTTCAATTAGAAATGGGGTAAAGAACATGAATGAAAATTGGCAAGGACTCACCCACAGACTTCAGCAAGCACAAGCTCTTTAGCCTAGTCCTGTTGAAACCACCCTGCAAAATACATCTGCCCACACAGTCAGAATGTCAGGGTAATACAGCTTTCAGGTGCTTTCAGGAGCTTTGATCCTAAACATGGCAGCAAATGGAGCTGATAAAAATACTCTAATTATCATTACTATTATTTCAGGTAGAGCTAGACTGGTTGACATTGGGAAGTATTCCTGGACTTCATCTAGATGTGTTCCAGGAAGAACACAAGGACCAGAGACAATATGGTGCCAACTGAATGGCAGGCTTGAGCCTTCGTGCAAAACCCGTACAGATGTGAGCTTATTGAAAAACATGACCACCATGGCAGAGAGGGCTTCACAGGGTTTGTTGGAAAGGCTCTGTGTGTACGAGGAAGGCAGGAGAAACTGCATAAGCAGCCAGAGAAGACAGATAGGAACCAGAGTCAGAGTTGTGGATGACTTGTCCCCTGAAAAAGAAAAATTTAGTTTCTTGGTTGCACTACTGGCAAAAAGAGGTTTCAGCTGTTTCCAGACTTCTCCAGCAGACAGGATGTTGTGTCCACCTCAGAACAATATTTCTCTTCTTCAAATGAAAGGGATGATTTTCAAAACACAGTGTTTCTTCAAAAAGGCCAGAATATCTGGCCTTGCATGAGCTGTGGTATGTGCTTGAAAATTTAAGGTAACAGGCAGGTGAAGATCTTGGCCTCTCTAACTGAGAGGAAACTCCAGGGAAGGAGGCTGGCTGGCTCAGAGACCCTTTCCTCACTCACAGCACATAAGCTGGCTCTCCTTTCCTGGAATCAGTTGTGAAACACTCATCTCCCCCTGGGCTGGGGCTGGTGAAGGCTTGGGACAGAAGAGAGTAAATTTGAAAGTGGTACAGTGGTACAGATGCAGTAGGAGTCATTCTCAAATCTCCTAATGGTTTAAAATTCTTCATGCTCAATACTTCCAAGAGGGCAGGAAGGGAGCAGAGCTAAAAAAATAATACTGTAAATAATTTATTTACCATTTGAGGGACCAATTCCTTCTGCCTTTCTCTCTGCATCTGGCTTTGCTCAAGAGAGCAGCCCACCAGCACAGAGCAGCAGAGACATGTAGAGTGGGTGGGTTGGAAGGGCTTATCTCATACATCATCCGCAGCTAACTGCTGGGACCAAATGGAGCTTGCTGGCTGCAGGAGATTTAATTAAGAGATGTATGTTGCACTGGGGACAGGGCTCTTGCCTTGGCATGCTGTGTTTCTATTGCACACTTTTGACACAGAACATAAATGTTTTTTCTTCTTCCTAACATCAATTCTTGTTCCAATAAAACCAATGTCTGACTGGTCCTGTGAGAGCACCAGTCCCGGTGTCCTCCCTTAATGTGCCGGGGAATATGTTTTGAGACTCTCCAACCCATTTGCCCCACTGTTTCTTGTCAAGAAGGCTCACACTATTCCTGAAGCCAATTTCAGGAAAAAGCAGCAGGGGTGTAGGAAAGCCTGCTGAGGTGTGGAGCCCTGATGGGAAGCCCAGGAACAGCCACTCCTTGCTGGATCACAGCTGCTGCCTGAACGCTACCCCTCCAGCAAGCATCTGCTTCCCCATGTTTTAGTGCACTCCCAACCAGGAACATTTATCACGTGCAAGCAGCAATGCTGAGCCAAAATTAGAAAGAATCATTTCTGATAAATTAGTAAATTAAGGGTGTCTTTTGCAGGACCTCCCCCTGTGTATGGTAGGTGGTGTTTTGGATTCAATTTAGCCACGGTACATCAATACCTCACCTTGTGCTTTGCCTGACATTTTCCAGCTCTGCCCTCTCTGTTTCAGTTTCTTTCCATCTTTCCCTTTCTTTCATTATTGTTACAGCCTAATTAACAACTTCAGACCTCTTTCTTGAGAAGGCAGCTCACATACACACCTGATCTGGCTCGTGTAAATGAATATTCAGAGATAAAATGGTTGTACTGGAGGGAATACAGGGTAGTGAAACACTGAGAGGACTCTGCTGACACTGAACACTGAGGCCATGGCATACACAGCTGGAGAGCATTAGCAGAGCCCATTCAGAGGTCTGCCTCTCTCTGGACTGTTTTCTCTTCTTCTTTTTATTGGTGGTAAATTACTTTCCAAGCTCCCCTGTGAACTGCGGAGACATCACTTAATTTTAAAATGATAGATTGCTTTGATGCCTCTCACTTTCTCTCTGCTCCTTCCCAAAGGAGAAGAGTAGAAGCCCCAGTTACCACCACTTTGAAGGCTGTGTTGCCCAGCATTAAGGTCTATCTTCATCAGGAGCAATCTCTCATTCCCTGAGTGGGCAGAGATCTTCCACTGCCTGGAGGTTATTCTCAATACTATTTTAATGCAGTCTGTGCTCAGCCAAGGTATGACAGCCACCAGACCAAGTTCAAACACTGTAAATAACACTTCATATCACCGGACCTCATATCACCATAGAGATCTCTCAAAAACTCAGGTCCTGTCAAGCTTCTTGTGGCCTGTGGCCATCATCTTCTCTTCCTGTAGCTTTATCTTCTCAGTTCCCACCAAGCAGCGACCTGGAAGGCAAAGAGTACCACCAGCTTCTGCATCCAATAGCACCCAAGAGGAAAACATGAGACAAGCCTTGAGACCTCTGACAGTTCCTTCTGACTAGCCCTGTGCTGACTCAGTGACAGAGACCCTAAGAGAGTCTGTAGCCTGCTCCCCAGAAACTTGTTCTCCAGGACTTTTGGTGCAGATGGACTGGAATGTTGAGTGTCTCATCTCATTAGCCAGGTGATTGGGGTGGGTCTTCTCACTTGATTTCAGCCATCTCCTTCAGGCTCAGTATTGTGAAGTCCATGGACAGAGCCAGGCACTTTAAGGCAAGGAATCTCCTACCTGATACAAAAGAGGAAAGAACTGAACCCCTCTAGGACTGACCTCAGAGTAGTTAGTCCCCTCTTTCCAGAGTCATCTTCTGCCAAGAGAGTAATGGATGAATTTTAATGGGGTTCCTTCAGGCTTTCTCCAAGATAAGGCTGTGTTCCAGGGACTATGTCAGGCACATGCTTTTGACAAACAGGGTGCCAGGGGACCCAAAAAAGCTCCACCACTGGTGGCAATCTCAACCCCATCCCAACTCTTTGGGCACAGTGAACCCAAAGAGTGCTGGACTTTTGCCTCAATTTACTTCCCAGAAGTGTATACAACAGCATCACAATGCACAGCGCAACTGGCCCAATCTAGTTATGGAAAACATTTTGGTACCAGCTATGACCTCTTTATCACATTCTCATCAACCCACTCTTCCTAAAGTACAAGTCAGAAACAGACCGTGGCAGTGACTCAGAAAGGGAAATAAGAGGAGGAGTCATTCTGACATAAATACCAGGGTGGGCCTCCAGAGAATGGCATGCGGGGCTCTACACCAACACTTGCAGCTCTCCATGTCTTAACTGCTGAGTTCCCTCCCAAAAACCTGCAGCATGCTGGAAATGCTGTTGCTTATCTCTCAGTAGAGGAGGTGTTGCTCTGCTGCTTCTATAATGTGACTCAAAGGCATTATTTCTCCAATAGGTCTTGACCACAAGCTGAAATCAGAGTAGTTTTATCTGGGTGAGTAAATAATGTGGGCCACAGTTCCCTGTATAGCCTAGAGGGCAAGCAGCAGAGCAGAATTTACACCCTTATAACTGAACTCCTTTCTCTGTCTAGACATACCAGGAATACTCCCTGCCTGTTGTTTCACCTGAACTATGGTCAGGCACTGCTTCAAGCTGGAACAGTCAAAACCAAGAGAAAGATATGGATTGTCTCACAACTGAGCTTACAACACAGCTCCCATTAGGAAAGCCAAGATTATAAAGCATTTGTATTTAACTTCTTTCCTAAGCTGGTCTGACTCTTATTAGCACCAATAGCCCAGCTAACAAGCATCTTGTTCTCTGACATCATTCCACTGCTCCTCTTACTGAAGGCACAGCTAACTGTGAGGCTTTTCCTTGGGAAACAGAAGGTAATTTGAAAAAAGATAAACAGAGACATTTCCCTACAAGGAGAGAGCAGACCTCTGTTACCAGAACCTAAGCGATTAGCCTTTACTCTCCCTTCCTGATTTTCTCATATTCTGTGCATTTCCCCCTCTGTTCAGAAAAATAGCTCAGAGAATAATATCATGGACTCTTGAGTCTAGAAGTATATGTTAGATGATTGGATAAAATAAGGCCAAGCCTGGCCAAACAGAGATGGACAATCACAGACAAGGGTCCTATTCCACATCAGCAGGAGCAGCAGGATCCCTTCCCAGCCTGCTCAGCAAATAAGCAGGTAATCCGTTCACCAGGCTAGGGCAGGCTCATCTGCAGCAGGGAAAGCAGGTCCCCAGAGGATGCAAGTACATCCTCACCTCTTACAGGAACACATTTGGTTTCCCATGCTTCCCTCACCACCTGAAACCTAGTCCACAGGAGTGTTTGCCTGACTGGTTGTGAAAGGTCAGCAGAGATCAGCCCATGGGTGAAGGAGCTGAGCAGTGCTCTTGCTCCTGGATACTCATCTCATTTATTTAAATGTTCAGTCTGTTTGCAAACTGGGGACCACAACTGAGGAAGTATCTGCCCCTGCCATCACTTCTCTTCAGCAGAAGTCTGGAGAAAATTCCTCTTTTGAATTAATTACAGCAGTTCTGAGATTAGTTTTGTGTCTGTGACCACAGATAGTCCCTTCAGTCCTTCCCACTCCGGAATTGCTCTACCCAAACATTCAAAATCAAGCTGTTCTTTGCATCCCTCAAAACACGAAGACATCTGTGAACTGAGCTGAGCAGAGGACTTATCTGCTTTGGCATACTATATATCTGAATATCTGGTATCAAGCACTATCCCAGTGCCTGGTATTTTACACCAGAAGGTTTTGACTCAAAAAAATGATTGCTTTGATCAAACCAACCTCTAACTAGAGCTAGGAAAACCTGACCTTGAGCTGACTTTCTTCTACCAAATATCACATTCTGCTTCAAAGCAGAAAGGGTCCTGAAGATATAAGAATTTTTTCAATGCATCATTTTGCCTCACCTCCTTCTGGGGTACAGACAACTCATTTGAGTTGCAACTTTGCAAACACATCAAACCTGGGCCAGGCAGGCACCCAGGACATTGTTGCTTGAGAGAATACCATGTTCCTAGGGATCAACCCCATCTTTTAAATGAAAATACCAAGGAAATCTCCATGCACCTTTCTGCACCCAGACCAGTGCAGCTCTTTCCGGGAAGGAAACCAAACAGCTGCCCAGGTTATTAGTGCTGTGCAGAATCACAGCCCGAGGCTTTCCCAGCTGGCAGTCCATGTCCATGAAGAACACACACAGTGCAGCCACTGTAATTGCTCTCATGCTTGCTTTTCCTGGATTTTCAGAAGCAAACAGCAATAACATATTTCAAAGGGCAGGTCCTCTGATTTAAAAAAGCCACCTGACCAGTATCACTATTCTTTAATTTAAACAGCCATTTACTGTCTGATCACAACAAATGGGTCAGTATTTTTAAGGCCCCACTGAGTAACAGCAAAAAAATCCAACTCAACTTGAAATAGAGACAGATCACTTTTCTTAGGAAGTCAGACAGATTCTTGAAGTTTATTTTATTTGGAGCCTTCTGGCAGTGTTCATGGTCACACCAGTGGTGGGTATGTGTATACACAAATGCATTCTCCTGATCTGTTTCTGACTTTGGTTATGCAAGGGTTAATCCAAGTTTGTCCATTGCTGGTCAGGAGGGCCTTCAAAGTTGTGCCGTGATGACAAGAGTTTCCTCTGAGCACGTTACCATCACATAAGCCGCACACAGCAAAACAAAGCACATCAACTTTCTGCAGTGTGCATCTGTCACTCCTCCTTGTGACACCCCAGTTTTCAGCATGAGTCAAGCCCTCACCAAGAACATGTAACTGCCTCTGCAGTTCATTGAGATGGCTGTACACTTGTTTTTGTTACTCCTATCTGTGGGTTAACCACAGCTGACCCTTAACATTTTTCCCTGTGCACAAAGAACTTTCAGCTTCCGCCATCTGAAATTGTGGTCCAAAGATATGTTGCTAAATGGAAACTAAGCCTGTCACAAGGCTCTCACTGCCTGAGAGAGGACACCACTCCTTCTCCTTACTCTCCCACTGGGGTGGCTTATAATTAGCACAATCCAATTAATAAAGCAGTGCCAGATTACAGTCAGGCTCCTGGAAATTATTTATGGGCAAGAGCAAACACATTTTATGTAAAATTGTGTCGTGGTCTGGCAGGTTACCCCATGGAATTTCTTGCTTGGAGCTGCAGTTCAGCTAGCACTCAGATCCAAGCAGCATAATGTTCATCAGCCCTGTGTAAGCATGCAGGGAAGGTGCTTGGTCTCTCTCTCATTGCTGCAGGAGTGCAGCTTGTTTTTATTTTGGGATGGACAAATTTTATGAGTATTTTTGCCCTTCTCAGAGCAGATCTGCAGCCTTCCTACCTTCATACTATTGCCCTGAGATTTTGGTGAGGCAACAGAGCAAAGAGCAGAGAGGACCACATAACTAACTGCTCTTCCTTCATTCAGTCTGATCTTAAATTCCACTTACCCCATGCCATTTCTCATTTCAACTGACCAAAACAGAAGTCATGTGTTCAGCACCTCAGCAGGGTACTAGAAAGAGAGGCAGAGGTGGAAAGAAATAAAGACCTTTTTACCATGTGTCTAGGAGTCACAACTGCAAGGTCTGTCACCCAAAACAGCACGGGAGGGAGGGCTGAAGACCCTCTGTAGTTGCCTCTCACAATGTGCTCTAAGACTTACCTCAGGATGGTCATTTTACCCAGGGAGGCATGTCTTCCTCAGTCATCCTAGGAACTGGTGATCACTCAAGCCTGACCCAAGGCAAGAGAACAGACTCCAAGGCAACACATTGGCTAGCGGAGGAACCAACCCCATTTAGACAGCAATTAAGCAGGATGAAGATATATGCCTGATGGCATTTTTTGGTGCCTAGGGAGATCACATTGCCTGTGATCTTCTGACTTACCTCTTTACTTGCTTGCCAGGTAGAAGACACTATAAGGAAAAACAAGGAAAGGTAATTAAGTGCTGAGCTCCCACAGTAAAAGAGGTTATGCCCATAACTCAGGGAAGCAGCTTCCCAACCTCTCATGTCTAAGGAACATCCCTGAAACCTATTTATTTGCTCCTCACACCATCCCTTTTTAGCTGAAAGCTTGACTCATCATGTGGAAAAGACTTCCTGGAGCAAGTGAGAAAAGACTTCCTGGGCCACAGGGAAGCACCTGGGAAGAGTGAAGAAGCCAACAGGAACTGCTTGTAAAAACTGTTCTGGCCGAGGCCCTGAACTTTTGTTCCTCTTCCTGACAGAGGATTTGACATACATGCAATGTTGAACCATCACAGACCATCAGACTGACGTGATACATGCAGAAAGATGCATATCCCTGCTCATCCCAGTCATCTGACAGAAAATTGCACATGGAAGGACCAAAGGCCTTACTTGGTTTGGAAAAGCTGGTTAATTCTGTTTGTTTCATGTGAATCTCCTTACCAAAGGAAAGGCCTAAAATTACTTAACTAAAAGAAATCAAAGGCTGAGAGATCTTATATCTCAGGTGCCCATAATGCAAGCTGGAAGGTGTACTTAAAGGTTTTTTAATGTATCAGAAAAGGAAAAGCCATAGGGCTGATACCAATAAAGGCAATAAATCCATCCTAGAAAAGACAACACATTTAATCTGGTTCTAAAATTTCTGATTAGCTTTTCTCCTTATGAACACTTTGATTATTTGAACCTTGCTCTTTTACTTAATGATAATTTAATGCAATTAATGCTTATTTCAGCATTGTCATGGAGAGAATCTTTTTATTTGCTTTTAAAACCAGAAATCTGATGTCTGCTCTAATCGAAACATGCACTCCAGGCGTGTGAAATACAGTACCACAATGTGCATTACAAAGATCAATGATAAATTACATGAGCGCTGTATTCCCAGGAGGCATTTATTGCTGAGGTAAAAGGAAAAAATGGTTATAGAAAGAGATGGTTTGTTTTTTCTTGCTGATATATGCAAAAGCTCTGTTCCAGCAGTCACTTAAATAAAAGTGTTAATGAAAGAATACAGTGTCACATGAATTCATTTAGAGAAAAGCTGTGCAGCATACAGCAGAAAGGATGCTAACAATGCTGTCTTCATCACTTGGTCCAGTTAGTTGTCTTCATCAGAAAAAAAAAACCCCTAAGTTAGATTGTTAAATGTGGAAGGAAATGGAAGGAACAATATCTTAGGGAGAAAAATGCCATGAAGAAAAAAGAAAAGCATAAAAGATATTTTAAAAGCAAAGAAAAAAAGAATGGATTCAAAGTTACTGTAACAAACTTCTATCTCATTAGGACATTTTTCACTTTGCTGTTTCTTTTTTAAGACCTTTTCATTTTCAATCCAATCAAGTTACAAGAAAAGAACAAAGATTCTCTATAACCTGGAGAATCATTACCTGATTTCCTCCCTTTGTCATTGCTGTTCTCAGTAGGGTTTGAACAGAGCACTGATACATGTGCTTAAATCGTGTCCAGACTTTAATCCAACCATGGACTCCCAGAAAAACTTCAATCTCTCTCAGCTGCCTTGCATATGTACACAGTATTTTAAGGCAGTAGTGGTTGTTGGATGTGTCTACAACAAACAGACAGGTTAGCTAACACACCATGACCACAAATGTAGCAGTATATTAATATCTTGAAGAGATCAGACCTACTCATGACTTTGACTGGGGAACATCAAAAATCCATTTTTACTAGGCTTAATAGGAGAACTGTTACATATGGTAGGGAAAATTACATATAACTGCTGTTCCATTTCTCCTTGAGTCTTCATGTGCCTTTCTGAGCCAACCTAGCTACATTTTTGCAGTGTGCCACATCATTTTCTAAATACTGGACTGGACATTCACCTAGGAAGCCATTCTTGGCTCCTGGCCATCATTCTGCACTAATGAACTTTTGTATAGGAAGCTGTCTCAGCCCCACGCTGGGGTCTCTCCTGGAGTAAATTCTGCCTGTCTCTTAGATGACATCAATCATTCATAGCCTTGTCCTGCTCCGAGCATCTGCTTCCCATTCTCTTCCTTAGTTTCCTGCTGATTAATTGATGAAATTGTTAAGTGTGGTTGCCTGGGAAACTGCCATTTCCTTAAGCATTTTTGGCCCCCTTTATGGTAGAAAGCAGGAAATGTTCACAGGAACCCTGAAGAGACAAAAAGGTTGCCCAGGACCAACTTTTCACCAGGACAACAGAGGCTAAGACACCAAAATAAATCCTGGCTGTTTCCAGGCTGCCATGATGTCTAAGGGCAGAGAGCACAAGGAGAGGAAGGACCATGTGCTTTTCCTGTCATATTCAATATTGAAGTGACAAATAAGCCATTCTCCAGGCAGTTTTCCTTCAGACAACACCTATAATGGCTCTCAAACTCCTACTCTTGACATTATATGGGTAGCATGAATGTTGGTGCAAGGCAGAAGTGGGAAACCTTGCACTACCACTGCCTGCCCTCTTCTGCTCCCGCTGTTCATCACTTAAACTCCCTGTCTGCCTGATCACAATGCTCCAGGGCAGCTTGCATGTGACCAGCACCTAAAATAGGGAAAGGCACCACCAGGACAGATGCAGCTGATGTGAGCTCACCAGCATGGCAACTTCTCTGGAAGCCCATGGCAATGCTTCCTCTTCAAAATAAACCCCAGGGCCAGCACAGTAATGGTTTGCAAAGAGGAGCTGAGGGCAGAGACAAACATGATAATTAAGGTCATCTTCACTCGCAAAGGTAGGAAAGAGGCCCTGGAAAGCCTGAGCCTCAGGTCTGTGGTGTTTTTCTCCCTCTCCAATCCCCATACATCATCCTTACTGCAAGGTCCAGGCTGTATCAAGAGGACTTTGCAGTGAGTCAAATTCTGCCTCCCAGGGTTGCCAGGGGACCTGTCCCATCCAACCTTTGCAAAGGCACCAGGCGTGTCTACCCCTTGCTGAACAATGACTGCAGAGCTTACTGACACAATGAGATAATGAACAACCTGGGGAATCTATCACAAAACTTGATTGGTGGGCAAGACTTGTCACAAGACAGCAACTGATATATAAACATAATGAAGACAACTGTCTCAGGGCAGAATTTCATAACTTGTGAGAAGCTTGATTGACCGAAGTATTCCGGCTTCACTCCTGCACGAGACAGGAAACAGTGTAAGGAAAACCCTAGAGCAGGTGCAAGTTGGTAACTGTCTATCTTCTTTTAGCACAAAAGGGAGGAGCTTTGTTTTCACTCTGTTCATCTCACTGCCACTATTCGAAGCTGTTAGTGCCAGCACTTTTCTGTCATCACTCTTTTTCAGAAGTGTTTTCTGATCACGCCACTTTCTTAGGCTGATTCTCTCTGCTTTTGTTTGTCTGAAGGAGAGAGCAAACAACATTCTGGCAGGCCAGAGATGCTTATGGTCCCACCAGCTTTCACTCATAGTGGCAGAATAATCCTTAGAAATGGGGCTTAAATTCTACTTGATGTTGAAAGGCAAGTGCTACAGCCACTGGAGGCTAATGAGAGATGACATAATACAACAAAAGTACTGAAGTTTTGTATTAGTGAGCAGAGATGTTGCAAATAACAGAATCTCAGAATTGGTCAGGTTGGAAGGGACCACAGTGGGTCATCTGGTCCAACCTCACTGCTCCAGCAGGCTCATCCCTAGAGCACATTGTATAGGATTGTGTCCAGACAGTTCTTGAGTATCTCCAGTGAGGAATATCTTGAGTATTTCCACAAACTCTCTTTCCAGCCTGTTCCAGTGCTCAGTTCACACAGTAAAGAAGTTCTTCCTCATGTTCAGGTGAACTTCCTGTGCATCAGCTTCTGTCCGTTGCCTCTTGTCCTATTGCCCAGCACCACCAAGAAGAGCCTGGCTCCATCCTTTTTGATGTCCTTCAACAAATTTTCTTTCGCAAGCAGGCACTCAATGTGCTATATGCTCCAGTCCAGCCATGGGAGACCATTGGATAAGTCCCAGCAGGCACAAGTACTGATAAAAGAACATACTTTCACACCTGTCACGGCTGTGTTCGGCAGGTGGCTTGTGTCAGGCAATTTCAACTAGTCCAGTGCTTAATAGCAGCTAAAATCAGTGGAGGGAGTCCTTATTCCCATTTCAAGGGAAGTTAAATTAAGTAGCAGGGTCTCTGCAGAGGGAGTCCTGGCTTAAGAACCAGGAGTTCAAATTTCTAGCTTTCCCACTCCCCATTGTAGTACAGGTCTCTTTTTCCAGTCTCTTCTCTGGCCATACAATCTTTAGGCAGGGACTGCTTCCCACTCTGCATATTTACTATCCCAGCACTTTGAACACTGAGCCACTAGAACTTACAGTAAACAGAAAACAAACAGGAAAATATGGGCCAGAGCTCCTCTAATGCTCAGAGGTAGTGGATGCCCAACCTTGGTGATAGAGGCTTGCTGAAGGAAAGAAGAATCCACCTCGTTTAGAGTTTAGAAATCTGTGAGAATGTTTTAATGAGGATATCAGTGGATACAAATTGTTTCCTGGGCAATGGCTAATGACAGCTAATAGGGATCCCAAAAACAATTTAACAGCACCTTCTTATTTTCTGTGGTCTGTAATCAATGTTCACCTGTTATTTTCATACTCCTAAGTAGTATAATGGACAACTGTATTCACATTTCTACTCATTTATTTTGTGAAAAATGTCACCATTCCTGTTTTTTTTTCTATTAACATAGAAATTCATTCTCAGTTGTAATTGCTTCACTTCTCAACTAATGTAAAGAGGCAGGATCCAGTAAAAAGTTTATTAGCCAACCTCTCTGGAGGATCAGTTTAGCACAGTTATGCATGATAAAGCTTTACTTCTTTTATTTTTCCTTAAATAAAAAAGAAAGGAAAGGGAGTTGTTTTAAATTTATGAGCTGATGCGACAGTGAGTAATGGTGAATCACTGTTTAATATTTTAGTCAACCATCTGCAAGGTGAGCTGTACTCCCATTTCATATTGCTAAAGCTAAGAAGTCACCTCGAATTTCATTAATAGAATCAGTCTTGCATGAGCCCCAAAAAGCAGTATTCAGCACCAAAACCAATTATCATCCACCCAGGGTCTCACTCAGTCTTTGAACAAAGAAGAAAACAAGCACAACTATAAGCCAGGGTGAGGGTTGAATAACACACTGAATAAAAAAATCTGCAAGGATGAAGCTGGTTTTTTTGTTAGCTTTCAGTGATTCTGCGGGCAGAGTTACAGGGAAGAGCAGCTTTCTGGCTGTGCATGGAGAACAGGGATTATCACTGTCTATGTGCTGGCTTGCAACTGTCTTGTCTTCCTGTGCTTTCAACATCATTCCTTGCACTCCAGAGGCACTAAACCTCAGACCAGCTTGGCATTTTCCTGCCAGTTTCCCAAAGGAAGCACACACAAGCTTCTTTGTCCTCATACTTCTTTCTCCAGCCCAGTAATGTATGGAGAATGTCTCTGTCTGAGAGTCACAGCTATCCCAGGAGACAGCACAGCAGTGCTTGCAAGGGAGGAAGATGTAGCATTGTCCTGCGCAAAGGAGGTTTGTCAGCAGTCTGGCATCTGCAGATCCACACTACCAGGGAATACACACACTGTGCAGGTCAGTCACCTACCACACCTCCAGGGACACCATTGGATCAGAGAAGCTGCAAAGCCAGATGAATCCCTTCATGGAACATCTCCCCCTAGGGACAATCCAAAAGCTTGTACCAGTACCAGGGGGCTCAGGAAAGCTTCTCTTAGACCTGCTGTTTCCAAATTTGCCCTTCCTCCTGCTCCCAGTGCTGAAAACCTCATCAACCTCTTTGTCTTACCTGCTTTCATAATAGCATGGTCTCTCCAGACTGGATACTTAACTGTCTCTCACCCATCACTGTTACCCAGCCTCTCTGCTGCCATTGACAAGAGCTGTCTCTCTAGCGTGTGGTACTAGCAAAACCCAGGCTCTATGCCCAGGCCTTCAGTCTGCCTTTCTCCAAGGGCATCTCCAAGTTCCTCTCCTTCATTAATTCATGTTAAGACTGACTAATTTCATACCTCCCGTCTCTGTAGCTGCTTTACAGTGGGGAAAAATGCAATTTCCTCTCACTTGTCAAGTGTCACAAGAGTTTGTGAACCATGACGATGCACATTGCTACTCTGTGCAAACCCTGC
>JAOXXN010000471.1:27890313-27902802 GCA_026770055.1 Myrmophylax atrothorax | reverse complement strand
TGGGGCACAGAAGCCAGAGGAATCAAATAGGAGAAGGCAAACTGAGCCTCCTAGGGAGCTGTAGGGATGTTCCCAAATGGGGATGGTAGGGCAAGCCTCAGTTGTGATGATGCCCCACACACAAAGGTAGGAACTGCATGATGCAGGCAGAAGTAACTCTGGAGAATGTCAGGGTTCTTCTGTGACAGTATTTTGATATCTCAGCTAAAAAGTTCAAGAAATAGCTAGTTTTTTTCTGGGACAAAAATCATATTTTAGGGTGAGTCAGCTGCAAAGAGCTCCCATTGCTGAACAACACTGGCCTAGAAACAAAACTGTGTTTTCAGTTCTCTTCTGTACAGCACTGGCTCCTGTTCAAATTTTGTTTGTTTTCACATTCTTCCTGTGCTTCTCAGCTGTCAGCACCACAATTGCACACTCTACCATCTCAGTCCTCTTGCAGGTCAAAGGGAACCTTCTGCTATAGTGTCAGTCTGGGAATGATGAAGCCAGAGTAGGTAATCACCAGGAGTAGGGCATAACTACTGCAAGTTGCCATTTCATATAAGTACTCAATTTTCTCATTTCACTATGAAATCTGCCTTAAGGGCATCATCTCAAGTGTTCTGGAACAATAATCTATAACATTACAATTCTTGAAGACCTCTTAATGAAGAGAAATACTTAACATTAACACTTGGCTACTAGAGAAATCGGCCAGTTCATCAGGACTTTATTAATGTTCATATATTATCTTTCCCATATAAAGTTTAATTAATGCAATTAGAGAAGAGAGAATAGCACAAGCAGCAGCAAACTCAGAAATGTCAAAAGGGGAAGCAAACCCCACCAGTCACCTCAGACTTCTGGACTGGAACAGCTAACAGAAGGCAATGCCATGAGAGAGTCAAATACCTAAAGATAAATTTAACCTACTTTTAAAACAGTTGAAATTTCACAAGCAATGATCCTTACTTTGAGAGTAAATATTTTGAAACAGCCCAGTAGAAACTAGACCACAGTGAAGATATTGAGAGATTAGATATCAGTCCTGGAATATATATTCGTTTCACTTCACAGCATTTTCCATTCCTAAACTTCTGGAGTTCAAAGTAAAAGGATGTTCAACAGAGAAAGTATTTTTTGTAGCATTTGCTAATTTACTTATAGGGGAATTGTTTAAATTAGTCTGTCCTTTTTTCTGTCAGTTTGGCAATTTTGGAATATACTGTTGAGTATTTTTATGTTTAAAGAAATATTAAATCTTTATGCATTCAATACACTTAATTTCATCATAGAGCACACAACACTTTTTAAAATCCTGCTCCTAACTCACTGAGAAGCAAGTAACATTTCTTAAGTTTCCAGAAAAAGCTTCGCATCCCACAATGATCTCTCAATATACCTTCACCTTTGCTTTGACAAAAAGACCTCGGCAGGTCCGATTTCTTCTTCTTGAGTATTAGCATCTCCCAGTTTGTCAGAAAATATCAAAAGAGATCACTGCTTCAAATTGCTGTTCAAATTGACTTAGTCATTGCCTTTGCACGAATGGTATGAACCCTTCTATACTTGCATGGTCTTGGAAGAGGGAAGTAAGGATCAAAATAAAACCATATAAGCACAGAGATATTCAAGTGTGTTGAATGGAACTGTCATGGGTGGAAGTGCTCTGGACAGTCATGTTGCTTCCTTCTCTATGGGAGACTTGTTGGCCGGAGCAGTCTGCACGGAGCAACACCACCAGGTGAGAGGCCAAGAGCAGAGCTGGTGTCTTGATCCTAAGAGAGGCTTCTGCCCATGATGGATTAAGTTCTCAGGTTCTCCCAAGAAAAGTCAGTGCACTAATCCACTAGAGGAAATTAATTGTATACCTTGGGTCAAATCGAGCTGTGTCTCCTTTATCTGCCCCTGAACAGAATTTACACAAAAAGTAATTCTTTCTGATGCCAAAATCATAATTCAGTTAAATCCCTTGCTGCATTAAATTGCTGAGTACAGCAATTTATTGATCCAGTCTTAATTGTGACCTTATTTTCATCCTTGTCTTGTTCTTCTTAATTAGTTTCACGAAACTGTAGTAAATTAGCTCAATAATGTGCTTGATAAGCATATACTTGCTCACTTTTTTCTTTTAGTAAAATCCATAAAGAGTACACTGGGCTGGTCTATCCCTCCAAGTCATATGAACATTCAATTCTGGCTAATATGTAAAGCCCAAATTCACAAAGGCATTGTAGGAGCCTAAATTCCATGTTAATAGAACTAATTTTCATTTATTTAATTAATTATATATTTGAATGAATCAAAGCCTTTTGCAGCCTTCCCTGCAAGAGTGTGAAGCCTTCCCTTGCTGAAGTGCCAGCAAGCCCAGCATGAAAATATTACTGCTGCCTCATTCCACACAGGAGTCCTGCTTGTCTGTTAGTTGTGCTGGCATTTGGCTGGTTCCCAGTCACCATCACACAGGTCATCACATACAAATAATGCCAAGGCCTACTGCATGCTCTCCATGGTCACATGCTTCTCTAGGAAAGGTGTAAATGCTGTGAGAAAACAGTCCCAGCATTCATGCCAGAAGCAAGCTTGAATTTTACAGATGGGCTCATTATCAGACGAAACTAAAATGCTCAGTCTGCAAGGTCTCTAATTCCCAATCTATAAGATCATTATTTCCTCTAAGCTGGACTGTCTGCACCAACTCAGAGTGACTTCTGCTAAGCAGTGCCCATGACTAGCTTGTCTTCTTTCCTCTTCACTACCCATCACCCAAAGGCTGGTTCCACTACCTCTTCCCAAGTATCTTACTGCACTGCACAAGTACTACACAAGAAGTCCCTACATCCCAAAGATTGGGCATGGGCTAGGAACTGGGACCTTCAAAGAGAGCTTGGAACACCCTGAAAATGTACTGTGCCCCCTACTACTTGTACATGAAATATACATTTCCTACTGGGCAGGAAGAGGAGAATGCAAACAGATGTCCGTGCAGACATGCAGCCTATCTCCAAGTGCACAGCATCAGAAAGGAATGTTTAGTGAAGAGAGTGGTGTCCATAAGCATCCTTTATTCTTTGGCTGTGTTATCCTCTGACATGGGTTGCTTTCTGTGTCCAGAACAAACAACCTAAATACATTTTTTCAAAAAATGAGGGGAGAATAAGGTTCTTAAGGAGCTTCTTTAATGAAAGAGAAATCTAACAAGGGCTGCCAGGAGAGCTGTGTTATCACAGCAAATGTGTATCTAGCCTTGTAGTTTAAGCGATATTTTAAGAAAGCAGGGTGTTTACTAGCTTTTATTCCAATTTTTTGTTTTCTAGTCCCTGAAGGAACCTTGTGTCAGACATCCATTCCAGAGATAAAAATAGAGGGCCAATGTTCCCTGCTTTTGCTATTCGTGTAACTTCACTGGCATGGGCTCCCTGGGTAAATCCCAGTAAGATCTGTCTCTTCCCCCATCCAAAATGAGTCCTTAGCTTCACTCTGTCTGTCTGACTGCCAAGTTGAAGAACAATTATTAGCAGAACACATCCCCAAAGGAGCACTGAACAGGAAACAGAGCTGATTAACTAAGGCAGAAAGCTCTCCTAACCAGATCTGGGGTTTTTTTCCTCACTTAGAGCTCTGCATGGCAACACTGGGACCATCCATTCCCAACACAGTCACACCACCCTGGTGCAAGAAAGATCTCTGTTTAGCAGAAGAGAGTAGAAGGGGCTCAGCCATTGGGAAGCTGATCCCCAATACAGGTACAAAATGAGAGACACATTTTTAAATGTGAAATTCCTGGGTGGATCTGCACATTCTGGGAACCATCATCACCTAGAGTTTTTGAATCCAGATTGAGCAGCATACAGCCCTTAGGAAAATGCTATATAGGGAAGTCTCATGGTCCAGACTACAGTCCTCTCAGACCTGCCAATCTCTTTCTGTACAGCCCTCACAAAGCACTGTGGCTGTTTTCCCTCTTTTGAAAACTGCATTTCCCATTTACATCGTATTACCTTGTGATGAGAGAATTCCAGAGGCCCCTGGGCAGTGACCACAGCCAACCCTGGGAACTGGACAGAAAGGCAGAGCCAGTCAGGAGTTTTGCCTTCTCGGCAGACACGCAATGACAATTTAGCCCTTTACTGCCGTAAGCAAATGGTCATCTCTAGCAACAGAATGATCAAGCCAAATAGCATTTCCCCACAAATGAATCAATTACCACTCCTAGCTGGGATCATTACACAGCCTTGCTCCCTTCTGTATTGTTTGCTCAGTAATATTGCTCTGTATCTTCATTAACTAGCAGTGATTCGGAAAGAAACAACCATAATTCATATTCTAAAAGTCATCCTCCCATGTACCCATTCACTCACCATTCCTAATTAAGTTCATGAAAGATTAATTCCTTAATGGTTATGATTTGTAATGTTAATTAATTAGCTGCTTTTCCATTAAACACTCAGAGGTTTCCAACATTACACAGATTCCTTAATTAGCCCATGGTGAGTGTAAAAAAAAAGTGAATAACTTCTCCTTGTCCCTTAGGAAATTTATCTGCTGCTTGGTCTTCCAGTCCATCTCCTCTCCTACTCCATGCAGCATGTGGAATCCCTTTCCTCCACTGCTGCAAATGTACCTGCTTTGTTCACTCATCTTTCTAAGAAGATAATATAACCCAGGAACAGGCATGGTCGACTGACCTCACTGGTTTCCTGGGAGAAAGTACTTTGATATGAACCCTGTCTCTCTTCAACCTCCCCAAGGTGTGCAGACCTGCAACTGAAAAGTTGTCTAGGATTGTACTACACCAGGATGTGGCTTGGGATGAGCATCTCCAAGATTGTTGAGCTCTACCTAATGCCAGCAATGGGACTGGTATTTACATTGCAATTCCAATTAGCCTGGCAGGAGCTCCCTGCAACTTCAGATTCATCACAGTTTCCAAGGCAACTCCTTTGGCTCCTGGTTGAGATAAGTTTTGTAGGATGCCCACAGGGGGTTTGCAAGCTCTGCCCTAATAGCAGTGACTAGCATCTCCACTAGTCACAAGGCTAAGGTTGCACCTTCAAAGCTTCTGAGCAAAGCTGTAGTTCTCAGCAATGCTCTTGGGTGCAATCTCGAGATTTGGCACCATATGAGCACAGAGTGTGGGTATTCCCTTTCTAGTCCTCTACTGCATTTTTGGAGACTTAAACCAAGGCCTAAGCTGCTCTGAACAGTCACCCCACAACCCCTCGACACTTTCTGCTCCTTTATTTTCCAATTCTGAAGTTTTCTGGTCCCCAGCTACCTGTAGAAGAGACTTGCTGCTGTCTCCTGGAAACTGCAGAGGTGTCGGTGCATTCATCACGGCAATGGGCATGCCATGAAGAAGGAACAGAAGAGACAACTGAGATGAACAATGCATCAGTTCACCTTTGAGGATTGCTGCACATCCAGTTCACCCACAAAGATTACTCTGAGAGGCACAGACAAGGAGGCCTTTCTTCCCAAAACTGTTCTGGAAGTATAGCAGAGGTTGGGACTTCCCTCCAGCCCTTCTTGGCTTGCTCCCCATGGCTTTGCAGCCTTTGGTCACCATCAGCTCAGACTCAGAGATGGGAACAATCAAAGAAAGTCAGCATTGGGTGGTTAGGATAAATCCCTGACATCTTTCCATTGCCACTCTTAGAGGCATACCTAAGTCATGTTGCTCTAACACCACCATTCCCAAAATATCTCTAGCACAGGATTCTGGAGGAATGTCAGTAACCCTGACCACCCCAACATGGCAGGCCTGACCCGAAGTAAAACAGCTTTTTAGGCGGTGAGAGCATTATAACTGAGGAATAGTATAATCTAGTGGCCTTAGCTTCACCTCTGCACTTCTCCACATACCTACTCACAGGAAGAAGGCTTCCCACATGCTGGATACACCCAAGTGGGCTGCTCCATAGGCCAGGTCATTCATCGCATCTCCTCCAGGCAGTGTAATCACAGTCCTCAGGGGCAACCTCAGCATTAGTCACCAGTTTGCTTCCAGAGTCTGTTACCAGATAAACCTGGTAGTGTAAGGAACTAATGGGAATCATAGTTAAAACAGAGAACATCCCATCCTGGACCAACACAACAGGATGGGGAGCTTGCACAGGGCCACTACCAGCAGGAAGAGCTCCATGCTAAAGAAATAGCAAACACATGAATCAGAGGCCACAACTTCTTTGTCCTTTGCACTTCAAAATTCTGCCATCAGCAACTGTAGTTCATTCCCAAGCTCCCCAATGGTATTATCCTGTCATTAGCTACTGCACTACACTTGGTTCCTACAACAAACTTATAGCTCCAAGCCCTCCAGTTGAAGCTCAAAGCAAAACTAGATGTGCTGTGAAGGATCCCCTCTGTGTGATAAACCAAAAAGGAAACCAGCAGCAAGTTTTTCTACCATGGTCATTATAGTGGGGTTAGCACCTGCAAGCAGCAGGGTCTCTAAATGTAGGAAAATTGGGATTTGCAGAATCCTACGGTAATCTCACAGGGTTCCAGGCCTCGTGTGGCACACATATCAGAACCACAACAAACATGGAGGGAACAGGGCCCCCTCATCTTGGCAACCTGGCCAGCATAAATTGCAAAGGGAAAAAGACAGCAGTAGTCCTGTATTTGTCAAAACACAAGCAAAGAAATTTTTCCTAACTAATTACTATCCCATACATTCATCTGTAATCAGAAACAGCAGTGAAAGCCAAAGTTAAGGTGAAAAACCAATACTGCAAATCACATGCATCCTTTCTGCTGGAGCTCAGTGAAGTGTAAACTAGTTACAGCAAACTTTCCTCTCCCTTTAGGTGCTTTTATTACAGTTGTACATGTTTCTCTGTTTAAATAGGAGGTGTTTGGATCATTTCTAGTAAAGTCAGTTTACACTGAAGTAAATGTCCCTTAGGACTTCCACATCAGTCTGATGAGATTCTTGGTGGCTAGAGAAGCTGACAGGTAGAAAGTTCTCCTGTCAACATCATATGCATCTGCCAGGAAGTCTCCACATCATCTGGTGACAGGGACATATGAGGATTTGTGACAGAGACCACAGCTGAGCCATGTCCCCAGATTACCTCAGCTGACCTTTCAGTTTAGATGTTTTCTGCCACTCCAAGAAAACTTTGCCCCCGTGTCTGGTTTCCAACAGGAAAAGCCGAACAGCTCTTCAAGCTTTTCTCTTCTCTTCCTACTGTCATTACTGCTTGGTGACCTACTCCCAAGTATGTCCACAACCTGCTCAGGTATTGCTGCTGGAAAGCGCTGCCAAACAATACTGCAGCTCAATCAAAATAAATACCATCCATCCCCTTCCTCCCCTTGTGCACTAGAACAGGCAAACTTGTGAGCAGAAATGATCCAATCCCTCCCAAACGGGGTTCAGAGTGAGGCACAGCACAGAGCAGAAATCTCCTGAGTGAATCAGCAGGAGAAAGGGGATGGGAGTCAGCTAGAAATAGTCGTTGCTGCCTGCTACCAGTCCTCGGTCACAGCTCCTGGAGACCTCTGGGAATGCCAGGCAAGGATCTGAATGGCCGGGTGAGGTCTCATAAGCCCCAGACATCCTCATGTCCCCATTCCTGCACAGCCTTGTCCCTCCTGTGGCGCTGCCAATGTATGCTGAAGCACTGAGCCCGAGGGAATGGGCAGTTTCACACTGAATTATAGATGTCTTCAGCACAGCAAGGAAAGGAAGCAGTTGTGCACTGCTGATGCTGCGCAGATGAAACCACTACATTACAGCACAATATTATCCAGCTGACAGCGCAAATGGTCCACTGAGCTTTTCACCTTAAAAAAATGCTGCTAACAAAACCAGTCATGCAAGAGGCCAAGACAGAGCACTTGCTGTGTGCAAGGCTGCCACCACATGGAACAAGGACAAACCTATCCATGAGTCAGAGCAGGAGAGAGGAAAACTATCCTCACACCTCCAACCAGCCCTGGCCTTGTTAACCAGCTATGGTCAAATCCTGATGTCTCAGCTGGATCAATTACATTGGTCAGGACCTGTTGCTCTTGCACCCTTCCCTCCACTCCAAGTCATTAAAATCTCTTACAAAGAAACCACCCGAGTCTTGTAAAACAGTATTCATAAGACACAGATGAGATCTGTCTGTTCTTAATATGGAAAATTTGAATTGAGCAAACAAATTCAACAGTGCCCTACAGATCAGAAAAGTCTGGGCTTAGCAGAGCCTGAGAGCACTGATAGACAAAAATCTACCAAGCTCTTGCAATTCCTAAACTCACACTGCTTGTAGTATGGAACTAATTCAAAAGTAATATGCTTCCAATAATAGCTGGGGAGCCTTGGCATCTCATGTTGAACTATGAAGCAGTTCAGGTAACTGTGATTCTGTTCCTCAACACCAAAGCCGCCTGAAAAAGACAGAAAATACTCTTCCTTCATCCTTTTCAGCCCTCTCAAAATATTCTCCATAAGTGTTGGAGAGAGAGGAGTTGAAAATCTAGAGGAAAATTGAGATTTTTCTGTTAAACATGAAAATTGCCTTTATTGTTGGAAAAAAAGAGCATGAAGGTAAAAAAACTTTCAAACTCTGTTTTATAAAAACTTTTTCTAGAAAGAAGGCCTACCAATAAACACCCAAGATGCCAGACACTGCCCCAAATACAGAAGCAAGAAGAACAAGAGAAGCTGCAGCTTTGTGTTGGAGGAATACGGCCCATGTCAGGCCATAGAAGGATAATGGGAAAACAAAGCTGAAATGAACCTGCCTCCATCACCCTCAAGCAGTGTTTTGGGGATACCTGACTTTTCTAGGTCTTCCATTCAGCAGCACCACTCATAAATGGTGCCTCCAACAAGTCCCAGGCTTTGTCACCTCCTCCTCTTTTTGCTGTTCCCCTCCCTTGACTGATGGCAGGTTTCTAATGAAAATAAAGACCCTGCAGCTGTGGCTGGCAATGGTACAGGCAATAAGGCACACAGCCAGCCATTGTGAAGTGCTGCCTCTGCCACTGGCCCTCACAGGGAAGCAATAACCTTCAGCAGCATTGAGCCTTCATGGGGATTGTGCCTGCCATCTTTGCAAAAACCTCATCCCATCACCAAGCCATCACTGTCTTCCTTGGTGAATAAAGGTCTTTTTATCCTCCATTTCACCAGACAGTCTGTCAGGTGAACAGACATCAAAGCCTGACTGATCCTGACTGTGATAAACTAGGCAACTGAAATCCTTACCTGTAGTTTATCCTCACTCCTGGAGACCATAAAGTACATTGAATGGGTTTTCCAAGAATACGTCCATTTATGGGGTCAGAGAGCTACAGCACATGTTGCCATGAAACATGCTCAGGGCACAGCATTGCATAAATAGGGAACTGGGAAAATGGAGATGCTAAACCTACTGCCTGTCCTTTCATCCACCTGCCCTCCCTCTGAACTGTTCACAGCTACCATTTGTCCCTTTTCTCCTGGCACAGAGCAGATAAAATGTCCTTGTCCTACAAACCCAGCCCAAGGGTACTAGAAGCTGGACAGAAGCTCTGCTGGAACAGAGATGGGGACCACAGCTTTTGTCTGGATTAGGCATTTCCCAAGTGACCACACCATTCACAGAGCCTTTTCCTGCAGGGTGAAGACACAGAAGAGAATGGGAGGCTGTCTCTGGAAGCAGATTTGGATGGGCACTGCCCTGGCTGAAACCACTTACTTTGTGAGAAGCAGGTGGGCATTAAAGAAGATACCTTTGGCTTTTCAAAGTGTCTTCCCACATAGAAATAAGACAAACATTGCTGGATCAATTCACTTTCAAGCACTGTGCTGATTCAGTAGCAGCTTTGCTCCCATGGACACTCTGTCCCTTCACAGCTGAAAACAGTTTCTGCTGACATTGCTCTACAGCTGCAGGTCATCTATGGGGTTTAGCCTTAGCACCCAGAAAAAGATGAGCAGCCTTCTACATAGGTTCCCTCAGCCTTCTCTCCTTTAACAACTTAAGCAGGTAGGAGAAGGTTTTACAACCTATCTTGAAGGTTTCTGCTCTTTGAGAAAACTTTTGACATAAGAAATGCCACTGGAACCAACCACCTTCCTCCAAAGTGGTTATGCTCTCTGGGCAAATCACTACAACAAAGTGCATATCCCCTCCAGCAGGACAGTGGTCCAGCTCTGCCATGTGTCATCTGAACTAGAGCACAGACAGACAGCAGGAGTCAAAGCCAGCACCTATACATCTGTCCATGACAGATCACATAGACAAATGAGCTTAGTTGAGTTGAAGACAGCAGCAGAAAGGAACTGCTGGAGGAGAGAGAAAAAGCAAACTATGTTGATTTCTGCCTATCAGGACAACCTGCAGGAGCTTTCTGGAGGCTCCAGGGACTACTAAAGCCCTTATTCAACTCTGGGCATCACAGCAATACACACATATTTCTCTGCCGGGCAGAAGGCCACTGCTTTGTGCTGTGATGGTGACTGACAGCATGAGCAGATCCCCCAGGAGCATGAGGCTATCTCCTAGCAGCCCCTTTCCCACTGTCCCAAAGCACATGCAGCAGTCCTGTCCAGCAGCACTACCCACAGGTCAGCAATGCTCCTTAGGGCCACAGGGCACTGAAGCACATGCAGCCACCGTGAGATGCTCACCCACCTCCAGGGAACATCCCCCATGTTACATACAGGTGGGAGGGAGCCAGGGATGCAAAGTGGGCAGTTGGCCAGCTGCCAGTAAATTAATTTCAAAGACAGGCAGGTGATAGATGGAGTTCATGTGGGAAACAGGAGAAGATAAATTGCCCATCTGTGACTGATACAGAAGAGAACAGCACAGGATGGAGCAAAATGAATGGGCACGGAGGGATCAAGGAAGGAAAGACTGAGAGCACTGTACATAATTGAATCCCTGAGGCCTGGATCCTGTCTTTTGGACTATGTGGGATTGCAAATGTAGGAGCACAGCTGAGATGAATGATTCATGTGCTGTGTGTGACAGATAGGACCCCCAGAGAAATCTCTTAGTGGTGTGAGGGTGGGAATGCCACTGACAGGATGGTGAGGGAGTGGGATGAGGAGCTTCCTCCACATATTTCTATGAACCTTTGAACCCAGCCTTTATGGAAACAGTCTCAAGGAGTCTAACAAAATTAGAGGTGATGCCACAGCCCAGGATCTGGCCAGGGACACAGCTGGAAACAACTGGAATCAACTCCCCCTGCACAACAAACACAGACTTACACCAAAAGCTTATTAGCCTGCTCAGTGCTGCTGACTTCTTTCCTACAGGAATCACTGTCAGAGAAACTAAAACTTTAAAGAAATCAGCTCTTTTCCCTCTGTCCATCTCTGCCTGGCTGCTGTGCAGGTTCAAGTTGGCAGAATAAGCCAATCAGCAAGTGCCAAATCATTTATAGGGCATTCCCAGTCTCACTAGAAGCAGGAGCCCTCCAGTGCCTTAGGAAAGAGGCTTTTAGCAGTGCCACCCCAGGCTGACGTGCTGAAAAGCAGCTCAGAAGCATTTCTGTTTGGCCTGTGCTATGTTCCTTCCAGGGTGTTGCCTGGTTTTACCCCTGCAATTACTCAGGTGGAGAGACAAGCTCCTGTACTTATGGCAAGAGACTCACATGTACGTGGCACAAGTACAGCTGGGATGTGCCCAAGCACTGAGCCTTTACAGACTGCCTGTAGCAGCACACACAAGCCAGCTGTGCTGTCCTAATGCTTCACATGACCAGGGGCTGCAAGAGGACATTAACAGCAGGTTATGTGTGACTATAGCATCCCTCTCACCATCCTCCGTTCTCCACGAGAGGCCAAGAGAAGAGAAAACTGGAGGAAATGCATAGCCAGACTTCTCCTGTGTCATCTTCCTTCCTGCAGCAGCCTGCAGGAACCTGTTCAAGTGGGAATTTTAAGACCACCTTTGGTTTCTTAACTTGAGACTCTTGTTTCTCCCTTCCAGTTTTCTTCCAGTTTTAAACCAACACAACCTGTGGCAAACAGGATATTCCACACTGCTGAATCCTACAGTTTAAGGTAGCAGGAAATCCAGTGCCTTAGTCCCAGTTCTCCTGGTACCTGGACTTATCCCTATATCTGTTTTAAGCAGATGAGGTGATAGATCAGCTTTCCTCTTGAGATTGTGAACTAATATTATGCTGAGATCTGATGTCTCATACCTCATTCCCAGACTGCCCCACCATATCAGCCCATGCTGCTCTCGAGCTTGAGAAAATCTATAAGCAGACTGACTGTTTGCAAAGAGATGTCTTTTCACTAAATGGTGCAAAACAGTTCTCCACTTGTCCCATCATCATGAAGTAATTTGGGTTTTGATTAGTCTCACTAGTCTTACTCTCTGAGGTGCTGGGAGAGGCACAAAGTAGTTCTTAATCCATTAATTCAAAGGCTCTCCATGAATCAAAAACCAACAGAGAATGCTGCTAAGGTTTCTCTGATTCCCACTCAATTTTTCCATGTGGTAGAAGTTTAAGGAATATATTGAAGCCCTTTTTACTGCAATGCAGGTACTTCTGAATTCC
>JAOXXN010000471.1:27856402-27883448 GCA_026770055.1 Myrmophylax atrothorax | reverse complement strand
AGCTTTGGGGCTCCTCTACAATAGCTAGCCACATGCATACTCTTACTTTCTGGGAAGCTTCAAGTAGCTTGTTTCTCTCTCTGAATTTCTAAAAATCAGCTTTGCATTTACATCGGATTCAGAGCTTTTCCAGGGATTTTTTTTTTTACGGAGTAGGTGTTGTTCTGTAAATTTATAGATATGCTTGCCCCACAATGTTCCTGTTTTCCCTAAGCTTATGATAGGAGACATAAATACAGCTAGAATGCACAAAACATAGTGAAATAGTTGTGAATGGGAAGGCATGTCAATGATTAAGTTCATCTATTAAGAATCATAGAATCATTCAGGTTGGAAAAGGTCTTTAACACTGCCAAGTCCCACTAAGCTGTGTTCCTAAATGCAATCCTGAACATCAAGCAAAATGCAGATTGTGTCCCTGGTGCAGTCCTCGACTATCAACTTGCCTCATGCACTGAGGGTGCACTCGATCCCCTTGTCCAGGGCATTGACAAAGATATTAAGCAGGACTGACCCCAACAGTGAGCCCTGGGGAACCCCACTAGTGACTGATCACCAACTGGATGTGGCACCATTCACTGCCACTCTCTGGGCCCAGCCACCCAGCCAGTTTTTAAGGTGTCAAACAGTGCACCCATCCACACCATGACCGGCTAATTTCTCAAGTAGAATGTAGGGATTTGCAACCATAATCAAAGTTTAAAATGTGATTACATGTATTGTTGTCAATTGAGAGCAAGATATTATTCATGTCAGAGTCAAATGGAAGGCAGTAAGCAAGTCACCTCCATGGATCAGCCAAGGTAAAGATTTCCTAAACTCTGGGTGTGTCTGTAAACTCCTAGTAGCACCTGTTGTTGTGCAATTGAGTCCAAAGAGAGGAAAAACCTGCGTATTTTGGGGACTTCTTCCACTCCTACACAGGAGGACGGATACCCTTTTAAAAAGTAGTCAGAAGAGGGAAAGGAGATATTTAACTCTGAAAAGAAAACCAAGTGTTTGGGCTCCAGAGGAGGGAAAGAAACCTTTATGGCCCCCTGATAAACATTGCCTTTAGACTATGCCATGCACCAGTAAGCAAAAAAACCCACATATAAGTAATAATGTGATAGAATGGCAATCTTGTTTACATGCAAAATTTTGATTAAATATTAGCAAAAATCTGTTTCCCATGAGGAATACTAGAACAGAGACCCATGGAGGTTCTAGGAACAACACTCTTTAAGATGTTCTGCTGCTCACAGTCCTAGGCAACCTGATCTAGAGGGCCCTGTTTGGAGCAGGAGGGTGGACTAGAGACCTTGCCAGGCATTTCCACTTCACTACTTTGTAATAGCAAGAGGCTAGTGCAGTGCAACCAGGACCTGCACTGCCCAAAGCTGGGTGTTATCGGAACCACCAGAACCACCCCAACAGGTCTGACTACTTGTAAGAAAGCACGTAAGTCGTCTGGAGTGCTGTGTGTACATACACAGCAGAAAAATGCCTCTGAACCTTCTCCTTAATTTTCCATCTCTTGCATTCAAGTTCCTTGGGTGCAAACTTCATAAAATGTGTGCTTAGGGTCAGCAGTCAGCCATTAGTGACTCAGAAGACTACTTTATTCAGAACAGATAGTACACTCTCAGAGATTCAAGAATGCCTCCAGGTCTTCAGAAATGGCAGGACTGAGCAACATCTGACAGAAACCAGCATGTTGTGAGCAGTTCTTACCTCACACTAGGTCTCTCCAGGAAGGGTACATAGTCACTTGTATGTTCCTACTCCCAGGTCACCAAGATTTCTAATTCAACAGCAGGCTGGGCACAGAGAACAGAGCTGGCCTCTCATATATTTTATTTTCCCCATGGCTCGTATGTGCCATGATCTGGCACAAGGGCATTTACAGTAATCCAGCTGAGCTCTGGGAATGCCGCTATGCCCATGACAGCCCATGGAAAGCAGTGCCACGGAAAGGGACCTGGGGGTCCTGGTCAATTCAAGCTGAATATGAGTCAGCAGTGCCCTGGCAGCCAGGAGCGCCAACCGTGTCTGAGGGGGCATCAGGCACAGCATCACCAGCCGGGCGAGGGAGGGGATTGTCCCACTCTGCTCTGCACTGGGGCGGCCTCACCTTGAATATTGTGTGCAGTTTGGGCTGCCACAATATAGGAAAGATATGAAGCTCTTAGAGAGCATCCAGAGGAGGGCAATGAGAATGGTGAAAGGCCTTGAAGGGAAGCCGTGTGAGGAGCAGCTGAAGGCACTTGGTCTGTTCAGCCTGGAGAGGAGGAGACTGAGGGGAGACCTCACTGCAGTTACAACTTCCTCATGAGGGGAAGAGGAGGGGCAGGCACTGATCTCTTCTCTGTGGTGACCAGTGACAGAACCCAAGAGAATGGCTTGAAGTTGTATCAGGGGAGGTTTAGGTTGGGTGTTAGAAAAAGTTTCTGGTTCTTCACCCAGAGGGGAGCTGAGCACTGGAACAGGCTTCCCAGGGAAGTGGTCACAGCACCAAGCCTGACAGAGTTCAAGAAGCATTTGGATGATACTCTCAGGAACATGATGTGACTCTTGGGGATGGTCCTGTGCAGGCCTAAGGGCTGGACCTGATGATCCTCGTGAGTCCCTCCTAACTCAGCAGATTCTGTGATCCTGTGAGCTGCAGTGACCTGCTTTACTGGTACCAAGGAAGCAAGAATGAAGTGAAAAGTTAAGGACAACCAGATGCAATCCAGGATGGCTGATACTGGGACATTTCAGGCCCTACTAGCCACATACACCTTCTCTTCCAGAATTCATGGTTCTTCCAGCCCGCTAACTGAGGGTCAGTGAAGTGGCATTTTTATTCAGAGAGAACTGCTTTGACCCTGCTTTCTCCTAGGCCAGAGAAGGTCCAGAGGAGATGGAAGTGCTCTACAGCACTGCCATTAACCTTCTTTTGAAGCTGTGCAGAGATCTAGCACAGAAAGGATGCTGCAGCACAGAAGTAAGATGTCCTGGACAAATCCTTTCATCCTGGCTGGTGCAAATTTGTCTCTCCTTTGCTCTTGGCAGATGCTTCCCAGTGCCACAACCCAACAGTGGCAGATGAGGGGGGAAGAGAAATCAAGTTGGGAGCAATCAGGTCATGAGAACTCAAGACTACATTTACTGGCAGCTACTTTAAAGTCAGCTCAGCCTAACATGTCTATGTGTAGAACAGCTGAATGGGTAGCAGAGGCTAGAATCAGTATCTTGCTAAAAGAATATCTGCTAAGTGAAGTGTATTTGAAGGGAAGGAGGCTCTGGAAACCCCTGACAGTCTGGTCTAATGTTCTCCTGCCATGCAGACAGGCCAGTGCTGAACAGCAGGAGCAGCACAGTGATGGGAACACAGCTCTCCAGTGGCCTCTATCAGCTCAGCCCCACTGTGCTCATTCCACTGAGCAGGGATTCCTGTGGCCAGGCCATAGATTAAGAAACAGGAGACACAGCCTTATATAAAGCTCTCTCTAGAAAAGATCTTACTAGCCAGGACTAGGCCTAAGATGAGAAACAGTCTTTGGAGAAAGGAGAAACACTCATGCAGAGAAGCCAGACACACCGGTGGTATGTAGTACGACCAAGCCAAGAGAGGGGCACATAGATACTTGGAGCAACATAAAGGCAATCCCCCACCAATGCCAGAAGGCCTCCTTCTCCTTCAAATAGCCTCAGCTGGAAGTGGGCCCCAACAACCTGACCTCACTGCTGATGGGAACTGGCACCCCCAGCCTCTAGTGTCTCCCAAACCACTTCCCTCCAGCAGGACAAGGAGCAGAAACACGTGCCACAACAAGAATGGGACTTCCTTAAGCAGTGGCACAGGTATGGCTTTGTTAGCTCAGGTATGTTAGGATATTTGTGCTTGTTTGAGCCTGCTGGGCTCTCCCATGGGTTGAGCACTCTCCAGCTGCTAGCCTGTGCAGCACTGCACTGCACTCTGCTCCCTGGACAGCACCCCCATGCACCAGCCCAGTCACTATATCCTGAGAGAGATGTCAAGGAGCATCCTCTTGCAGCCTGGAGTCTCTCTGCCAGACCACTAGACACAATGACCCTCTGACAGTGGAGTGCCCCAGCCACCACAGCTGGAGCAGGGGGGAGCTCCCAGGAGCGGGGCATGTCCTGCTGAAGGCAATCCATTCCCTGGAGTAGTGAGGCTGTCAGAGCAATGAGGAAGCCAGCTGTGAGTGCCTCTGTTGTGCTCACCCAGCTATCCCTAAGACCAGCTGTGTAGAGAAGACTATTCTTAGCTGGCACCCAGGTTGCTGTGACACTTTTGTCAGTGTCAGCTTCGCAGAAACCCTCTTTAGCAACCAGGCTGTTAAAGGGAAAAAACATTTTTAAAGTTAATTGCATAGAGGCCCTGAAGTCACTCCCTGACACCCAGCAGAGCAGCTGGAGCAGAGGGCCAGTCTCCATTACCCTTCCCTGTTCACTGTCACTCTGGAAGTCATCCTGGTCACCTGCCAGTGCCATGGGGTACCACAGGCCACATGGAGATGACTCATCCTGCTCATTGCTGGTGGCACCAGGGTAACCCCTCACCAACCACTCACCATGGCCCTGTGCCACCTGCCCAAACTGGTCTGGCAGAAAGCACAGGGCTGGTTGCTGGCTGCATGGCACTGCTGTTGCCAGGTGGGTGCAAGGTCCAGGCACTCCCCTCAGCCAGAGACTCCCTGCCTGCCCCTCTCAGCACCTATGTACTGGACTGCCGGGAATGGGACAGCACAGGAGAAAATGTGGTCCTTGTCTCTCATGGTGAAGGCTGAGGAAAGTGGCTGAGCTCCGTGGCAGCCATGGGACTGTCAGCACCTGTGCTCACTCCATTAAGACCCTTGAAGCAGGTCTTCAGGATAGCATGGCTGCTGCAACTGAGAGGGCTATGTTGGTGACAGGCAAGTGTTTGGGCACAGCTCATCCCTGCAATGGGAAGGGATAAAGTCCCTTCATTGACTTTGAAGTATTTGACTTGAAGTATTTGACTACTGGAGTATTTGGGTCAGGACTTCCCAAATCAGGCAGCTTCAGCCTAGAGATTCAGAGTAGAACATATTTTAGAATGTTGGGCATTCGTCAACATGTGGTGAGCAATTGTATTGTGAATCACTTGTCTTTCTTGTTTGGTTGGTTGGGTTTTTGTTATTGTTATTGTTATTATTACTGTTGTTGTTAGTTGCAGTTATATTTTATTATCATTACTATTTTTACTTTGTTTCAATTATGAAACTGTTCTTATCTCAACCCACGAGTTGCCTCCCTGACTTGCTCCCTAGAAAATGCACAGCCATCTGGATCTATGGAAGGGCACCTGCTCCCCTTTGCATACCTCTGGCACTCCCAGGCTAGAGAGCAGATCTGCATGTCTGCTTTGTCCTCCTCCCTGCCTCTCACCAGTGCCAGAGCCCATGTTTTCCTGGGGTGGGCACAGCAGGCAGCTCACACGTGTGATGCCCTGCCAGCTGTCTCTGCATGCTGGAGCATGCTCTGCCCACAAGCAATGGCAGTGCTGTTGAAAATCCTCCTGGCAAGGAACTGCATGTATCCACTCCTGGTTTAGTCACTTCAAAACAATCTGGTTAGTAAGAGGGAGAATAGGGATAAAGACTGTACCCCAGGCAGAGATTGCACATGGAAATACCAATGAGATGACACTGTTCTCTGAGAAGTATTGGAACAACTGGAGGAATAATAAAACACTTCAGTTTCCATCCACACAACTGTATCCCACGGACAAAGCAAACGCAGGAATCTTACTGGAAATCACATCTAATTAGTATCTGTCTGGCCTGGATCCATTCTAATGCTGAGAAGAGACAGGCTGAATCCTGTCCACTAAAAAAAAAAATAAAAGGAAAATGTATGAAGGAGAGTGCAGGAGAGGCAGTTGCTGAGCCCAGGTGGGCAACAGGCAGCCCTACTCCAGCAGCAAGGAACCACCTATGGCCACATCCTCTTCCCCTGGCCTGAAGCATGGTCTGAGTGAGCACTGTGTGCTTCTGACTCTTTGGCTGCAGCTAGTATTGCTGCTCTCCTAGGGAAAAACTGATCAAAATATCAATGATTCAGTCAGGTTCTTTGTGTTTTGGGATATCTGACAAAGCCAGTTGTTAGCTGCACCCTGAAGAGCAACTGATCTCTTATGTTGTTCCAGGGCAAGTATGGTATGAAGGTAGAAAACTCATCTGAATAACTGCAGGAGTGCAACTACTGTGAGTCAGTACTGGCTGGTTAGGAAACTCTTCTCTGACTGAAAGAAAGCCAAAATATTCTGTAAAGCCTTATTTCCAGCCACATTTTTTGGGTTAGCCAGAAAAACCAAGGACATCAGGAAAAAACCCACTGAAAAACAAAACAGAAGATGGCTTTTGAGGTTTTCCTTTGCATTGGTGTGTACAGAGGGAGAAAGGAAAGTTTTGCTCTCTCTATGACAGTTGGGTTGGGGTGGAGTCTCTGGAAAGCACACATTTTTTTAATCCACATACTTAGGAAAAGAAAAAAAATCCCTGCTTAATTCCCAGACAAGAGGTGATAGTACTAAGCCTCATTTTCAGAAAAGAAAACATGGCAAAATTCAAGAGAGACACATGCATGACAAGGAGGCAATATGACCAAGCCAGAAAAGCTAAATTATATCCCATGCTATCCTGATGGCTTGACAAGTGGCTTCCCCCTTCTCCTCTTCATCTTTTTTCCATTCTGTCTCCAGGCAGCATTATGGGCACAACATTGGTGCCAGGTTGGCCATGAGCTGTGTGTCCAATGCTCCCCGCAAAGTGACTGCAGCCAACATGTTGCCATGTAGCAACACGGATGATACTCAAGCCTCTGCAAGAGGGGTCCAGAGGAGTGGGGTGCTGAACACAGGCTGCAGCTGTCAACTCCTCCCTGCAATGCCACAGTGTCATGCAAAATTGTCAAATGCACATCACAACAGCTGTACCTCTTCCCATGCCAGGAAAAACTTTCTGTGATGGGTCTGGATGCACCCTGCATTTTGTTTCTATTTAATCTAATTCTGCTGACAAAGGGATATTCTCTGGGGACAGGATCTTTTCATACCAGGTGAGGCATAAACTCCAGCAGTACTTTGACCCTCTCCCAGGAAGAAAGATCAGAAAAGCATTAGCATGTGCCAGCCAGATGTGGGCATATTCATGATGTGACTTTCATGCTGTCACTGCAGGGTTCCCAGCACCTCTGAAGCCATTTCAGTGGTGTGTCTCAGCTTGAAACACGTCACTGCCAGTGCTCCTCATGCAAGTCTGGGCTGGGCTCACAGGCAAAGGGAGGAAAAGGGTTTTTCCACATTAAAGAGTTTCTGTTGACAGTAATAAACAAGGGAAGAGAGGAGCCCATCCTGTTGCTGTGGGCCAGGTTACTAACATTTTGCAGTGCTTGGGGCATATGCTTGGAAAAAAATAAGAGTGCATACAAGCATAGGAAAATGTTTCTGGGCAGAATATTTTTCCATCTGTGCTGGCCCCAAGGTTAGCCAAGAGCAGATGCCAGAGCAGAGCATAGGTATGGGGCAGGTAAGTAGCAATATCCACCAGAGCTCCCTCAAGCATGTGGCTGTTTGCAGTTCGGGACCTCTGCCTGGACATTACCACACTGGATTTGAAATCCAGGGCTGAGTCCTGTGGCAGGGGTCTGCTCCAGAGTCCTTGAATGTACCCTGATCCCCCAGCCACAGCTGCTGAACCCATTTGATCGGACACATTTTCCAACCTGCTTGTCCACACCCATTGCTACCCATGCTCCTGTTACTTAGCACCTGCGATAAACAGGACATAATACCTTGGCCAGGTGCCTGCGCAAGGCATGCAGGGTCAAGTCTTCTCCCAAAAACCAGCCACTGAACAGCACTACTGGGTTTATCAGGCAGTGAAGCTATCCTTGTAGCAAAAGCAGTCTTGTTTGACAAATGTCATCCTGCCAGGAAAATTGGCATAGGTCAGCCTGCCCTTCAGCACAAATCTCTTGCAATCCCCTTGTCTTGGCCCATGTTTCCTCCAACATTAAAAACCTCTTCGGGGTGGTTTTGGCTTATTACTAAACACGTGGCAGGTTTCTTGCATCGGTTTGTGCTTCTGCTTCTCCCCAGGGGCAGGGCTCCCTGCCCCTGACTCCAGCCAGCTCCACATCTTTTTGCATCCTGTGCCAGTTTGTGTTTTGCTCTGGCAGATAATCTCAGCCATTGCAAACCATACTCAATTTTTCATGAGACTTTTTCCAGCCTCTTTACAGCATCCCATTCCAGCTGTCTATAAGTGGAGCAAAAATCAGCCCCTCCCCACTGCACCGCACCCCACAAGATTCTTCTTTGGAAGCTGCTGCCTAAAGCTTCCAGACCACTCCACTGGAAACTGCAGGCTCCTGGGCACTTTAATCGAGGAGAGTATAGGTCTTTGGCAGAAGAGGATGCCCTATGCCCCTTCACATCCCCAGCCAGGCTCCTGTCCTGTGCCTCTGAGGGCACTGGGGCTGCAGAACAGGTCAGATCCAGGACCCAGTTCTGCCCCTATATGCAGCCTGGAGGGATCACATGGCTGACTAAAGTGACAACAGAGTCAGGAAATGTTAAACTTGGACCCATCATTTGGAAGAGACTGAAGCGAGATGAGAAGCCAACCCTGCAAGGAGTGAGCGCCGCCTTACTCCATCAGCAAAGCGGGGAGCGGCAGCGAGGAGTCTGGCGGAGAGGCACACGGAGTGCAGATGAATGAACAGCTCAGCGCACTTTCCGCCGCGCCTCGCCTTCACCCTTCCTGTACCCCTGCAGGAAACAGCCCCAGCAGCCCTCGCCCGGGGCCCGCAGGATGATGTCCGTAAGCCCGGAGAGTGGTGGGACGAACCTCGGCGGCTGCCGGTGCCACCCGTCCCAGAGCCCCGCAGCGCGCACAACCATGCGTTGAGCCCTGCCAAGGAGAGTGGATGCCAAACCTGAATTTCCAGCCCAGAGAGTGGCTGTGGATCCCGGGAGCTCCTGTGATTTGCGGCAGGTTTTTCAGGTCCCCGCCTGTCACACACACACACAGATACTTAAGCAGTCACCCAAAGACCTGCGGGGTTCTTGTTTTACACACTTCTGGTCCCTGCCAGCTCCAGGTAAGCACAGGCTTTGAACTGGGGGTACTGGGGTGGATTTGCTCTTGGGGATGGGGAGGTTGGGGATGGACGGAGGAGCTGAGCTGTGAGTACTAGTGCTGGGGAGGTTGGAGCTGCATCCAGCAGGCCTAGGTGAGAAAGCTTCATGCCCCAGGGCAGGGCGAGGGGTGCACAGGCAGGCAGAGACCCCAGGTGAGAGCTACCACGGGGATCTGCCTCTGCTGCAGCAGCTGCTGTGCTGTTGTGTGCTTTGTTCCCATTTGATATTATCTTCTGAAAGGCTGAACGGCTAGTTTACAGGATGCATGACAGGTGGTTTTTCCTTATTTGTAGCAGGGTCCCGTTTATTTTTAAAGCTTCTGTCCCACCTTATCCTGTGCGCCATGCTGGCTGATGTTATCCACAGCCACCCCACAGCAGGAGGCCAAGCAAAGCTCAGGACAGGAGATGGCTCTGCAGTAGAGCAAGGCAGGGTAAGAGGGCTCGTTTGCATTGAGGACGGCTATTTTGATCCCTGCAGTGGCAGGAAATAGCTGCCTGCAAGCTAAAACCAGATGCAGATGCCTCCAGTCGCATCCCAGCCCTGACAGTGGGAGCACTGGGGAAGGGGTCAAGAAGCCCAGCAGGGGCTATGGGACCCCATCAGCTTGGCAGGAGCTACTGCTCGGAGAGATTTCTGGGGCTTTGGGCACAGTAAATGGTCAGAAAGCTACACAGCCAGCTATTTTGACTACTGTTCCAAAAAGCAAAGCTGAGCAAACAGAGATCATGTCTTTTCTGGAAAAGCAGCAGATTTCTGCCAAGATAGTAAATACTGACTGTACTAGCAGTGCTGGGAGACAGAGAGATGTCCTCTCCCATTTCAGGCCAGAGCTAGGAGTCCTGCTAGGAACCCAGGGTGTCTCTGAGGAACTGGATGCAACCACAGGACATGGGCAGTATAATATATCTAGTAAGACTTTCTCTTGCTGCAACTTGTGTCCATCAGCCATTACCTTTTGTCTGCTCACTCCAAAATAGCCATGGAGGTCCATTTCAATGCTCTGTCAGCCACAGTAAGCAGGTGCTGCCACATACACAGTAAGGCTTACTGGAGCTGATCGAGCCCAGGCAACCACTGCAAGCTTCTGTTCTCACATTGCTCCACCTCAAACCCAAACTTGGTGAGACCCAAGTGAGTCTTTAGCATAACACTTAGGACAGAGCAGGTGTCACCAAAGCTGTGGTGGTTTCACTGACAGTGCATCCGGCATTGTCGTTTCTGCCTGGGTGAGTAAACCCCTGACACAGAGCTCTCAGGGGACTGTTCACTGAGCTGAATGACAACTGCAGCCCCACAGCCTTTCTGAAAGCATTTGCACTGAAAAAACCTGATTTTTTCCCCCAATGCCTTCAAAACTTTAGGCAGAAAAAAGCAGTGATGCTTTTCAGCAACTGAGCTTAACAGCTATGAGTGTCCATATTTCTACCAGGCTTAAAGAAGTGTAAGCAAAACATTTGTACCTTTCCTGTATGGGGTGAGGTCCTGTGCATCCTGAAGGCCAGGCTGCAGACCTGGGCTTAAATAAGCCTCCATTTAAGTAGGAGACAGGTGAGTAGGTAGGGCCAGTCAAGGCATTCAAGTCCTGTTGTATACCCCCAATTTTTAGCACCCAAGAGGTGCTAAATGCTGGATGCTGCACAGGGTCCACATGGCTCCTGAAGGCCTCCAGGACCTAGTGGAGCAATATGGGGAGACTTGCAGAGCCCTCCAGGAGCCCCAAGGTTTTGGCCTTTTCCTGAAAGCCATCTCACAGCCTTGAGAGGTAGGAACTGCTGTCCTTCCAGAGTAGGGGTAGAGGGGAGACAAGGAAAAGCCATCAGGCATCACATCGTGCATGCTGGAGCACCCTGGGCTGCCAGCAGGTAGAAGATACTGTGTCCTAGGGGGAAATGCCTCAGGAACCTGGAGATAATCAGAAACAGAAACAGCTGTGCAGGTGTTGAAGTTGAAGCACATGTTCCCTACGCAAATCAATGCACTCACATTAATTTACATTAATGCAGCAGGTTGCAAACAATGATTTATGAACTGCCAAGACGTGTTGCTGCTCCTGGACCAAGCTAGATGTATGATCCAGAGGTGATGAGGAGCCCTGTGGTGGCCGGGCTTTCTAGTAGAAGGGCAGGTGGCTCAGTGAGGTGCTAATCAAGGAGGAGAGGCAGGACCTGTGGCCTGAGCTTGGCCTCATCTACACTTTGACCTCATGGACAGCCTGGCAGCCATAGTGCTGGAGAGGAGCATCTCAAGTGCAGGGGACCTCCTTCTTCCCTTGCATCTTTTTCCAGAGGTCTCCAAATGCCCAAAGTAGGTGAGCAGCATTCAGCAGACTCCCCCTACCTCACATGTGTGAGGAACTCAATTTTGTTTGCTCTCTCCCTATATGGGTGCCTCTGAACCGAGCTGACCCCAGGAAAGCCCAGGCGGCTGGGTTCTCTGTAGACAAGGCCAGCTCACCTTGCAGTTCCTGGGGTTAAAGATGGTCTTTCCCCAGTCTGTCCAGGGCTGGTGGATGATACTGTCTACGAGCACTCCATCATGCTCAGAGGTGCTCCAACTTTTCGCAACCACTGTGTTACAATCAGCATTTACCAAATGACTTAAGCAGAGTGGGCTGTTTCACAACCCGCCCTGTCTATTTATAAGCCCCTACTCAAATGCCAAAGGATTCTTTTATTAGTCAAAGCACCCTTTGCAGATGAGGCTTAAGGGAGCCTTTGCTTTACAATGTAAAGCTCAAAGAGGATCCCTCCAGGCTCTCATGAACAGCAGAGCTGCCTCTTTGCAAGCTGCGAGACAGTTTTGAAGCTGAGCTCCATCCTAGCAGTTCTGTCAGCAAGTGAAAGGCCTGGGACATTCAATACCCCAATTTTCAATACCTTATGGTGAGTTACCAGTCAACCAAGAAAGTGATTGGGTTTAAAGCTATGCAGTAGGGGTGCAGCATGATGGAGGTGCCTGGGTTACATCCCAGAGCCAAAGGAAAGGAGACCTGGACTGCAATGTAGAAGCAGGGCAAGTCTGCAGCACATGGCTCAGAGGAGTCCCAAGGTGGCCAAGGGGTCCTGGCAGCACTGGACAGCCAGCAATATGAACCAACCCATCTGAAGAGATGGGCCAGGCAACTTTGACAGCAGGAGAGAGATCAAGAAAGGCCACATTTTTGTCTCCAGCTCCTCCCCCGCCAACACCCCACGGCCTGGTTTTGAAAACACCAAAATGATTCAGCATCTAGGGACTTCTGCATGCTTTGTGGGGGCAACGCCTCATGTCTTAGTTAACTGAATTGGCAAACTTGACCCTCTGCCACACAGAAGCAAACCTGAAGCCCAGCAGAAGAGAGGTGTGGAACTTACCCAAGGTGCACTTACTTGTTTTGTTTGTGCTTTTGGGCCAAGTCTTCCAGACATTCATATTAGCACAAGTGGGACAAATGTTACTTTGGAGGACAACATGGGCTTCTCATTTCTGCCATTGCTGGGAGCACCTAGCATTGACCACAGCTAAAGGCAGTGAGTGCTTGGGCAACAGACATGCACAGGGTACACTCCTCCAAGGACCGACCCTTCACTTACACCCTACAAAATAATCAAACAGTCCAGTGATGCTCAGGAACAGTAGGACTGTTTATGCCCATGCATGATAACATTAAATACTAGTAAAAACAAAGCAGCTCACCCACTGGTCACCAGCTTTGTGTGATGTCTGGCCATGCTGGAGGACCAGGACACTGATCAGGAGGGGAAATAGGGTGATTGCTGGGTCAAAGACCAAACTCCCAAAAGATACTGCCTTCTTTGGTTTGGGATTCCCTTGCACAAACTTGCCTGATCACTGAGAAGTTGGGAAAAAAAAAAAAAAAAGACAACTCCCTAGGCTGGATGCCAGGTACTGTCCCTTCACCCAGAGGATAGATAGTGTTTTTAAACTAGTATCTTTAAATTAACCCCCTGAACATGCCCACTGCTGTGACATCATTCCTAAGTGACGCCCAGGCCTAAATACGGCTGTAAACAGGAATCGTCCCCATGGGAGTTATGCTGGCTATAAATACAGCACCAGGAGAGCGCTGAGCAGCCTGCAGTTTCCTGCCAGCTAAGGATGGTGAGACTGCTCAGCTGGGCACTGTTGGTGCGCGGCCGTGAGGAAACTGAGGCAGGAGCTGCTGGGAGACTGGGGGGTTGGCGCTCCTAGCTGAGCTCCCTGCCATGCCTTTGGGAAGGGAGTTGTGCCCTGCTGCAGCCAGAGGCCACCGGGGAGGTGGGAGCTGGCGGGGACAGGTCTGGCAACTCTGGGGCTCAGCAAGTGTAGCCCCACTGGCCGCTTCCAGCTTGAGCAATGACACTGGCTCTTCTCTGCAGTTCCTGGCCCCATAGCCCTGCCCCAGGAGGAGATGGCCACGGAAAAGCCAGAGACCCCCACTGAGGAGCAGCTGGAGATCCTGGAGTCCAACTTCTGCAAGGGGAACAAGCATCCTGACCCCACCACACTGTGCCTCATCGCGGCTGAGACCGGGCTCTCCGAGGAGCAGACCCTGGTGAGTGAATGCCCCTCATCCCTCCCTTGGCACCAGCCCTGCTCCCCCTGCATGCCTGTGTGCCCCATACACTCGCCCAGCATCCCCTGCCTGTCCTGTCCTGGTCTCTATATCACACATCTGCACCCATCTGTCTCCTCACAGGCTTCCTATAGCAGTCCCTTGCACTTCTCATGTGCCCCTCCACACGCCCTGCACTCCTCTGTGCCCCATGCACCCCCTGCTTGCACTTCCTGCACCACTGTGCAACCTGCATACTGCTCACGGCACCCCACACTGCACCCACAAGCTTCCTCTGCACCTCTGCAACTCCCAGCACACCCCTAACCTCACACTTCACCCACAAAGCTCTACTGCAACACAGTATATCCCTGTGTAACCTACATGCCGCCTGCACTCTGTATGTTCCTGCCCCTGAATGTACAAGCCATGCATGCTGTTCTTCCAACCCATTTCTGATAGTTTTAAGTGCCCAAAACCACTGCTGGCTTTATAGTCTGAAGAAACTACAGTCATTTTAAAACAGATACAGGATAGATGCAATTCCTGCAGGATGTGCTGTGGCACATGCTCAGGCTGAGCACACTCCCACTCATTGCAATTAGATACTCCAGCATCCCCAAGCCCAGATGTCGGGCAAGCCTGTTCAGCCTTTCCAGGAGACATAGAAGCCTTCAAATAACCCTCCAAAGGGACAGGCTGCCACTGTCTGGGAATTACAACAAGCTCTGTGGCTATCTGCAAGCTACCATGGGCTTCAGAAGCAAATAGCTCCTTCCCAATTCCTTCAGGTTGTGGTGCAGCTCATTTTGATGCAGGTGTTTTATAAGCTACTAGACCCATAGCAGCATTGATCAGTATAGAAAAGAAACAGTGGAAAGTTATCAGCAGTTTGCAGAGAGCTGCCAAGCCTGGCTTTCCCTCAGCAAAGGCAAAGGGACATGACCCAAAGAAGCATTGTCAGCATTTAGCCTGTCCCAAGGAAGGATGCTGGTAAAGCATTCATTGCACTGAGTCCTTGGCTGGAGTAGAAAAGGGGACCCCTCCTCTCCTGTGCTTTGGTGACAGGCAGATATCGCTGCTTGTTTGAGGCAGCAAGGAGGCAGTACCCCTAAAATACCATTTTCTCCTTAGAGGTGGCACTGTTCCATTTTTTTTTTCCTAAAGCAAGTTGTAAAAAATGGTCATGTATGCCCAGGACACCTCTGTAGATATCTTAAAATCTTACCTGATAGCCATCCTTTTCCACAAATCCAGGGTGCTCCTAGAGATCTGGAGATGAAGGTCACATTAGGGACAGGATCAAAACTGGGATGGTGAGCTGCAAAGTGCCTGCATTGCACATAACACAGAGAATCATTGCTCCTGACATCTGGCGTGCTTTATCGGCTAGAAATAGCAGCCATTTTAATAAAAAAATCAGTAAAAATGAGATGCAAAGATGCCCTGAGTCAACAGAAGGTAAAATTTTGGGGAGGAAGCTAGGCTGTCGATGATGTGACTGGATGTAGTCCAAAGGCAGTGTGAGTGCGAGAGACACTTGTAGAGAGCACTGTGGTTGTATCATTACAGACCATAATAGCTTCAAAAATAGTCATGAACAAATATAGCAACAAGATGAGCTGCAACAAAAGGAATCACAGGCACATTGCCAAACAAAAGGCTGAGCTGTGCTTCCGGCACAAGTTATATATCTTTTCTTACTTTTCTTCTTAGGTAGTGTGGCTTTAACCAGATGCATTTTGTCTATTATTTTAAATGGTGGCTGTGTTGAAATGGCATTAGCAGCTCTCGGACTTGGCTTACAGATGCTAAGTTTCTAAAGAATAACAGACATGCATATTGCTTGAAGATAATTTTTAAGCAATTTTTAAAATCTATTTGTTCTTAAATTTGTTGAGAACCACTGTGGTGTCCCTCTCATCCTTTCTGAAGCAGTTCAGCTTTTGATTCCTGACAGTTTTGGACCTGCAAGTGATTATTTCACTGCTCCAATCATGTAAGCAGACACTATCCAGCTCCTTAGACAATCTTACTCTGTTTGCAAGAAAAACCTGGACTCGCAGCAATAAAAGAAGGACTCACCCATGCTGTAAAGGTCTGAAGTGAGCAAGAGAAATTAATTGGGAAGATGTGCGCACACAGTTTAACAAGACTGTTTGGACAGGAGTGACAATCCATACTGCCTGGGAACAGTGCAGTGCATTGTTACAAGACAGTAGCACCATGAGTTTCCCTCGCTGGTCCCACACGCTGACCACATCTGCACCTTTAGCAAAGTTATTTGGAAGGTTTGCTCAGCCCAGTGCATTCAACCCATTTTGTTCTTTCTCTCCAGAAATGGTTCAAGCAGCGCCTGGCAGAGTGGAGAAAGTCTGAAGGACTGCCCTCAGAAAGCGGGTCTGTCAGGGACTAGAGGATGCTGCTTTGATCCCCATGCCTCCTATAAATGCTGGTGAAGCTGTTCAATGTGGGTTTCCTTGGGGTTCTTCTGTTGCAACAGGTTTTGTGATACAAAGTAATACTCTGCTATTTAACATAAGTTTTATTTAACATGTAAATAATCAGGAAAAAAGCCATTATATATCTATATCTATTTGTGTGTATGTATACAGCTTTTGATGGCTGGTAACCTGTCTAGTGATTCCAACCCATTAATAGCAGCTGCACAGGACAAGGCAATCTCATGCCCTTGTCCCAGGCTTGCAGAAAAGCTGCCATGAAACATGTTCAGATATAGAAGGAAGAAATAAAGATTCTTTTTCCTTACAATCCCCAGAAGCAAAGTATGTGTGCTAACTTTAAGGTACTCATCCAGAGAGTAGGGCACCAGGAAAACCATATGTGCTGTTCAGGTGACCTTGTTTAGCTCAAGATGCCCGAGTCAGTCCTGGATCTTGGCAAACCAAGTGCCTTCACTGTAATCAGACCAAGTCAAGCCCCCCTTGAATGCCTTTTCTACCTTTCTGTTAAAGGTCACCAAAGAGAAAGAACTAGTGGATTGTTTGTTTTTTTTCCCAATGCAGTAATGAAAAAAACAATGCTTTTTGATGAGAGGAGCTGCGTTATGTCCCTGCTTGTGCTCCCTGCCCCGATGGCAGGAGGCAGACTCCTTCCTCTGGAAGGGCAACATTTCTCCAAGGCAGCCTCCATGGGTTTTCCCTCTTGCCACAAGGACAGCCCGCAGACATGGGCAACCTTGTCTTCTAGGACACCTGTGGGTCCATGCATGGCAGCCCACACAGCCCCATGCACACCCTAATCCCAGGGGCTGGTGGTGCTGGGGTTCCCCCACAGGATAATGGGTGCAGGGGGCAGACCCAGCCTCCTGCTGGCCATTCTCAAGCTTGAGGAATGGAGTTGTGCTGGGGCTCTTGCACAAAACCCAAACTCTTATCCATCCTGGTACAAGACAATGCATGGTCTAAAAATAACCAGCACCAAGTGACTTTACCTTGTTCAAAGGGTTAAAAAGTCCTCTGCTTAGTGGATAATTGAATCAATTAATGCATCCTCTGATTAATCCCCATCTGGTTTGTGGTCACCTACCTCTACTTCTTTGGAAAGAGAATCAGCTTAACATAGGGAAGATTAAAATACATTGGCTCTGAAACTGCCACATCCTTTCATTTGTGGCTTTTGTTCCTTACTGGTAAGCATCTCTCTTACCTCACTATCTCCAGACAGTTGCCAGTGGTTGGGCTGCCAATGCGAAGCACACCAAACTTGTAGGAAATAGATAAAAGCATTCTCCCTGTGCCATGTCCTGCACAGGCTACGTTGTTCCCCTGCAATCCAGCTGTCAAACTGACTCATCCTCAGATCCAACAGGAGCTCAGAGGGTGGCATCAGTATCTGTTTTCTTCTTAGCCTTTGCAATGTGCCTTCTCTCTTACACTGAAGGAAACTCTGCTTTTTTGAGTTAGGCTCCAAAAATCCCAATGCAGAACTCCCTCATTTTGCCAAGGGTCACACAACTGAGTATCTGAACCATGCAGACTTTACCCAACCGTGTAATGTGTATCAAAGATGCATGCAAAGGAAAAGGCTGGGTCTGCCTGTTCTCCAGGCATTTGAGAAAGCAGGCCCCAAATCCAAGCCGACTCAACATACATTACAGCCTTTTGTGTTTCTACTTCTGTCACAAGCACAAAACTTTGAGTGCTGGTAAGATCTTTAACCGTTAGCAAAAATGTTTACACCCAAGTTCAGCTGTTGTGTTGCATCAGCCTACTGCATGCTGTTGCTTTTGGTTTGCCACACTTTCCTGTGTGAAAGAACAGTTCCTGTGCTGCCTTCCCCCAGCAGTTGTTTCATTACTTCTTTAACTATTACAGCAAAACAATAAGGAGAGAAACTCCAGACATAACCCATCTTAGTAAGAGAGGCTTCCCACATTAGGTCAAATTTTGTTTATCTCCCCTGGTGACTATTCTTAAGGAATGATCATTTTATTTGAATTCCCAGAAGGTGTTCCTGCTGAGTGCTGCCTCTGTGCTGTGTTCAAGTAGATTTTCCAGCCACAGCACAGCCCAGAGAGTCATGTTCCAAGGGGTGATGGGGGCAACTGGCATTTCTGAGGGAGCTTAGCGCTGAACAGGACGGGATAGTTCTTGGATCCGATCAGAACAAGTTGCCTTCATAGCAGTCTCCTTCACTCTGAAGGCATCAAGGTTGAATAGAGTCAAGCCCATAGGAGGCCTGGAGGAAAGAGGGTAGGGATGGTCAGTCCCAGCTGGAGCAGGGCCAGCTGCCAGCTGTCTGCCAGCTGACACACCACCTGTGCCCTTCCCTTCTCTGTCAAGGGAGGACAAAAGGAGTCATGCCTCCACTGCTGTCACCAGAAGAGGGACATCTCTGGCACCTGTTACAGCCAGGCATTCCCTCACCCTCTGTGAAACATCCTACCCAGCACTTCTGCAGGCCAGGCTGAAGCCAGCTGTATCATGCTGGGCAAGATGAACATGCCACACTGTGCCCTGTGCCAGTTGGTTGCTTTTTATGATTGTAATTAATATGAAGTCCCAACCAGTAATTCCTACTGGAATTAAAAAGTTCCTATTTCTTTTTGACTCTCCTTTCAGCTTAAAAGTGTTTTTAAACCACAATCCATGCAGCTTTAGCATATCCAGACAGAAAATCCATGCATTTTGGAAGTGGAAAAGCAGTGATTTAATCTCACTGGCCAAACACAAATCAAGAAGGTGCCATGGCCTGCACAAAATAGGTTGGCAGATGATCATTTCCCTGTGACAGGGAAGCAGCACCTACCTTGTTCCAGGCTGGGCCAGTTCCACAGTCCTTGGCGTAGCCACCGCGCGCTTGGCAGCTTCCGACACTGGCCACTCAGGATCCCGTGGGGGCGCATAGCCAGAATGTATTTTTTTTGGCCTAGCCAGCTCAGTGGTCCGAGGGCTTGCAATTGCCTTCTGAGCCGCCTTGGAAACCTGTGGAAGAATTGGGAGGAAGGTCCTTAGAGGTGCTCCTGGCATTCAAGGGTGGTCAGCCTGCAACTAACTCAGTGTACCCAGGTTCACAGTTGCTGACTACGTGCAGATGGGACATGATCCTGTCCTCAGATGTGTTTGGCACCAGACAAACTGTAGAAGGAGAAATCACTTCCTGGCCAGTGCCACAACCTGTCCTCCAGCTTCCCCTTACTCATAGCCATCCAACCCACCTCCCAGCACTGGAGATCCCAGTTAGACACTTGTCCACCTTTCCCCATCCCCACAACTGCAGGCTAGGCTCAGCTCTTGCCATTCTCTGGGGGTATCTCTGGGAATCAGTTCATGCTCTGAATGGAGGACAAGTCCTGCTTTCCTGCTCAGGAAGCAGCTACAGCAGCCTCACAGAAAGCAGCACATCCAGGGCTGCCATGAAGACAGCCAGAAGGGACTGAGCACCCATGCCGTCTCCTCTGCCAAGTGTCCCTTCCATACAGGGTCCCAGGTGATGATGCCTTACCAGATGAATGAGAGATTCAGGATAGCTGTGCTTATAGCAGCAGGTCACCTGCCTGACACAGGGCTCTGCGAGACGCTCTAACTGCAAGGATGCACTGGCCAAGGCTGCAGAAGTTGAAACCTGTGTTGGCACCTGCATGGGTTCAGAATGGAGGAGGCATGTGCAGACACAGAGCTTGTCCACAGCAGCGCACAGGGACATGCTCCCTCTCCACAAGGATGAGCACCTCAGCACCCTTCCTCTGCAGACATGGTCACAAGAAGGAGCACTCTTACTTTCCCAGTACCCATTGTTTTTCTTTCACTTGAACTATAAGGTAATTTTGGTGGCTATAGAGATTGGTATGTCATAGCCACTATCACTTCTTTTCCCCTGGTGTCACCTACTCATAGCCAGGGAAGGAATGCCTGTAGTGACAGCCTGTATAGCCAAGTAAATTTCTTGTAACAGAGAAATTTCTTCTATGTTTTTCATGTTCATCTTTCTGGCTGAATCAAATGCTAAGGAGAGACACTCAGATTTCAGGATAAAACGGCTGGTACAGTTAATGGCATTCCTACAGAAGAAGTGATTGCTGCTCCACCATGGGACTTCTTCCCTATTTTTCACAGAGTTACTGGTGCCAAAATCTGCTCCAGCACAGCCTCCCATTTCCCAGCCCCAGAGACTGCATCCATGCAGTCTAGCCTTTGCCATGGAAATGAGTGTCCTCTGAGATTGCTCCAAGCCCTTTCACCCCTGCCAAACAATGACCCATCTAAAAGGAACAAGTTCAGAAATATGTCTCTAAATTGGGCTTCTGGTAAAACACTGTTAAAATACAGTGTTTGCAGTCTCATGCCCCCTATATACATAGATAGGAACACAGCTGCCCAACTACAAATATGACTGTGCTCCCTAAGAGCTAAACAGGCCATTCACATCTGGTTTCTCCACTTTCCCAGGGTGTTTTATCAGGGGGCGCAGGCCAGATGCCTTCCTTGGCTCTTCTACTATACTAGGCTGCTCCAGCCTGGTTGTTTTTTGTCTCTCAGCAGGGAGATTTGCAAAGACAGTATCTCACTCTGAGAAGGGAGTTTCTCTCAGTACACAAACCCCAGAAGAACCAGACAACTTTTCCCCTCCATAGCACACACTGGGCACATCCAGGGGTGGGATACAGGATGTAAAAACTCAGGACAGTTTGCTGCATCACTGTCCCTTCCAAATCTCACTCAACCACCTCCTCACCTCTCTGGGCAGCATGAAGTCTCTGTGCAGCGGCTTTGGCCGGGCAAGCTCACGGATGCGTGGGGAGGCGTTATAGGTCAGTGCGGCCAGTGACATGGGCCACTCAGGGGAGTCACGAGCTCTGCAAGCAGAGAGTCATGGCACCGCCACTCACAGATATCCCACCACTCTGGTTTAACCAGATAGCAGCCCGGATGTTTAAGCCTCATGTTTGCTGCAGTAGAAGGCAGCTTTGTCTTGTGGCCGTTTCCAGTGTAGAACTCATCCCATGAGAGGGTCTGGGAGTTCTAATTCCAGCAGAGACTCTGCTCTGCATTTTGCCCTCTGTTACACTCACCTTCTATTGCTGCATTTATTACTTTGAAGCTACACTGATGCTACAAGGCCCAAGGGCCCACCTATGGCACCCTATAGGCTTTCTAGCCTCTCACCTTTGTTGCAGGAAAGCTGGGTGGTGTTTTCTGGGTTCAGACAACTTCAGCAGCTGCTCAGAAGGGAAGCCAAACTTCACTAGTGGGGGGCGCCCACCGATCACTGATCTGCAGTTGTACAAGAAGAATTTTGAGGAACAGCACAGAAGAGTTAGCAAAAGGCAACTTACAGAGAACATGATCCTGGCAGATGGTATCCTAAGTTTGGTTAAACATCCACGCCTGCTGCATGTACAAAAGTTGCCCCTGGTGCACCTGGAAAAGCCACAAACAAATGGGCATTCACACTTGAGATTTCCTCACTTTAAAGGTAAATGCTGTTTGTGTCTGAAGAGTTCTCTTTTAACCACCTTCAGTGCACTGTTTTCAAAGTCTAGGCTTTTCCTGGATCATTTCAAGAAGCCACTCCCCAACACCCAGCAGCACCTCTGTCGGTCAGATCTGCCAATTTAGAAATCTCTTTGTTACAACAGCCTGATAGCATCTTGTGCCCTTGTAGCTCCTTAGATCTTGGTATCTCTCCAGGCTCTAAGAGGCATGTTCATCCAGCTTTCCATCAGGCATAACTGTTGGAAGATGCTTGTTATCACCAGGGAAGAAGTAAGCAGAGGTAAGCAGAAAGGGCTGTCAGATGGACACCATTAGTAAGAGGCAGAAGCTCTCGTGAGGATAAGAGCCCATAAATGGTGACAGTAGCAGAGGGGAGAAAACTACAGACATGCATGTCTTGACATCCCTCCAGGTAGAGAAAGCCAGGAATGCAACAGAGTTTCCTCTCCATTCTCATAGCTAGGACTTCTAATAGACTAGCAACCACCATCCTGTCTCCGTAAGAGCTTCATCACCTATAAGAGAGCTACAGAAGACTTACTTCAAGTAATGCAGCATCACCTGGGGCCACTGTCATTTACACTTTCTATATATTTTTTCACTCCTATTCCAAAACATGGTCTAGTTTCACACCATGAAGTGCCAGCAGAGGTCTAACTCAAGGCAAGAGACCTGGGTTCCTTCCAGCAGCAGGATGCTGCAAGATTTCTCTGTTCCTGACCTTTATCTTTGAGATTTAGGTCAGACTCCAAGAGGATGCAGGGGATCACTAGTTGTATCCAGGTGCCTGGCTGGGCTGCATCAGCCCAAATACGGACAGGGAATATCCTAGGGACAGTTCCCCTGTACTCACAGGTGCAACACACACATTTCCATCACAGAAAACACGCGTGCACATGATGTTTGCTTCCAAGCCAAAGCAGAGCTGTTGGTGGGGGTTTTTTTTGTTACAACAGAGGAACATGCTCCCATGTGCTTGGAGACTGAATCAAGGCAAGCTCCTATGGCCACTCATAGGAACCTGCATCATCAGACTAGTAACCATGTGTTAGGGAAGTCCTTCCCACAGCCAGGAAGCAGGTACGAGGAAATAAAAGCGCACCAAAAGTTAACACCCCCCAGTTTCTTCCCCTTTTGGAAGTCAAGCACTCAGGGTGACTATGCTCCCATAGCACTTTCTTCTCTGCTATAGGCAGCCCCTGTTCCAAGCACAAAACAGTCTGCTGAGTCACAGTGCCATGGGGCTCCCTGTGGGGCAGTGGTGGCAGAAAAGGAGATGGCATCTCCCCTTCCTCTGGGAGACAGCATGTCTCCCCTCATTAGAGGGAGCACTCTGAGCTGCCTGCTTCCCCAGGATATGGTATCACATCACTGACCTGCACTGGTGCTCGCTAAAATCTTTCTTGGGCTTGGACAGTGACATAATTCTTGAAGATGGTCGAGCTGTCATAGCCCCCCATGAAAGGGGCCATATTGTCTCTTGGTTTCCCCACACAAGCCTAGCAAGAACAGAAAGGGTATGAAATTTTAGTAATATGCACAAGGGTGAAATGTATTTGCTGGGGTTATCCTTCCCTTCCTAGGATGGAACATACACACATTCCCTGTGGCTGCCCACAGCTGTAAAATGCCACTACCATCTCTTGAGCATTCACCTTCTGTGACACTGAATTTCCTAACACTCTCCCGGTGGTTGTTGTCAACTCAAAAAGAAAAGAATCTTCAAGTAACAAGCCTGGTTTTAGTTACCAGTGGATGTACAGAAAGGGTCATTTCATTATATCTCTGAAATCCCTGGGGGAGTTTCATGATAGCTTTTTTTTGGCCTCACCATTACCACCTAACTACATGACAGGTATAACAGTAAAAATAGTAATAATGTTACACTCAGGGTGTGCCATGGAAAGTGGGTGCGGTTTTACAGCAGGCTAGTGGTTACTCTCCTGTGCCCAAGGCTAATTTGGAGTTGCTCATTCTCCAGGGAGACAGTGGCAGTGGTGGGAAGGGGTATCAGAATAGTCAAGATAGGGAACATCAGGGCAATGGTTGTGTGGAGCCTTTTTTAAGACCTATCCAGACAATGGAGAAGAGATGTTATCAAGAGACTGCTTGACCATATCATATAGACAGCAACTCTGTTACTAAAGCTGGACTGTGTCCTCCAGGATACAGCAAACCGTGGCTACAGTGAGGTCCAGTCACCTTGCACCACAGCACCATCCTACCCTGCAACATCTCAGCTGGGCAGCTTAGATGGGGCAACAAAGGCAAGATGTGAGTCAAGCCCATTTTTTTGACTGAAAAAAAAAAAGGGCAAATTGGAAGGGAGCCCTTCAAGCACTGAACTTCTCAGTACGCTTTTCTGGAGACAGAGAGTAAATCAGTAGCAAGACAACGGCCAAGGGTCTGACCTGGCTGAGCCCCATCAGTCCCTGGCCCCTGAGTACCTACTTACCTGGGACTGCTTTCACAAGCAATTTGCTTGGGTTCTGCAAGTGCATGTATTCTGTCAAAACTGCAGAAAAGGACATTAAACATACAGTTAATGTTATTAAACATACAGTTAAACCAACAAAGCATAAAGAAGCCACTGCTGTCCTCAAAGCCATATAATACATTCTCAAATTGCTGTGCTTTTGCCTCCATTCCCTTGAGAGAGTATGGTTAAGGATCTCTCTCTTCAAGTATTTTCCATCCATTTAATCTGGAACTTGCCAGCCCATGATTTTTTGTGCTTTCTCTTGGATTGTTGAGACACAAGTTTGCAATTCTGCCTTCATCCAGGGTCCCTTTGGGACATGGCAGGGAGAGTGGGAAGGAACTTTTCTGGTTAATAACATGTCATGAAACCTCTGCAGGTAGGAGAGGGATGATTTCCCAGCCTATGGGAGCCCAGATCAACAGAAACACCTGTTGTCAACACTGTTGTGGTTAATAAAAGGCGTCATGCAGACAGCACTCTGTTCCCACATGGCTTTAGGAGCATATTTTATTTCAGTCCATTTAGCACAGAGGTCTTACATGCTATAGATGCAGGAACATACATGGTCTCTGCCCTAGGATCAGGTCTGAAAATGTTTTTACTGACTATACAGCAGACCAAAACCTTTCAGAAAATTCACGTATCACTGCTGTTCCTGCTGATCAAGAGTACCAGGCCTGAAATCTCAGTGGCTGGGAAGTGCTTGTATTTTATGAGCCTTGGTGCAGAGAGAACAAGATGACCCAGTGCCACAAGTGTGTTGCACAACTCTCTGATGTCACAGACCAAGCCCATACCCACCCACTGGGGCTGCAGGTGCCTACTGCCAGCAAGCTGGAGAACAATCACACTGTGCAAGCAGCTGTGGAAGTGCCCTACCATGGAAAAAGCATAAAAGGTGAAATCCTGGGGCATTGCTTCCCTCCTCAGTATCACCCTTCAATAAGGCAGCATAGCCCTAGAGAAGAGCAAGGACACCAACCGAGAGAGATAATTGCTGATGGAAAACAGTCTGTGCTTTGGGGACACACCTGTGGTTTCTCTGATGGGGCTGATACCTCTAGGAAGATGCCAAGCCCCAGCAAATGCTTGCCATAGAGCTCAGCACCAGAGATCCTAAAAATGGCAGGCTGCTGTTACAGCATTCTCACCACATGCTCCCTGTGAAATGCCTGCTGATTTATCTCCCCATCATGCCTAACTGCCGGCCAAAGCCCTGCAAACACAGCTCCCACTGAGATCCCACAGAGGGAACTGTGCCTGTAGGACTTTGGACCCCTGCCACCAGTTCAAGACAGGACAGAGTCAGAAAGGCAGACATCATTTCAGGAGCCAAAAACCAGTTTCAGCGGTTTATTCCCAAGCAGCTCCCCAGAGGCTTGCAAAGTTACAAGGGAGTGAAGGATTAGCGGGCAGAGGTCCCCCAGCCGTGCTGCACCACAGAGCTAGCACCATCTCTGCAAGCAGGCTCACTGCTTTTCCTCTACTGCTGGCACAGATCCACCACATAGCCACAGCCAAATCTAGCACAACATGCATGTGGCCCTAGTGCCCCACAATGTTGGCTTGGACACTGCTGTGCAAAGCTTGCATCATGATCCAGCCAAGGAACAAATCACACGTATGTTCAAATCAGGTTCCTCAACTCACCTGACAATCACTAAGTATGAATTTTTTTCCCAAAAGATAATAATAAAAGATTACTTTTGACTCTTTTACCATGGCAAAATCTCTAGGCAGACAGGCATCCCCATACAGGATGCACCTGCGGCAGCTCTGCAACTTGAAGGAGTTAAGTCACCTCACTGACAATGAGACAGCTCTGGGGAAGTGCTTTGTTGGTTGATCCTGCTCATGCTTTTCAGTAAGGAAAAGGAGGCGTTGCTGCAGCCAGTCACAAGAAACACCTCCCCTCTGCTGCCTGAGCTCTCACAGACATTGCTTAAGGGGGATCAACTCCCTTTGAGATCAATTCCTTGTAAAGCAAACAGTCACAGCTTCCGTTTTGAAGAGGCAGGGTGGTCAGATGTTCTTTTGTCATCAGAAGCTGAGGGAAGGGGAAAACCAGGCATCATTTCCTCCTAGTGTTCACCACAGTGTCATCCAATACATTGACTCACTGCTCGATGTAAATCCCCAAATGAGCCTTCCCAAGAGACATGGGGCATAGCCTCAACATCCAGCCAGGAGGCTGAGGCCAGGAGGGTCTCTTACCTGGTGTGTTTGTGCAGAGATGAGTAAGAAGAAACTGCAAGGACAAGAATAGGTGAATTTAAAAGCTTGGTAACACCCGTGGTCAGGGCTGCCTGCTCTCTAGCATGAAATAATCATATGGCAGATGAAGTTTGTGCATCTACCTAGGATACAATTGCTCAGCAGGTATTTGTATTGATTTTCCCTGGTACCTTCCTGGTGCAGCTGTCTGGCAATGCACTTGCACATGAAGTGCTCTTCACCAGTGGATGCCCCCTCACTGGGGATGCTGGCAGCCCCCCAAGGCTGAAGGATAGAGCACCCCAGCACCACATCCACTCATCGGCATCCTCCTCCTCCATCCTCCTCCTGGGACAAGCACCAGTGGCCACCAACCTGCAGGCTCCCACCTGACTCCCTGTGGCTACCCCTTATTATTGACTTCAGTAGCTTCCCTTGGGGGGATTTCAGAGCCTCGGGGAAATAGCAGCTGTGTCAAACCGGGACTTGGTACCGGTACAGAACACCCGGCCGTGTCTTAAGGCGGGGCGGGAGGGAGTATGGGATGACAGGAACACCAGCGACGTGGAACCATGGCACTGCGGGGAAACCAGGGGCGATTTCAGGCAGCCACGGCCACAGAACGGGGCCGGCATCCCGCACTCCCGGCTGCGGTGCCACGGGCCTGCCGGCACCGAGGCGCCTCCGTTGCCGGCAGT
>JAOXXN010000471.1:27833645-27849209 GCA_026770055.1 Myrmophylax atrothorax | reverse complement strand
TGCGACGGGGGCTCTTCGCTGCACAGGGAGGTCACGCTTCCCCAACGCTGCCCTCTCCTCACCCCAGTCCCAAGGAATCTCTTCCCAGCTTGCCTCTGCCTGCGCGCCCATCTCGGGCGCAGCAAGGGCACTGTCCAGCCACCGGGGACAGGCAGGGTTTCAGCAGTGCCACAAGTCAGCGTTTCCATCAGGCCAGAGCTTCAGTCAGGTTTGACCAGAGCTGCGTTTTCCTTCAGCATGTTCTCTCCTAAGACCCTCCAGGAACTGGAATGCTGCAGGACAGGGCTCTCTCTTCTGTATCACCAGCCGCTGGCTAAGAGGAGCAAATCGCTCAGGGAAGTAATTTAAAACAATACTCTTTGTTCAGCACTCAGCAGCAAGTGACTGCCAGCCATTCATACAGCTGTTTTCTCTATGCTTGTTATAACTCAGACAACACACTTACCTTCAGCCCCCCTTCAAGATACTCCCAGCATACAATAATGGTAATAAAACCAGGATTCTACTGAGTAGATTTTTGCTCTGTGAGGACTGGAGTGGTTTGGGGTTTTTGAAGCCACAGTAACATTTCCCTCACTCCCTGCCCTTTCATGTCTTTTCTTTAAATCGTTTAGGAGACAGAAGCCTTTGCTTTTTAGGCTGACATCTGACAACTCCCTGGGGTGCTATTTCTACCCCTTGACAGTCCACATCTGGAAAAATGTTTTGGCTACATCCAGACCAACCCAAAAGTCTCAAGACAGGTATTGATAGATAGTAGTTGTTTAGCATAAGTAAGTTTTCAGCAGAATGAGTTACAGAGTTATATAATTCCGTGTGATTTAGTATCCTGTTTGCATAGCTTTATTTACTTGCTTAGCACCAGTAGCTGGATTTGCTGCAGCTTCAGGCCACCAGCTGAACTTACACCTAGATACTCTTTCAGCTGGAATGGAGTTAGTTTTCTTAGTAATTTTTCTACTAGCAGGTACATTGCTGTTTTGTCTTTAGTACAAGAATACTGATAACACACTGCTGTTTTCATTGTTGATAAATATGTTTATCTGAAGTCAGCTTTTTTAATTTCCCATGTTCTGCCAGCAAGCAGGTGCACCAGAAGAACAAACCAGAAGGAGACAACAACCATCAGCAGAACCTGCAACTTCACAAGGTAAGAATCATTAACAGCCTTCCTGAATGGGCACAGAGAAATACCTTAGTAACGTGTTAAAGATCCAGATCAAAAATAGCCACTGACCAAGAGGCATGTGCACGGTGTGTGTAGGGCAGGGGCGTAAGTTCAAAGGTAAAATTGCTTGGGGATTTCCTTGGTTTGCATCCCTCTCCCGTCACCCAGCTTAAGCTGACCTGCTGTTGTACCACTGAAATTTTATAAACCCAAGGCTTAAGACTCTGCTATGGGAAACCTAGGGTCAAGCCCAAACGAGGAGGAAGTGCATGCAAGACAATCAGACACCCCTAGTTCCCCCTTGTTTTGCCAAGCCCAGTAAGGCAGCTGTCTTGCAGAAAATGGGGCACAGCTGCCATACACTTTGCCATGCTTTCTCCCAACAGCCTTGTTATCCCTTTTCAGATTATCTTCTCCTATATGATTTAGCCCTGATGTTGTTTTCCAAGATGCTTTGTGCCTGCACTCCATGTTGGTCAATGACTGACTGGGATGAGACAAAGTGCTTGCATCACACATAGTCAGATGCATTATCAGGTAAATCTGCTAAAGGCCTAAACTAACATATGCAGGAGGAGCATAAAACTACATTTCATGAATGACCTGATCATCCCGCAACTCTTAAATGTTTGGCAACATGGACAAATTTCTTCATAGGGGATACATTTAAGTTTGATGGCAACAACCCAAGTCAAGGTGGGGGCTAATGTGAGAAAGGGAACTTGGTGGGCAGAAACATCACAGCACTTGTATCAGCCCATCTTCCCCCAGACCACTGACAGACAGGACAGAGATCCAGATGCCAGGAGTCTTTCACCAACATTTGCTTTTGATCTTTATTCTGCAACCAGCATCACCTACTGAAGGAGAGAGGTTACACATTCTGCTTTTTACCACCCTCCTTTAGCCCCTTTCTTCTTCTTCTGCTGCTGCTTCTTCTTGGTGGCTGCAGCACCAGCGGGTTTTTGGTGCCTGGGAGGGATGACATTGCTTGTAGCCGATACAGCTGCAGCACTGCCGGGCCGAGGGGAGGTAGGTGGGCTGCTGGCAGTTCTACTGGCATCCCTGCAGGGAAGACAGGAGAAAGAGAGACCATGTGGGTTCACAACCACCTGCAAGATGTGATACTAATGCGGGAAGCTGACAGTGAAAAACATAACCGCCCCATAAGATAGCATTACATATGGGAAGTCACTCAAGCTAAGGAGATCTTAAATAAACTTAAACATATGGAAGAGCTGATGGATGACAGGAACATATCTCAAAGACAAGGCAATCACCTTCAAGCTGATGTTCTCTAATAGTTTAATTCCTCAACAATGAAAGTAAGGCTAACTTTTGAATAGATATGTGACAGCTCATGCAATACATGAGAAGCCTTTCAGGCCCCCACTCTTAGGCCGTGGAAACTCAACATCCTTTCTCTTAGATGCCACCATCTTGTTGTCAAGCTTCATACATAATGATAATCCCTGTTTCCAGCTCAAATAATCAGTGTCAACTTAGAAGGAAGTACAGGGTTTTCTCAAATCATGGCTAATGGCTCTCCAGCTGCCAAAGACTTGAAAGCAAATAGCTTAAGAGAAAGCATGCAAAATTCATCTCATCATTAAAGCTAGGAAGAGCACATTAAAGGGCTAGGGGAATTTTACTTGCACCATGGCACCTTCAAACATGACTATCATATCACTTTGGTTTTCAGCAACCTATAGGGATCTTCGAGGAGAGCAGCTGGTAGCAGGTTTAAGCAGCAAAGTACAATCTCACTTATGCTACCTGCAGGTGGTGTGGGGAAAGAGCTGCATCAGAACAGCACAAATGCAGCCTTCCCAGCTGCCCAGGAGTGATTCCCTACATCAAGCCTTCCAAAATGAGTACTTACAGTTCAGAGGAGCCAGCTGTGGTTGAACCCTGAGTCCCCTTGCCAACCTGCTCCTTCTTCTTGCCCTTCTTCCGTCCACGATAATAGGAACGCTCTCGCATTGGAAGCCACCGCTCAGGGTCAGGAGTCACCTTGGGGTCGTAGTTCTTAGGCAGCTTTCCTGCAGAACATCCAGTGTCAGAAAATGAGACCAGGGTCAACACACTAAAGAGGTATCACCAAGGGACATGCATGGGATGTCAGTAGGCAGGCAGTGCAAAGAGCCCAGCCACCGACATTGTCCTAACAGGGTGTTGCTCTCACTTGTGAAAAATGCCCCATCCAAACAAGCTGTTATGAAGATTTGGACTCAGTCCTAACAAAAGGCTTTAGCTCTTGGGGAGCTGGAGGCTGGCTATTTGAAGAAACAATCTGGAGAGCTCTCTGGAGCTGTGCCGTGTCAACAACTAGGAAATACAACTTACCCTTCTTTTTTTTCTTCTTCTTCTTAACTTCCCCTTGTCTGAAAAGCAAGAAGGGAAACAGACACTGTGACACAGCATGGACAGAGTAGACAAGTCAACTAAAAACTAGCTCTGAAAGAAGCTAAACTATTCTATTATCTCTAAGAACTTGGTCTGCTGCTACATGAAACTTCTTGCAGTTAAGCAACAGGCTCCCTTTCTACCAGTCTGCCTTCCAGAGCTATGGCCCCACCACACCAGGTGTGGTTCTTGTGCCACTCCAAAGAATGCACCAGAGGTACAGCAGCACGCTTTACCCTTGCTCCTTCTGCTGGTTGTCTCCAGTGAGCTTCCCAGCTTTCTTCCGAACATAGGTTGCTCCATGGGAGTTCTCCAGGGCATCAACATCTACTTTCAGTGACAGGGTGTCTGAGGAAGGCAAGTGTTTGCTAAGACTGCAAAGGAAGAGTTCAGGGATGCAAACCAGCAAGCATAAACACCTGGGTTTTTCCAGGCAGCAAGAGGCAACTTCAGCTTGAATAAATTCTGTCTGTTAGCAATGCAGACACCAGACAGGCTTACACAGCTAGTTCTGTCTCTCAGCAGCTTCTTCCACAAGTTGGGATGAGCTGCTTAATTGCCATCTGCCTCATTTTTCCCCCTTTAATATTTGGACAGGAGGAGCAACTTCCCTTGAAAGCTGCTCATGTGACAGAATCAGTGTGTGAACCCTATTTTGGGTGAGCAAGAGCTAAGCCATATATTATCAGGCACAGTCCTGCATTACTATGTGTTCCTATTTTTGGTTCCACCGAGGCTTAAGTTATCAATTCTCAAAGAGAAGGAGGCCAAAGACAAAAGAGTCCTGAGATTTCACCGTAATCAAACCAATTAGGGAAATAATGTAGCTCCAGGCAACTTGGCCTGGATATGTAGCTGTTCTGGAGATGTTCCTTGCCTTTCTTCAAGTGAGAATGAGTCTGAAGTCCTCACAGAGCTGAAAATTCAAGGGACCAATGCCCAAATGCCTCTCTCTTTGCTCTGATATCACCATCAAAAGGATACACTTTAGCTTTTTCAGGGTCAACCAGGGAATAGGCAGAGATGAGCTGTGCCAGAGTATGCACATCTTTTGGGTTTTGCCTTTGTAGGGGAAAAAAACAAAACAGAAGAGGACCAAGTTACCAATGTTACTCATCCCACAGACTGGTATCACCACACAGACCTTGTTGCTGCAGCACAGCTGCTATCTCTGGAGCCACGCATATCAACCTGTGGCCTCCTCCAGAGCACATCACTGGTCTGGACAAAGGAAGGTGCAGACAGCTCCACAGTGTCACAAAGCAGGCAATGAAAGACCAGTAGCAAAGGCAAGTTAACAGTTGCTCCCCCGTAAAGCCCATCAAGTGCACAATAAAAACCAAAACCTAAACATCCATATTTATGTAGCATGAGAAAAAACTTGTGCATCCCAGTCCCCAAAGCAATCTTCGCTGCACTCAAGAGGCTTCTAAGACAAGTCTGCTAGGCTTTCAAGTGAACATCAACTTTAGGTCAAATGATTTCTCTGTCCTCCTTCCAAAATACAACTTTGCATTGAAGCCCCTGTGCAAAAGCAACTCTAAAGGATGGCTACCAGTCAACCAAATTGTGTCAGATATTGCCTGCCACCAGACAACTTGCAGAGGACTCTGGGTGGAGACCTGCTGCTCAGCAACTACCCAACTCACTTCCAGAGCTCCTCCAAGTCGCTGATTGCTTCCTTCTTCCTGCCATGCTTTAGTTTGAAGTTGGCAGCTTCCCTTATCAGTGACAAATGGACAGGAGACTTTGGCTGAAAGACACAGCAGCCGTAATTAGTTCCTCATTATAACAGCATGAAGCCCAGCTCTAGCTGGTTTTAATGACTCTGAGACCTGGCCGAGGAGAACTGAGTTAGCATCCTGTAATGCAGAGAATAGACTGCCTTTGCATTCTGGGATGTGAAGCAGAACTGCATGGGACAAGGCAGCTTGCTGTTCCACCCTGCTTTATCAGTGAGAAGTCCTGATTGCTGCATTCAGGCATCCATTGCCACCACTCTCCTTATCTGGCAGGAGCTGCTGCTCCCTGTTTGCAACACATCTAAAATAACGTAAAAGCGATAAAACAAATGTTCACAAAACAGGACCTCGCAGGTCTCCATAACCCCAACCAGACAGTTGCTATGCATCAACAGGAAAACCCAAGTTGGACTAGCTGGAAGAGACTGGGACAGATCCTTGCATGTTACCTCCTCTAGTCTGACTTGCCTGAAATTGCTGATACCACTGGATAGCCTGTGTGAAGACTTCAATTGCGCTGTCAATATCCTCTTCATGACTGTACATTGTCACCAATGCAGACACCTGCCAACATTCAAGAGCAGTATATAGCAGATCTTCATGCAAGTTTTCTATAGCCAGAGAGTCAGCAGTTAAATGATGGGATTTCCCAAAAGCAGAGTCAATGTGAGCTTTCTGTCTGTCCCTAAGAAACAGCTGTGGTGACAGGCAGGATACCCAGGCCATCAAAAAAGAAACTAGCACTGATGGCACAGACATCATCTGTTTGCTTACATCCCAGTCACAACCAGAAATGACCCAGCACAAGGCGCTGCTATTGTCGACTGCCCCTATAAATGACTTTGATCATTCACACCTGAACTGGAACAGACCCACATGGGTCAGCCCCCACTCGAGATCTTATGCTGAGCATGTGAGCACTTAAAAAGGTCATCAAGCTTTCCCGGATACCAGGTGTGAATTTGCATGCAGACTGGGGTGATACTGTGGGGATGGAACATATGGCACTTTTTCCTTAAGGCCTGTTGTCCTAAAGCTGCTTCAAAAACTTCCCAACATACCAGGGAAGCAATTGCTCCAGTCATGTTATGCAAGTAAATCCAGGCAACATGCAGATCTCAGAGATTACAAGGGAATGGGAACATAGGCAGAGAGCATCCCTGCTGACAGGCAGAGTACTTCTGTGGCTAAATTCAGACCACTTGATGCAAGTTATAATCCCACCTTTGTCCAAAACAAGGAAGATGGGCTCAAAATCCCTGCACTCAGGTCAAGTGAAAACCACAGGGAAGAGGCAAAAAGGAGCAGGAAGTGCAAAGCTGTCCTACAAGGGAAAAATCTCACACAGTTCAGACTGAGTTTTGCTTACCATACCAGGCTTGTGCTGCAGTTCTTCTATGCTCCTCAGGATCATGCAGGCTTTGGTGACACTGCCTAGAAGATACACAGGTAAGAACACACTCTGAGTGGCACGGTAGCACTTCATCCCCCAGTGAACTTCAAGCCAAAGGCAGAAAATGAGGACAGAATGATTTTTCCCTTCTCAGAACATTTTCCTTCATTCCAGGAGTTAAGGATAAGGCTCCACACAATGGACCTTTCTGTCCTTGCCACATCCCACAAGGGTTCAGGAGCAAGGTTTTGCAGGCAGGGTCTTCTCTTCAAGGTGCAATTCAGTGCTGCCTGACTATATACAGGAATGGTACCATTACGGAGCCCAACACTTCTCCCAAGATTATCCTGCCCCAGAATAGAGAAACACCCATTATTCACAAAGACTGTGGGCATCTCTGGTAGCAATCTGTGGAGCCTGTGTATTCAGACGTTAAGTCATGAGCACTACCCTACCAGAGCCACTTATATGTTACACACCCATCACAACAGTGACTGCAGCAAAGATTGTCCTGAAGTCTTTTTTTCTCATCACTCCTTTTAACATTTTCATGTGCTGATGCTTCCCAACAAAGGAGGACAATGGTTACCTTGAGCAATTTTTAGCTGGGCCATCGTCAGCTTGATCTCAGCTGCATTGGCAGGGTGCTGATCTGCAAAGTCCTGAGAGTCAGAAGAAAGAACAATTCAACTTGTGTGTGGGCACCAGGCTGCTGCTTTAGTGAATCATATCTCATGCTCAGTCACAGCAAGCTCACAAGAGCCAAGGGAAGCTTTCCAGCACAGGCAGGCTTCAGCACACAGCAGAGGAGCGCCCCAAAGTGTACCAATGACTCACTGCCCTTTCAAATTTCTGTCCCAGGCCACTCATTCCCCCCAAAAAGGAGGGTGTCGCAAACTGCTTGTAAGCAGAGCAGTGAAGACTATTGCTTACCCTGGAAGTGTACTACAGCTTTTCTAAGCATAAAAATCAGAGATGTAAGGGAACTATTTCCCTTTAAAAGCAGCATTGTTCAGTGGGTGTTAAGGCCTTCCAACAGTATTAAACCAAACCAAAATAAGCAGTGAGATACCCCTGGAAATTTAAACTAAACCAAACTAAGGGAAAACAGCACAAGTTTAAATGGAGCTTGGCCAACTTTCTTAACTTACCTGCAGAAGCCCCACGGCCTTTGCATGCTGCTTCTCACGACACAGCTGGGCTGCCTGTATAAGCACAGGGAGCAGATGTTCAGGGCTCTGCGACTGCAGGCTTGCTGACAGCTTGCGGCACTGCTCTGCCTGAGTGGGAAGAGAGAATACACTTACCTCAACCTCTGCAAGCATCTAACATACCAGCAGTATCCAAGAAGAGATGCTAGTCATGACTTCCCTGGAGTACACAGAACCAAGAACAAGTCCTAGTGGCACTTCAGATGCATCTAAGACCCCTCACATGCCTTTTGTCTTCTAGTCATCTCCACACAGTTCTCCCTACAGCAATACCCAAGACACTAAACACTAAGGCAGTTGTGCTTTTAGAGATGACTTTATTCTTCTGATCACTTATGTGCCTAAACCCAGTGGTCTTATCTTCTGACACAGAACAGCTGCATCTCCATTTTGCCCAGTCAAACTCCTGTGGAGTAAATCAGTAGCTACTTACTGGCGATCAGTTTCCCTTACCTGGTTAGTGTACATTGCCAGCAAAGCTTTGTTGAATTCAATCGCCTGGAGCTGTTTCTTGGAGAGTTTATGCTCAACACCTTCTGCATTGGTCAGCTTCACCTTTTTCTTTGAATCAAAGACATTTTGGTCCTGGGGAAATTGCACATCATGAGAAGATTTCACTATATTCTTTGAAGAAGAAAAGGTCCCTGGGTCTGCAACTTAACTACTGTTCAGGAAAAAGTCTTTCCTGGTTATCTCCCTTCTCTCCACAGAAGCAGAGAAGCAAGCTGAGTAACCGCATTGAAAGCAGTAAGGTAATTCTATACCTTGTTAATTGTGATGATGTTATTTGCAATGACAGCAAGGAGTCCTACATCTGTTGGCCTGCAGATAAGAAAAGCAGAAAGCATACTATTATTAAACAGTGGTCTCTCTACAGATGGGAGGTTGAGCATTTGTTTAAAAAAAACCCCAACTTACTTCAATTTGATTATTTGATTGTAGAGCTGTAAAGCATCCTCTGTACGACCCTGCAGTTGCATGATATAAGCCATCTGACCATGAATAATAGCCAATTCAGCCTCAATGTCTTCCTCTGTCACATCCTGAAGAAAAATCAAAGTAAAAAATAAAAAAGCTGCCATCTCACCTCTCTCCCCCTGGCTTTTGTGTGCTGGCAAATGTCTGTGAACTCTCTTGGGCAGTATTAGCAGTGAAGTACCTTAGCTACTACAGATGAAGAGGCTGTAGCCACAGCACAAATAGAAGCATATGTGGCTTAAACCGTGAGAAAAGAAAGCTTCACCTACTCCTGTGAGAATCTGAAAATACCCTTAACTTGTGTGCTGAATCTGCCCCTCTGCTCAAACCAGTGACTGATTACAAATTTCCTGTTTCTCACCATCCACTCAGCATGTTCACCCATAGCAGAGGTAGGTCACAGGGAGGTTTCAGACAATCTGTACCCATCCTACCTGCGCCAGCACAGGCAACTCTGCAAGGAGCATAGCCACAAACAGCTTTCAGTGTTTGCTACCCTTCTGCAACAGCCATGATTGCTGCCCCAGCCTCACAAGCTGTTACCAGCAGAGCAGCGCTGGCTCTCCTCTCGCTCTCTGCACTGCACTTTGTGACTGCACAAAAAACCCCCCTCCAGAACAACATCAAAAACTTACAGAGTCTTCTGACAGCGACTGGCGGCACAGCTCTAGAAGGAAAAACAAATGGAGAAACAAAATTTAGAAGGCTTTAGCAGGGAAAAAAAGGCTAGAAGCATGGGAGAATAGATAACCTTTTCCACGTGTCCCTGAAACTTCTGCAGCCTACAAGGACACAGCAGACTGCAAGTTTGATGATGGATGGGACTGAGCATGAGGGAGAAGTCTAGACAATGCAGAAGAAATATGAGGCACAGGAGATACTGTCCCTCCCAGAGCTGACTTCTGAGAGCAGAGTCACATGCATAGTTTCTCTCCTGAGCAAATTTCCTTAAACCTAGCTCCTAATCTTTTCCATAGGGATCACTCAGCTATAACCATGCACCATCTTGGGAGTTATTTTAAGTGCTGCAAGCCTGCAATATTGAGATTACATTACCCTTTATGGGGCAGTAATTCTGTTATTTTTCAGTATCCATGCTAGTCACTTAATTTTCTCATATACCTCACCACAACATCACTTGTTTGCTCTCCAAAGGACAACTATCAAAGTACAGAAACTGAAATTACACATGCTTATCAGCTGTATGGGAGAGCTGTTATTCTTCATCAAAACTGGGACAGAACTGGCCTATTTATCTGCAAGAGCAACTAGATCAGACAGAAACTAGTCCTTTCTAGTTCTTACCCCAGCCTTTTCTTTAAGACATAAAAAACCTCTTCCATCCCATAGAAAAAAAATCCTCTTGGCAAAAAAATCCCATTTATTGGCTTATAAATTTCATACCTAATGCATACCATGAAGTATTTTTAATTTTTATAGCATATGTTTAAATATATACTCATATTAACAAAATCAGAAGTTAGAACAGATGAGACATCTCATGCTTATGAGAACAGATTACAATCACATCTACTTCCTACTTCAAAAAATTGCACAAAGTTATTGAACACAAATCAGGAGGCTGTAAGAGAGCCAGGAGATAGTACATGCTGCATGGCTCTGGAAAGATGTTGCAGAGGAACACTCCTACAAAAACACCAGTTCTGTCAGAAACTTACAACAAATGCTGGTGCTAGCCAGTTTTTAAATTCTCAGAATCTCTTTTCCTCTGATTTGTCCACAGAAAGCAAGTAACTACTCCTATCACACAAAGCTTCCCTCTCACCTCACCATGTTTTTACCTTCTGCTTTCTGTAATTTTTTCATTGCTTCATTCAACTTTCCTTGCCCAATTAATGCACATGCACTGTTATAACACAGCTCGTAGGTAGCTTCTCGAAGGCCCAAATCCTCCTAGAATGAAAAGCAAATGTAATGTTCAATAAACACCAACTGATCTGTAGAGGTTTGACAAGCAATGGAAACAAATTATAGTTTTCATGTACACTCAAACTAATAGTTGCGAAATAAATTTAAGAGGCAGTTTTAACAGGGCACACACCTGGCAAGTAAGTCACAGTGCAAAGGATCTTCCCCGACACTGCACAAAGTCAGAGGTCACTGACAAGGCAGCAACGAAACTCCAGCCTGAACCTGGGGACTACTTAGACTGCTGCAAGAGGGCAGGTAAGAACTGCTGGAGAGTTAGAAAGAGGATCCACAGCACTGAACAGAAAGTTGAACATGCTGTGCACATCTCGAAGGACAAAGATTTCTAAATAAATGTGAACATTACAATCTGCACTGATCATTAACAAATATATTCCCACACATGACTGGGTGATCCAAACAGTTAGCTTTTATCCTGGACAAGAAGGTAATGAGAAAAGTGCTAGTCACCACAGGTATTCTGCCTAATGCAGGCTCAGAAAGATCTACTTCCTGCTCTGCTGTGACATCTACTAGTACACATCACCTACAGATCCAAGGTGAAGTGTAACTCCATACAGGAAAAGCCGCTAGATAATCTTCAATACACTTAGAACTCATTAAGAGACAGGAACACATTTCTGTCCTGTTCAGTATCTACAACTCCATATCCTTCATTTCTTGGCTCTCACTCTTACACACATAGACACACATACTCACTTACTGGCACCACTTTCTCCCATGTGCTTTGTGCTGCCACAACAGCAGAGAGGTTGGTTTTTCTCTCTTCCTCATACTCATCCTGGGAGTTGCGGATGAGATCCCTGTATGCAGCCAGACAGTCATCATAACGCTCCAGTCTGTACAACTGAGAAAGGGAAGGGATTAACCTGCAAAACTTTATTTTCCTGTGCATATTGGTAACTACAGCCTCCTTCCTCCCTCCCCATGGACAGGGGCAGCAGAGCATCATTATGTTTTAGGCTGAACATTACTAGTATTTTCATCTACCTTTAAGGGCAAACTATATGAATTACATTTGCAAGGACTCAAGCAATGACACCAGATACCTGCACAAAAATGACACAGCTCTTACTCCTAAAACAGCTTCTTTAAAAGCAGCAGTTTACACAGTTTTGTCCTCAAACAGCCTTCTTCCAAATTAGATCGCCTCTCTAAGAAAGAAATTAAATGAAAGGTCTTTCATGCAGCTAAGAGAAGATAGCCAATTCTTCACAAAACTGTTCTAATCAACCAGGGAGAAATGAGAGAAAAAATGTAACTTCCTTTCTGCTTCACTTTTAATGTCTGAGACATCAGGTCCCACAAACCATTCCTGGACAGATGGCTCAAACACAAACAAATCCCATCACATCCCTTCCATCCTCAGCCATATTGCTAATACCAGGCCAGACCCAGGAAGGGAGTGGGAGTCACAAATACATTGCTTTGGTTTAGTGGGGATAGAATGATGACTCTGCCTCCAGCAATAGGCAACTGAAGCTCCACAGAAGTTTGAGCAGTTGGAACTGTACCTGTCCTTACCTTCAAGAAGGAAATTCTCTGTCCCCATACTTGCCCCTCATTAGAGGAGGGACAAGGCATCCAGCACATGAAATTCCCACCAAGAAGAAAAGCTTGTAATTACCACTTGTCCATAAAGCTCCTTCAGTTTGTCTGTCTGCTGACTGGCACTCTGAATGGTCTTGAGAGCACTTTCTATACGATTCAACCTGTATTCACAGTAGGCCTTCTCAAAGGCAATAATGTCACTGCAAGGACAAGACAAAAGCTGAGAGCATGCACTGTAGTTTTCATTCAAAAGCGTTCACCCACATAAGCACACTTATTTAATCAGCCCTAATTAGTCACAGACTGCTACATAACCAAAAATCCAAACACGTGGTCCCAGATTACTGCATTACGTATCTGTTGAGCACTGAAAATACCTTAAACCTACTTTGTGTTCAACAGAGAAAGTGTATCAAAACTTCACCTCAAAAAAAAAAGAGATTCCTTTTTAATGGCGTTTCCAGGCACACAGCATTCCAAATTTCCTCCACTCCCGGTCTCCTACTGATTATGCTAATCAAATGCTTAAAAGGTAGAACAACATCAAACTTCATTCCTTGACTCCTTCTTAAGGAGAAGTTGTATCATTACAACAAAAGGTTGCTACTGCACACAGAAAGAGGAAGGAAAAGGTATAAGATACAGTCCCTCTTACAGTCCCACATAAAGACAAAGGTAACATTAACCTATTCTGAAATATCAGTGCAGCAGAATTGCACCAAAAAGGTTTGCTGGTGCTAACATAAAATTGGCTTCAAAGCAAGCTCACACCAGCAGGGAAGCATTCTGAAACGAGCAGAGCCTGGAATGCTGTTTCACCTACCCCGAGTTACCACTTAAGCCCAAGGAAAATTAATTAGTGAGTCCTTTGGTTCATGCCTGGGACCACTTGCTATCAGCTTTTCTTTGCCTATTTAAAAAGATCTCGATTCAACTGAGAATTAAGGAAGTTTGAAAACAAATTAATGGCATTCAGAATTAAAGGAGAGCAATGGGCCACCCCCAGTGCAGAGCAGGACAACTTCAAGAGAGAGAAAGAACCACCACTTTCTCTGCTCTGCAGGACACAGACACATAGAGGCAGGCTAAAGAAATTATAGGGAGAACTCTGAAGCCAGTCGAATTTAAAGAAAATATTGCTCCTCCTTATCACAGAATTAAAAAAATGAGCTAAAACATTTGCACTAAAGCCCTTCTGTCCCATTAAATAAGGAATTGGTGAATAACCTAATTATATGTTATTCAGATGTGAACATAAATGAAGGTATGTTTCGTCACAGTGATACTTCAACACAATTTTCTGGGAGGTTCCTTAATAAAATCAGTATCTGAAATACAAACATTTTGCTGCCAGGCAGTTCTTGGGTAGAAATTTTCATCCTAGTCATTGCACAAAGGGCATCCTTATTAGGAAAAAAAAAATAAGTCTCCTTAATGACACAAATGGGAAGCTTCACTTGTTCTCAAATATGAGTTGTGTCCAAGGTCCTGATTTTGAGATGTGCAAAGGACTTGCACCACCCCAAAAACTGAGGCAGTACCTTCAGGCTGGCAAAGAAAAGGACCCCAAAGAGCAGTATGGTGAGATAGCCAAGCAAAGCCAAAAGTTTCCAGCTGCTGGCAAGAGCTTTTTCTTCTCTCCTCACCCCTGTTGAGATCCGTCCCCTTCCCTTGTATCAGCTATGGCACTCAGCCACATCAACAGGCAGCATCAGCACTTGAAGGTGGTTGAGAACTGCATTAGGGACAATCCCTTCAACAGGGACAACAAAAGGTTAGACTGCCTCAAACTTACCCAGCCAGCCCCACAATAAGTCTGTTTTGCTGAGAAGACCAACCCAAATGTCTTTGAGCACCTCCTGCACTTTATTTTGCTGCCTTACTAGTCCCCTTCACTGAAGCTGCAGCAGCTTATTAAGGACCTAGGGGGTTATATTTTGTAAAGCACAGCAAGACTCAACTCACCTGGTTAACACTTTAGTGTGAGTATTGATTATGCCAAGGGCTTCCTTGAAGTTCCCATTCTGGATAAGACACACTACTTTACAATGAAGTGCAGTCACGTCATCTTTGCTGATCTGCAGTACTGGAGGGGAAACACAATGATCCAACTCGCTATCAAACACACTAAGGCTTTGTACGAGCCACATGTTTTTACAGGTGCAAAAACCCACCCTGGAGAGCAGTCATGTCAATTTATAAGGGTCCTGCCATAGCTTGCTTTGGTTCAGATCGTGAAACAAACCTCATCAGGATAAAAGAATCCAGCGTAAATACTGAACCTACCTGAAGTTTCCACTGTGCTAACATGCCTGGAACAGAGCTACACCAAAGAGGCTGGAAAAGCACCTAGACAACCCTTTAATTGGCATTTCACTTCCAGGCAGAGAACACAGTGCCAAGGCCCGAGTGCCACGTAAAGCATACTCAGGAAGGACAACAGCTGATACAGAAGAACAGTGTGGCTCTAGAAAGGGAGTCACTTTACATGCTACACCTTCTGCCAGTGGAAGACAGGGAGGGGCAACTAGGAGAGAGAGACAGGTTTTGCTATTTGATTTTTTTCAAGTGATCCCTCTCCCAGGAGAGAAGATGAGCTCCTACACCGTACAAGCAGCAAAGACAGAACTTTTAACCGTAAAGTGCCATATACTGCAATCCCGTTTTGGATGCCAAACCATCAAAGAACCCACATCTCAACATGGACTCTCAGCCCCGAGCACGTTACGGCTCCCATGCCAGTCAGTCCATAGGCACAACAGGGGGAAAAGCCCTCCTTCTCCCGCGATCAAAACGGAAGGAAAACCCACGAACAGCTGCGAGGCTTTGGATCACAGCAAGAGACGCGTGTGATGCAACAGGAGCACCCGATGGTCACGGCTGCCCCTTTCGCCTCTCCCGCAGCACAGTCAGACCCGCCGGGCCTTTGCCCGCTGCCCTGCCCCCGGCACGAAGGCTACGGACGGGCACCTCGCGTTCCCCGCCACACGGCAGCGCCCTCCACCAGGCCAGGCTCGCCCAGGCAGAGACCGCGGCCCCGCGGAGCGGGGCGGCACTGCCGCCCACACTCACTCTTATTGATGGACTTGAGAGCGCGGGCGAAGTCTCCGTTCTGCCCGCAGCGGTTCACCTCGCTCCACAGCCCCGCCGCCGCCGGCCCCGCCG
>JAOXXN010000471.1:27810925-27824856 GCA_026770055.1 Myrmophylax atrothorax | reverse complement strand
CTTATGAAGAGGAAAAGAGTGAGAGGCTAGAGTATCAGTTCAATTTGCTTCTTGTTAGATGACCTTTGGCAACTAAAACTTAACCTAAGTACTTCTAGGTTTGCATTTTTCAGAACTACTTTAGGTGTACGTTTGAAATGTCTTTGATGGCACTAATGTAAAAACACAGCATAGCAAACCTTCATTGCTTTTAAATAAAGTGATGCTTGAGTTTATAAAACTCTTGCAAATCCCAGAGGATGCTCTTGATCTGATATTGTTGTGAGGAATTCCATTTTTCATTAGAGTGGAAAGGGCTTATAAATAGTTGCTTTGCTTCAGCTCTACCTTTTAAAAACTTAAATTTTGGGCCTGCACCTTAGGATATGAGTACTAGTCAGTAAGCAGTCATGACTGTTCTGTTAGCTGTTACCTAAGCTGTCGGTAGATAATCAGGGATCAAGGCTGAAGGTAATTGTTAGAACCAACACAGTACTGTGAAAGAACACTCAAATTTCAACTGACAGTTGGTGCTGCTGTCCTGAATTTAGAGATGGTAAGTTCAGGTACCTCAAGGAAATGTGAGGCTGAGGAATCTGCAGATATTCGCCCACAGAATCTGCAGTGTGATTGTTAAGTGCTGCATTTGAATGCCTAATGATGTCTGTCCTGTTTATTTTGATTTCTGCAAGGACACAAACTGAATTGGTTGCACTGGATTTCAAGATCACGTGTTGTGTTTTTGTAGCTCTGTTAAGCTTGTATGGGACAGGCATTTATTAAGTAACTTGCAGAGATTATTGCATGTTTTTAGAAATATTGCTGTATCTAAGGAGGAGGTACTTGAAAAACCTGTTCAGTGAAGAAAAACAAAATTTTTCAGAGTCAGAATTCTTTAGTGTGCTGAAAAATCAGAAAAAAATTTTTAAGCTCTAGGATTTAAACATCCCCTTTAGTTAACTTCACATTCCTACTCCTTTCCAAAATAAGTTGCTCATAAATTTCTTATCCTGTGGCCTCTTAGATGATTTGTTGGCAATCACAGCTTTATTTCAGAGCATACATGGGGAAGCAGAGGAGTATTTTCACCTCTGGAGCAGGGGTGTTTACTTTGTATTGTGTTTACTTTTTCAGTGGCAGTGCAAGGCAGACTTGGAAAGTGCCTATCGCTTTGGACAAATGGAAGTGAGCTGTGAAGGCTACGATTACGCAGATGATCCTTACATCTTGAGAGGCTCCTGTAGTTTGCTCTTCAGGCTAGAGCTGACTGAGCAAGGTGAAAGGAAAGTGAAGAACTCTGGAAGCTTTGGCTCTAGCTATTATAAGTCAAGGCAAGATTCTTCTGATTCTGGTTCTGGAGCAATTGTTGTCATAGTTCTTCTTGTTCTTGCTTTTGGGGTGTACAAGCTCTTCCTCAGCAACCAGCAGCCTCAGCAGAGTCCTGGTGACAGTGATGGATTCACAAGGCCTTTCTGGCAGAGCCAGCAGGCACCTCCTCCTCCTGGCTTTAAGTCCAGTTTCACAGGTAGGTCTCTGCCCTGGTCATAGTACTCAAAACAGCAAGTAGGATAGTACTGTTTTATCTGCAGTAAGGGCAGGAGGGACTGACTTAAAACCAGAACATTGGCAGTCAACTCTGCTGAATTGGCTGCAGAGCCAGCTTTGCATTCTGTTTTTTGTTCAAAAGAGAAAGTAAGGGCTTGGTTTTCCACAGGCTTTAAGGGCGGCTCTACAGCAATCTACCCTTTGAACCTTTGAAAATACCTATGCTCTGCATGTGTTCTTTTCATACCCTGTGAAACAGGAGTGTAACAGGGAGAATAATTTTCATAGGTAATCTGGGATAGAAAATGGTTTTATGCAGCCAGAAGCAAGCCCACAATAAAGAGGTGCTTTAAAACCTTACAGAAGGGTCTTTCAGCACTGATTTCATTCACAAAGCAGTTGATGGAGTTGAGTATCATGTACCAGTCCCCTCTTTATCAGGTGCTTCAATGTAGTTCCAGCAGCTGAAAGATTTGGTTCCCAGAACAGAGAGCAGTGCCTGTGAACTGGCATTAGAGGTGCAGCGTCTGAATCTCATGTGGGGCCTTTCATCTGAAGGTGTAAATTGTATGAGCAATGACAAGGCTGCTGCTACGAAAAGATGCACTTTTTCTTTTCTCAGAAGACTGTTGACTTTTGTCAATAAATGGTCTTCCCTAGACAGTCACAGTGTTTAAGGAAAATAAACATTGCTCATCAGCTGTCTGACAAACTGATTCATTTAACCCTGGGCACATTCAAGCTGCTCACAGCACTGGAACTTAAATTGTATTCTTGCAAGTTACATAATCTCTTTTTTTTTTTGTGAGATAGAGAAGGGGTTTTAGCAAGGATTAAGTTTACTTAGAAGTGTATGTGTTAGTAGTGCTTATTGACGCATTTTTCAAGTTTTGCTCGAGCAGCTTGGCCAACAGAGGGTGCAGTATAACTCTTGTGGATACCCTTGTGCACGGTTCGTGCAGCAGAAACGTTCGGATGTACCTGCAACAGAAGATTAAAGGGATTCTGCTTCCATGTTACTGCTGGCTTTGCAGATTGGTTTCCATGCAGTTATTTCAAGCTGTCTGTCTATGCTGCCTGCACATCAGTCACCATCTGTGGGCAGTTGCCATTGGCATTACTGTGGTAGTCAGTAGAGCTTTGGTCATATGAGGCCTGTTGTACTGGTCACAGGCAAAACAGTGAAGAGTTACTGTAATTTTTTTCTGTCCTGTTCCTTGCCCATTCATTGCACCAATTGTTGTGCTATTTCATTGTATTTAATGACTGCCATACATTCTGGCAGCAGAGCAAAAGCATATCTCGTGAGACTGTATGTCCATGTGTTCCCAGGAATGTATTAATCTTTGGAAATCTGGACAGTAATGAAAAGCAGTGTTCATGCATTGCTGTTAATATTTGATTTGCCTCATTTTAAATCCTGTTAGCATGCAGAATGTATCCAGTGAAACTAGTTTAGTCAGCCTATCTTAATTAAGTTCTGCTTCCTCTCTGTTTGTGGTTTGACATTATTCTTAATGTTTACTCTAGGTATTTCAGCAAAAAATTACTTGGTTTTCTGAGTCAACGTTCAATCATGGTGCTTTTGAACAAATTAGTTGGTTCATCTCTTGATTAATGTTGTTTTTACAGTAAATGAAGTACTTTTTTTGGTTATTCCAAATCAGCATAATTTAATGAGTATATCATCCCAAAGAGAGTTTATCTTTCTCCCCATGCATTCAAAATGAAATTCAACATCAAATGCAACGTAGCCTGAAAACTGATTATTTCATACCAGTTTGAAGACAAACCAGACCTTCTCTAACTTTTACCTACATCGTCTCTGGTCCACTTGTTCAGGTGGGCATATTTCACGGAGCCACTGATGTTATCTTCAGTCCTTGCTTTTTATACTTCCTTGTGTGTTAAGCCTGTGGTTGAACTTATTCTTGTATTCGTGTTTTTCTCTAGACCAGAAAATGATTCTACTTGGGGGTTGTATTTTCTCTTTGTATTTCTAAATGGAAGCCATTCAGTTCTGACTCAGAACCTCATGTTCCACAGGTCACATGTAAAAAATCTGTGACTCTCCTTTCCCCCGCCACCTACTTGATACATTTGCAGTTTCATCAAGGTATTTGTCGAGCTTGGTGATTCATGCATAATGAAAACTTTTCAATGTGATTGCAGTTAACATGCCTTTTGATAACAAATCCCAGATCAGGATTACCAGGAACAATACAAGTAATGTGAGCTGTTACACTGAGCCGCTGTGACTCAAATGGTGCAGCTGTGCTGAGTGAGATTAGAAGCGCTATGACTTTATGGTTTGCTCACTGTGAGTCTCACCTCTTTGATTTCTGCTTCTGTGTCTGCCTCTGGCCTGCCATGTGACCTTCAGGAGATTATTCTTTCTTCCTTTCCTTTTCTATTTTTAATCTTACCTGTCTGTTTATAGATCAGCAGGCAGGGACACTTTCCTTGTTTTATGAGCATCAAGGCTGTAAGATGGAGTGCAAGCAGATTTTTAGTGTAAAACTCTTCACAGTAGCATTTGTTTCTGTGGTTTTTTCCTGCTTTCTGAAATGTGAGGCCTTTCAAGCTAAGTTTGATCAAGAATCTACTGGAATCAGGAGAAAGTTTTCTAATTTTCCATTGTCTTTAACAGGAGAGAATATTGTTGAAACAGCTGGCCTGAGGATTAGGCTACTAACTGATGTTTCCTATTTTCATTTTTTTTAAGATGATAACAGCTTTGGAACTCATTCCCGCCATGAAACCAGTTCAGGACCAGGTTTTTGGACTGGATTAGGAGCAGGAGGCTTGCTGGGCTACTTGGCAGGCAGTCACAGGTAAAACGTGCATGCTATTGGATTTTAAGTATTTAAGCTTTCAGGGTGGTATGCCATATACTGTGTTGACATTGTTTCTAAGCTTTCAGGCCTGTGTCATTCAAGCTATAAAATCCTACCACTAGGTCAATTTTGAGGAGCTGTCTGTAGCTCCAGCATCAGACACATTTTAAGCATGTTTCTGGGGAGGACTTGGGAGGATTAAGGTACTTCATTCTGCTTCTGATGGCTCTGATCTGGCACGGTGGCCTGCAAATTTAAATAGAGCTTTTAAACAGTCTACCTGCAGATAGTCATATGAAGCATAAAACCATCTGTAGACAGTTCTCTTCTATCAGTGTCATCTTTCCCAAAATCAGTCTGGATTGCAGCTACTCTTCTGTGATAGTGCAATTAGATTAAACAGCCTTTCATCTGCAGTCTCCCAATGACCCATTTGTAGAAATCCAAGAGGTGCAGGTTATCAAAGGAGTTGCAGATCATATGTAAGTTGCATAATCAGCATTCAAAAGCAGTTTCATACTGGAGTAAGCATTTGGTTGCTGGTCATAATTGCTAGACACTTTTAGATGTTTAAAATGCATCAGTTTCAGTTTAACAGTTTGAGGAGAGCAATTGCTGCCACTTCAGGCTTCAGTGGAGACCATACGTGACTCCTGCAGGGAATCTTTAGAGCCAAAGCAGTTTTCGCTATTTATCAAATAACTGCGAGTATATTGAGTCTGTTCCTTCAGGAATGTGGCAGTATGACAGATTGAATATAACCACATACCTTTTTTTTATATTGAAAATTTGAGAGTAAGATACTGTGGACAGGAGTGTGTTAAAGCATCTTCACTGTAAAGTTGTGGAGGTTTTATTTTTAATAACAGAAGCCTTATTTTAACTCTGTTAAGAATTCTTAAAAGTTGTAATGTATTAAAGGTATTTTTTATGTCTAAAGGCATTCCTTAAGTCTTAAATACTGACCCTTGTGTTTAAGTATTGTATTTATGTAGTATCTACATAGATACTACATAAATACTACATTCAGTATCTACATAGATGCTACATAATATCAGATTAGTTCCCTGATTTCCATCCTCTCCATTTCCATAGCCACCTCTTATTTTTCAAGGTTAGAGGCCTAACTGAGTAAGTCCAAATACTTGAACAAGCTTCCCGACTTGGGCTTCTTTTTTTCTGAAACAGTCTTTGGTCCACTATTATTTAATTTAGTTTTTCAGTCTTTTGAAATTATATGCCTCAAAATGCTCGTGCCAGAAAGTGTGAGATAGTTATTTGTAAATTTCAACAGCAGGAAATTCCATATCCATGAAAGCAAGTAATTTAAATCAATGAATCAAAGGTTGTGACATGTTAGAGTTACTGATACAACCTTTTCAAAATAGTTAACAGAAGGATGTTTTCTTTTACCTAACATGGCTGGGATGTAGGTGTTGCCAAAATGCATTTAAGCTTAAAATGTCAAACTTCTTTTCTTGTTTGACAGAATCTAAGGTCAGAATTTCAAAGGGAAAACTTTACTCATTTGCAGTTGTTCAAATTGCTTATTCTGAAGAATGCAGTTTAATTTCCTTTTGAAAGTCTACAACACTGGATATCCTTGTTCTCAACATGTAAATACATTCATTAGGGTGATATCCAGCTAGGAAACAGCTGCCTGCTTACAGTTCTTCTCAAGAGATGTAGCTCTCTTGTTTGGAATGGTAACTTCTTAATTTTTCTTAGGGTCACTAATGAATCCTTCTACTCTTGTTCACATCAGAGCTCAGCCGCGCTCCCCATATTACAGTATGTGGACAGATCCCACAGCTGCACCGCCTATGAATGGGCACTCAAGCAATGCCACACAAGACAGCAGTTCGGGAACAAGAACTGCTTCTGGTAAGGCAAAACACCTTTTCATTTCGTGGAGCTCAAGAGAGTTTGACCTACCAAAATATGCAGCCATTAGCTGAGATTCAGCAAGCATTCTTTGTTTTATTTCATCAATTAATATAGGTGGGCATGGAACAATGTCCCTTATTTCTGTTTCCTGTGGAAGTAGGGCAGCATTGTGGGCTGTGAAACTCCCCACAGGTGTACAGTGGGCTTGGTACCACCAGTATTAGGTTTGTCTTCAGTGGCAAGGTGTATTAGTTTCAAGCTTTCCTTTCTGATGTGCACTGCACGTGCCCTTCTCTAGCAAACATGTAGAGACATGTTCTTTGTAGATTGCAGATTGTCTAATCTGCAAGAATAGAATAGTTTTTCATGCTAGTCAGCCCACAGTTGCTTGCTGTTCTGCTTCATGTGAATTTGTTAGCCTTGTCTCCCTTGCCACCTTTAGCCTTTTTGGAACTAGAGAGTTCAGTGGAAAGGCTGCAGTGGAGCTGACTTTTTTTTTTTTGCTTTGCAGGCTTTGGGGGCACAAAACGAAGATGAAATCCTTGACGTTATTACATCAGAGTGATTGAACTAAACTTTCCTGTGAACTTATTTTATTAGCAGTAGGCTTCAGAAGGGGATATGAGGTATGAAAGACTAGGCAAAGAATTCCTTTCCTTCTCTGTGGAAATGTGGACTCTCACTGCTGTGTAGGGTATCACAGGTGCTGGAGCATCCACTATTTCAAATCAGCAGCTTCTCATACAGAATAAACTTATCCAAGTTAAGAAAAATGACGTTACAGTGACTGTTTATCTGTCTGTACTTGAGGGATTATGGCAAGGATAGCCTTACCAGATTGCAAGTAATTTACTACTCTTGTTCTGGGCTTAATTTCATTTGATTCAGAATTTCTGATTTTTTTTTCCACCTCTTTCTCGGTGATCCAGCATCCACCTCATACCTAAGGAGTGCTGCTCTTCAAAGCTACTTTTGTTTGTCTTTGTAGAATTCGTGTGAACTTTACTGTAAGTGCAGTCAGCTACTCAGAGAAGTGTTGGGAGTTTTTCCTTAGTGGAAAAAAGTAAAACTACATATAAATAGAGACTAACATTAATATGTTTGTATCTGTGCTGTATGACTGTTGGAGCCAAAATTTGCAGATTCAAGGGTGCTCTGTGTTTTAGAGCTTATCCAAGGTGACTCTGCAGACCTGGGGGATTTTGTGTATCAATTAGGGAGGAAATAAGTACGTAATAAGTACGTAACCTGAAAAGAGACAAGATGGTTTTTCTCTAATTTGGTTGTTTTTCTGGAAGACTGAGATAATTTAAATTCAAGTGACAACAGACGTTTTGCCCACATTGAGGCCACAGACTTTGCTTTTAATGGTGGATGTTGGCAGTGCTGTGAAAACTTCTGATGTGAATTGTCTGTCCTGCTGGATGACCTGTCCAAGACACAGTAAACCAAAGATGCTTATTGCAAAAGGGAAGAAAGTATTCTTAATCCAGAGCTGGTAAAATCTTTAGAGCACAGCAGACCTTGATACTAAGCAAAGAAAGGAAATTGAATGTCTAACGGCATGGAAACTTTCCCCAGTGTACTTAAAAATGAAGTGCTATTAAAGAGGGGGAAGCAGAGAGGCCTTGCTTTATTCTGTGATGATATTTTGGGGGCTCTGAGAAGTGTCATACAGTTCTTGTGTGATTGACACTGCCCTGGGAGAGGCATTGCTGAAAAGTAAGGGAAATTTCTTAGGATTGTGGGAAGAGGGCAAGAGTGAAAAATGGGCAGCCTGACCCCTAGGTCTTCTCCAGAGCCCATCCAAACAGAGTGTAGAAGTGTGTGTGTGCACGCAGCTTTTGTATGCTGGCAGCAGCTGGAGAAGCATAGCTTTCAGCCTTGTGAAAATACCATTTCTGGGACTTGATATAAACTATTACAGCAAAAGCAAAGCACTGTCTTGCTCATACAAGTTGCATCTCCACAAGATTTAGAAGATGTGGTTAGTTTCTAAGAAAGCGACTTCAGCATAACTCATCAAAAAGTCACTATGTCAATTCATGAGCACAGAAGGAATTGGCTCATATCATAATGCCCAAATTCAGTGTTTGGCTTAGGCAAACAAAGGAAGAAAGCCAAAGAAGAAACCAAAAATAAACAAGGAAACAAAATGAGCGGAAAACAGAACTATCTTCATTAAGTCAACAGAAGGTGTAAAAAAGTGCTTGTACTGAAAATACTATTTGAAGATACAAATGAAAATTGATAACTTGAGGGTAAATCGGTGGTTTGCTTCTCAGAGCTGCCCAAGGGTTGGAGGAAAAAAAACCTGCATTAACAGCCTGCACTATGAACCTCAAAAAGGGAAAGATAAGACCTTAATGTTGGCCTATTAGAAAGCTCTGCATTGTATGAGTAGTAGTATATGGTAAATTTATTACCTTTTTGACAAAAGGGTAGCAAAATAATGTATTTTAAATGTGGAGTTTTCACTCATTTCTAAGTGTATTCAGGTTGAAAGTTGTCACAGTCAATAGTCTCTTTGCCAACTAATTACCTAACAATGAAACTGGATTTTTGCTAACTATGTAGTTTGAAGCTGAAGTTTGCTCTCAAATTACAATGTGCTATGAAATGTTTTAAGACAATATTTTCATTTGTATTTGTGTTTATAGTTCTGCATGAAACACGATGTGATATATGAACCTGATGAATTACCGTGGTTTCTGAATCTGGAGGATATTTATGCCCTTCTCTTTGATAAAGTAATTAAATAAATGAATAATGAGTACTTTTGTCTTTAAAGCACTATCTTGAGGCCTGCAGGTATGGCTTTGTCTTTTTTTTCAGAGTTGTCTGTCTCCATCCACTTCCTGGGTGGGGTAATATCAACCTTACTGCCAGACTCAGAGTGGGTAAGGTGTATGTTGTTTCAATAAAATAAAACAAATCTGACTATATTGAGTTATATTATTGATTGGATTTTCAATAACGAAATACTGAACCCTGTAAGGAATTAAATGCTTTCTTGTAAATCATGGGTCTGGATCTGAGTCTGCAGAAAAGCTCTGTTATGTTGGCAAGTTCCTGGTTTTACAAGGTGATGAACTGAACTTTTCTATAGAATTCATGATCACTGCTGCTGTTCTCAGTTGTGGATATAGCAGAACTCTATACTGGGATAGCCTAAGCTGGCAGATTTGCTCATCTACAGACAGAGGCAGTTCAACTTCGTGGCCATTGTAAAGCAGGGTTAAATGAGGCCTGCAAATTCTGATACCAGGGTTTCGTTGATCAAACATAAGGGATGTTGATGCTCCTGAATGAAAAGAATTTGTGGAAGGCAGCTTAGAGCTCATCCTTGTGAGGGACCTTGAGCTTCCTGAACATCAGATCTGGAAGGTTCTAGTCTTTTCTCTGCTCCTGGGCAGGGTTTTGGCAACTTCATGGTTGCAAGGCATATGTAAATGCTTAAACTGTAAAATGCTGTTATAGGTAATTGCAGTTCTACTTGGCACCTGGGACTAGTATTGTTCATACTCTGACAAGGCTTATATCCTCACACAAAGCTAAAGCTCATTACAGGAACGAAACTCTTGGTTTTACAGCTGACTTCCCCTGAAGCATGTGATGAAAGAAAAAAAAAAGCTGTACAGAGATAAGCTTTCTCTATGCTGCTCTGTCTTGTGACTCAGCTCCCAGGTCAGATCTTGGCTAGTTCTGCAGAATGTCATGCTATGCACCTCATTTTTTTCTCTAGGTGCTCTGTGTATGTTAGACTTATCAGCAAGGCGAGATGTTAGGTTGTTTTTCAAAGTAAAATTCTTCCACGATCATCACTTTTAAGTTGCAAAAGAGGAATCAAGCCAAGTGGCACAATTTCCAGCACTAGGAATTGTTGCACAGAGAAATTGCTGGAATAAAGTAGCAAGCAATCCCTGCTTGCATAGGCATCTAAAAGCTCAAAATGCAGCATTTGCACGTAAGTGTTGTCCACTTAGCACCCATTACAAGTGCTGTATCTTTTCCTCCTTAGTAAAACAAATTAGTTCTTAATATTTTCAGAGCACCTGTCAAACAGTGATTGTGGTTCAAAATAGCCCAGCTGCCTATGAACTAAAATATATGAGCAAACCCACAAAAATTGTAAAAAAATCTCATGGCAATGAGATCTGTACAAATGGACAATGCTATTGTGTCTAAGGAAACATGTCAGGTCCCCTGTGTTGCTTCCATACCAGTTGGTGCAGTTCGGGGTTGAGGGCTGCATGGCTCTTTATCACTCAGCATATTTTGGTGAAACCTTCCTCTGCAGCCAGTTGCCTTGCTTTCCTAATATTGTGTGTTACTGCAGTAGGTTTCACTTACTGACACCTATTGCAGCTGTGATTTGCCAGTACTAACGAAAATAATCAGCAGACTTCCTTTATGTGGCCTGTATATCTTATCTCCCACTGTCTTCCATCTTGTAGTTCTCTCTGTTCCTGCTGAGTGTCAGTGTTTCTTCTAGCAAGGAAGTGACGAGCATTTGCGAAAAGTTTATTGAGCTGGGAATAGGTGGAGTAGATGGAGATGAAGTCAAGGGGGCAAACTGTCAGGCTGTGAATTGACCTTTGTGGGCAGTATGTCTGTGGAAAGAAGTTTTTTTTAGCCTTCTTTCAGAGAAGCATTTTTGTGCAGGGTGCAGTACTGGCAGCTGGTGATTGGAACAGATTAAGAGCTGGTGAATTGGCAGCAGGGAGAAGACCTGAGAACATCCTCTCCATCCTGTCTTAGGAATGACTAAATCTTGTATAACCAGGAAGCTGGCCTAGAGTGTGCAAGCTCAGCCACTCCATAGGCATGCCATTGCAAATCCTGCAGATAGATGTATGTTTAAAGACATCAGGTGCTTCTGAAAATGCCACAATGCTAGTGCCAAGCACAAGAAAGAGGACTGGTCTAGTGTCCATGTTTCTTTCCCAGTGCAGTGTGACGGAATGAACAGGGAAGGCCAGAAATGGAAAGAGCAGCAAGCAACTATGATGAAGTGTAGCAAGTTTACACTTGCACCAGCCAAAGCCAGGCTTGCAGGGGAAGCCTGTATCCCACTATGTCCTGCCTGCTTGCTCTTCTCACACAGCAGCAGGAAATACTAGGCAGCTCTAATAGCTGTTGTATGAGGATTATTTTACTGGGCTTAAAAGTTTATCCTGCATATCTAAAGAAGTCCTACAGGCAATTACTGGTAATACGTATTGACACCTTTTACTCTGAGGGCCATCTGAACCATACCACAATTCAGACTTCAAACAAGCCACTGTGAATTTTGGTGGAGACAAATTACATCTGCTTAACAACCACATTCTCTGAGATATGGCACAGGTAACTTTAGCTCATTTACCGCATTTGCCTTGACTTCCCTGGCACCAAGGTTCTTGTGCAGTCTTTGTTCTGCAACTGTATTTGGATGTCATTGTGCAGGATCCCCTGAGATCTGGCCTTAAGATCATAGCCCTGACATCATTGCCCCTGTTAGCGTTTCTCTCTATGCCTCCTATGTCCTTGCAATCAGCACATGGGGATGTATTTATTGAGGCAGCACTGGAATTACCAGCAATCCAAAATACTTCTTGTTGTTGCTGCTGCTGCAGAGTTAACTGCTCCCAGTTAACTCCTGTGGTCATTTTCACGACATTTAGCAGCTGTGAACACATCATGTCTGCTTTAAGGAACAGAAAACAATTACGGTTGGGGGGAAAAGAAAAGGAACAAAAAAAGGTGTAGTGAATATAGATAAAATGCTGAGTTGGAACAGTTTTGCAGAGCTGACCTTCATGCTGGAATTACTTTATCAACATTCTTCCTCCAGGAACTGGAGGAGTACTTCATTCATGTGGATTTAAATAATTCCATCAGTGCTTTCTGCACCACTCTGGCAAGAGTGAGAGATTCAGAACTGTAACAAGTCTGGTGTTTTACAAAGTCAGACCTGTTTGGGGTTCTTTGTAGTTTGATACAGGGGAAGTTAGATCAGTGCAGAAATTCAGGTGGTTGCAGCATAGACAGAAACACTGATCTGTGCCGTTTCTGTAACTGAGGTAAAAATAAACAACTCAGAAGAAAGTTTTGCTTTGAGTCAAGAAGACTGTTCAGCACAAATTGTCATCTAGTGCTGACACCTGCTGTCAGCTGCGAAGTGCTCTTTCCCTTAGGAAGGCAAACCCTATGTTCACATCCTGGACTATTAGAAGACCAGGCAGGCTCCCTGAGTCATAGAGCAGTGTGATTCTGTCTTGGCAAGCTTGGGTAATTAATTATACATGCTCTCCTTCATAACACGTAGAAGGATTCACTTCCTTTTTAACGAGGAGCTATAACTCTAGGGGGACTAGGCTGTAACTAAGTGAATCTGTATAGAGCTGAAACAGTGCAAACATAAGTAATGAGAGGAAGACCACACTTCATTCAAGTAATCCAGTTTTACTTAAGATAAAAACATTCCCTTTAGCTCAGGTGATGCAGCTGTTAAAGAGAAGTTAGGGTTTGGGCAGATACTGACTTTTACATTGCAGAGCTGCTTTGGGCATAACTGAGAAACAGAACTCTCTGCAGCAGCTGAGAGAGAAACTCAGCACGAACCATCTCCAACGGATTCAGCCAGAGCAGAGTAGAGAGCAAAGAGTCCCAGACAGGAGCCAATGAGTGTTTCTAGCCTGAACATGCTACCAAGGCATCTGTTCCTCTCCAGTCTTTGTTTGTTTAAGCACCTGAGAGGCCTCATGGAGCAATGAGTGCTACCACTTAGCCTTGGCTTGGCAGACCTCCAAGCCAAGAGGCTATAGGTGAGGGAAGATTGTATTTGATGACCTTTGGACAGCATGTCAGGAAAGGCCCAGGAAGACAGCTGAGCTACAGGAATGTTTTATGTCCTGGAATGACAAATAATGCAAGGGTATGGAACAGTCAGCAGCAGAGACCTTTAAAAAGAGATGTAGAATGCTCTGGTGGAACCACTCGGCACGTGGGAGGGGGTGTTCTTATGCACTGTGGCTGCAGCCTGCTGGAGGAGCTGCATCCCCTAGTGTTCCAATCCACTTAGATGCAGAGGGGAACCAGGTTCTAAGACATTGCATGAGCAAGACTGAGGCACAAACGATGCCAGATGCTGGATTCCAACACGTTAATTCAACTTTATTTTGTAACACAAAAGAGCCGAGAGGAGGAAGACGGAAGATAGAAAGGTAGGAAAAGCTAAGGGTAACTGTTAAAAGCACGGAACAGGAGTTACCACCACCATGAAGAGTGGCTGGCTTGCAAGGTAGCTGCTGTCTGCTGCCTTCACTGATCCTCTTGCAGCCTCCAAGTAGCAAACTGGCAGGCAGAGTAACAGTGGCCGCAGCTCCTGCAGCAGTCACCCAGCAATCCCTCCAACCCGTGCCACCCTGGGCACTGCCTTAAATACCCTTGCCATGGTAGACCCTGGATACCCACTGGCCCCTGCTATCCAAGCAAAGTTTGCCTGGTATGAAGATAGGCCCTGACTGTCTATTGGCTGCTTCCGCAGCAAGGCAAGATCTGCCTGGCATACCTTGTTTGGGAGAGCAAGTCCTTGCCATGTTCTTGATGGTAACAACTTGTTACCTTTTTGTTTTTGCTAAGAATAGCTGTCTACCTGTTTCCAATGGCTTGCTAGGTGCCTTCTGGAGCTTTTGCAAG
>JAOXXN010000471.1:27770309-27795417 GCA_026770055.1 Myrmophylax atrothorax | reverse complement strand
CACTCATTGGACCCAGAGGAAGACCAGAACCTCAACAGGACTGCGACTGCCACTCTCAACAAGTCTACGACCATCATCCTCACCAACAGGTTTCTTTTCTTTTACTTTGCACTCAGGAGGACCACGTGGTGCACAGCACAGGGTCTAACGAACACTCTTCTGTTTGTGTCCCCAGGTGCTGGTTTACACATCTGTTCTTGTGGGTTAAAACCAGGTTTTCTCTGTATCATTATATTTATTGTAATCTTTTTAGTAAATTGTAACTCTGACTTGTAATCTCTCTTGAGCTGGGTGCATTTCTCCCACTGGTTTACATTTAAACCAGCACAGTCATACATTTAATTGTCAAGTGGGAATAACACATTTTAAATTAGTTGTGTTCATCATACTTAAATCTAATGTTTTGTTACTGTGCCCTATGTAAAAAAGGGCATAAAGGAAAACCTTTTGCACATTCCTTAATGTTGTGGGTAACTTTACAGATGTGAAATTTCAGTAAATGGGAAGAAGATGTGACTGAATATTCCAGGACATTTGGACATGTATTTTCTAATCGTAAGGAGTAATTTAAAAACAAAACCATTTATAACAAAAGGACTAAATTAAACAAAAAATAAACGGCAGAGGAACTGGACTTCACACGATGATCTATGAGATTCATAGTGAAGACATTTTATTGCACATAGCACACGGTTTATATAGAGCCAGAACCTCAGCTTATTGGCTAAAAGAGTTACACACCACCACGCTAGAAACTTCAATTGGTTAGAACCTATCTCTCACAAGTCCCGTGTTTATATTATTTTATCCTGGCTGTTTTCGTGCACCTGCAGAGTCCTGTGAATTCCTACTATGTGAATTCCTGGGGAGTAACCCTCCTCCCTACCAGCCAGCAGCAGCTGAGCTCTTTGCTGCTTCTGGCTGATAGCTAAGCCTCACAGGGTTTTTTATAGATCTGATTTGCTCACTTTTCATTTTACTGTAACTGCAAAGGACTACCCCTCCTTTATGCGTGACTTAATCTTATTGTGTGTATTGCACCAATCTCCTACCTTGTTTTAATTGGAAAGGGAGAGAAGTTGTGGTTGTTAGGGTGAATTTACTTTTAAACTGCTGATCTAATCAAGAACTATAGTCTAAATGTTTGATGGGAGGAAGAAACATGGGATTAAACTCCATTACAAAGACCTCTTTACTGCTGTTTTGGTACAGGCCTGCAGTGTAGCCTCACATCCTATGCTGGTAGATGTGGGTCTCTGCTGCTGCAGGTAGCTCTGAAAGTGAACACACAGCCTGTATGCGGGGCTTTTGCGGATGTCCAGGTCTCTGTGATTTAGAGGGCACCTCGATTGTATGGTTCATATGTAGCAAATACAGCAAAGTGCTGTAGTGTAATTCTGACTATGGCTGGAATAAATACGTTGCAATCAAGTAACTTCCTTTTCCCTTTCCAGCTTCACTCCTCTCTTCTGTTGGAGGTGTCCACCTGAGACTAAAAAGTGTTTTTACAACTTGTAGTGGAGACAAGGCTGCCCAGTTCTCTGGTCAGTGCTAGTAGTTTGGGGCAAACACCCCTGGTACTTCTCTGGGACTGCGTAACAGAAAATAATTCTTAAACTATCTGCCTTTGTTTGAAGCTTGTCTTCTACTGAAAAGGATTTTCAAGTATCATTGTACTGATACAATTTTTAGGTACAATTACAAGCTAACTGTCCCTTATCGAGATATAATTTATGACAGGTTAGTTTTCATTAATTCTCCAGAACCAATAACTCTTCATGCAGAGGGTTTTGAGTCTTCAAAATAGGTATTGCTGCTACACCTAAGCTTTTGCTAGCAGCATAGTTTGACTGAGCAGGGTTTCCATGCTGCAAGCTAATTGCACTCTGCCAGTAAAACTTTGAAAGTCTATCTGTGCTTGCGTTCTGGGAAATGCACGTCTGCTGATCGGATGGTTGTACCCCATCTTAATCCAAATTAAACACTGAGGTTTCAGGTAAGGTGTAATGTGAAACAAGAACATACTTGGTTTCTTACAGGATTTGCATCTTTTGTGCATCTTCTGAGCGCAGAGAGAAAACGCTGTAGGAAAGTCAGATCTGATGGCTTAAGGCTTCTTAATGGTGTCTGTCCTCATGAACTTTTGCTCAAGGTTACTGTCAACCGGAGGTGGACATTAGGATGCACTTCCTTCATATTTTTCCCTTTTATTATCCTCATTCATAGGGCATGACACGTTATGCTGGTCCAGCTTGGGCATAAGATTCTCACTGTGTCCCTTTGCTGAGAGATAACGTGCGCTCAAATAGAACTTGAGGATCTGTGACAGCCTCACCTGTGTGGTAACCAAGTCTAGGAATCTGCTGTATTTCAGTAACTAATTTGCTGTTTGTTTTTGCAGGAGAGCGACCCTATCAGTGTGCTATGTGTCCTTATTCCAGCTCTCAGAAGACTCATTTAACCAGGCACATGCGCACCCACTCAGGTTGGTAAGGCGCGGCAGCAGCGGGACTGAGGAAAAGGGGGTGGTTCACTGTATCCAGCATTGCTGAAGTTGGAAAGGACCTCTGGAGGTCATCTGGTTCAGGCCTTTGCCCCAGCAGGGCCACCTAGAGCAGGCTGCCCAGTTCTGTGTGAGATGGCATCTCATTCAGCATGGCCTGAGCTTTAGCTCCTCTTTTGATGGGGAAGGTTGTCTTTACTTGCTAAGGAAATGCTGAGTGTCATTAATAAAAGTGATGATGGGAATATATCTTTTTCTTTCCCTTTTACTTTCCAAGATGTATTCTGAGGTTCATAGAGCTGCTCTAGTAGTCCTAGTAGTCTAGTAATATATACAGCATTGTAATTATACAGGAACAAATTCTTGTCTTCTGTATGCTGCCATAGCTGAGTTCAAATCAGTGAAGCTGGGGGGATTTTGAGTAGCTGAGAGTCTCCTCTGTGATGTCTGGGATTCTGAGGGAGCTCTTAGCTTTTGCTTAGTATACCACAGTGATGTAAATTGGTGTCTGCTTGTGTCAAGGAGACACAGAGGAGAGTGGGCAATCTCAGAGGTTGTTCACAAGTGACTCAGTCTTGTGGTGGCACTAAAAGTCAAATTAGCAATTTTCACTAGCCTTTATTCTCTGTTACTGGTCATGAACTGTGAGGTTACAAGCATCTGTTCTAGTTTTCTTGCAAATCTCTTTGAATGAATTAAGAGCATTTTTGTGAGTTATGACACCATAGACACAAGCACAGTTACCCTTTATGAACTCTCACAGGGGAGTTCAGGTAGATCTCAGACTGTGCTTTTGGTTTGCTGAAATGTGAATTGACCAGACCTTGGTGAATTCCTAATGCTAGCAAACCAGTGTGAAAATCTCCTGAACAGTAATTGCTTCAATTTCAAAAGATGAGGCTTTTAATTGAAACCAGGAGGCAGGCAATTTTAACTGTAGTGGAGGTGGGGCATGGGACCATTAAAAATAGCCAACTTTAAAATGACATGTCAGTATTTTGGTTTGAGAATTTTGTGAATGCAATATTCTGCTTACAGAAACAAAAACCATTTTTGGCTGAAACTCTGCTTCTGCCAAACCAAATTTGCAAATGGTTTGGTCAATACTGAACCTGGAAACCATGTCATGAATGTATTACTCTCCTCTTGTTCTGTGCAAGGAAGTCTCAAATCCAGAGGAGATATGGAGTGGAATCTGCCTGTGATCCTTGCCTCAAATGACTTTTGGTATCAGGAGGGTTGTATTACTAGCTCTCTTAAATTCCGTTGCATGTTTTGCTGCATTGCCCAGGCAGCTGAACATTTTCTGTGGCAATTTCTGGACTCCTGCAGTTCACAGTCTGGCCTTTTAGGGCCAAATGGTGCTGTAGCTTTCTTCCTATGTCAGACAGCAAATGACAGTGGTTTAGAGCCTGATTCACAGCAGTTTTTTTAGCCATCTTGGTATATGTCCTTTTCACTTATGCAATAAACCCCCTGGATTTAGAGGTGATGGACACTGTGGTTGAGTTACCCTGTTGCAGCTACCTCTGAGTGCTCTATGCACTTAGAACAGCTTGTTCACGTGTATATAAGAGAGAGGCTGTTCTTGCCCTCACTGCATGTTACACAGAACTGTTCCTTGAAGTGTAGGCGATAAAGGCTCCATACTGGGAGGAAGGATGAGCAATAAGCACTTCAAGCTTAAACTTGTGGAAAATGTCACCAAGAAGTGAAGGGAAAAAAGAAGGAGGTAAAGTGGGGAGGGAGGGAAACAAAGTAGTTCTTCTTTAAATAATAAGGCACGATGCAGGCAGACATAAAACGGTCTGGACTCTTAAACAACTGTCCCTATCCTTCCTGCCCAGCTTTTTCTGGAGTTTTTGAAGGTGTTGTAGATCAGCCCTGTGATTAACACATGGGCAGGCACCACATTTCACTGCAGACTGTCTGGGCTCCTGAGTCATGCTGCAGAGGAGCAGCTTGAGTATGGGCAGTGTCAGGACAGTGGGTTGCAGGGGTGGGAGAAGCACTTTGTACCATGAACAGAAGGGACTGAAGTGGATTTTCAGCTTACTGAAGATGTGGTATATGTTAGTTCTGCAGGTCAGTTTTGAGGTGCTGGTTCAGAGCTCAGGATCATCCCAAACTCCTCAGCACATGCACAGGTGCTCTCAGACTCTCAGCATTTTTCTGGACTTGAGCTGTTGCACTAGAAGTGTTTTTTCTATTTGCTGTGATGTGTAAGTGCTGCAGTGGCATGCATTAAGCAGAACATTTCAGGAACCCTTCTGCAAGAGTCATTGTACAACTGTAAAGGCAGAGTTCAGTAGTAACGTAATGGCTTTGGGCTGCATTTGATTGGCTTGCCAAAAGTAGCCTGCAGCCAGTGCCTCGTGTTTTAGACACCAAAACAGTGAACTGAATTTTTTCAGAGGTAAAGATTATCCAGACACCCCTTTCATGTGCTTAGGTTTTTGTTAGCTTCTTTTCCCTCATTTTCTTTTCAATGCAAACATGAACTATGCTAAATCTTTGTAAAGTTGGACTTTTTGAAACGTTTGTGTGAAACTATTTATCAAATGTTACATTTCCGTTTTTCTACAATGCATTCAATGGACCAGTTGGGTATGGATTCCATTTGCTAATATTACTGTAGAGAGATCTCTGCCGGTATGTATGCCTAGCCAGAACCTGTGATGTTGTTACTGCTTGTTTGGTTTTGGATCCCCTTTTTCCCAACCCTCACCCCTTCTTTCTTTTCTTGTATTTTGTTCTTAGTGTCCCGTGAATGTGTTTGTGACTTGTGGATTTCTTACGTTAACTTTGCTTAATTTTAAAGGCGCATGGATAATTTTTTTTTATCCTTTCCAAGTTTCATATTTCTGTATCTGTATTAGTGGGAAGTGAATGCTCCCCAACCCCCATGCTTAATAATCACTGTCATTCCCTTCCGTCCTTCCTTCCCTAGGTGAGAAGCCATTCAAATGTGATCAGTGCAGCTATGTGGCCTCAAACCAGCATGAAGTGACTCGTCACGCAAGGCAAGTTCACAATGGGCCAAAGCCTCTGATTTGCCCACACTGTAACTACAAAACGGCTGACCGTAGCAATTTCAAAAAGCACGTTGAGCTCCACGTCAATCCGCGCCAGTTCCTCTGTCCTGTTTGTGATTATGCAGCATCTAAAAAGTGTAACCTGCAGTATCACATCAAATCCAGGCATCCTGATTGTGCTGACATCACCATGGATGTTTCAAAGGTGAAGCTACGGACTAAAAAGAGTGAAGCTGACTTTTCGGAGAGCATTAATGACAAAGTGGAGAAGGAGCCAACAAAAGGGGATTCAGCTGCAAAGAAAACTGAGAAAATTGTGAAGGTGGAGAAAAAAGATAATTCAGCAAAGGAAAAGAAGTCAACAAGCAATGTTTCTGCAGGCCAGGTGACAACCAGAAGTCGGAAATCAGCTTCAGAAAACAAGGAGGTGGATATTAAAACTGAGAAAAGTACTGAGAAAACATGTAAAACAAAGAAGGTTAAAAGAAAGGCAGAGACTGAAGCAACTTCCTCAAAGCAAGAGCCTGCAAATGATACCTCAGTAGTAACAAAAAAGAAAAAGAAAGTGGAAGCTAAACCCAGAGACTGCCAGGAAGCTCAAAAAAGTGATGTCATACCAGAGGAGGAGCCTAAAAAGCAAAATTTTTGCCACAAGAAAAACAGAAAAAAGAAAGTTATGAAAATTAAGCACAGTAAAAAAAGCAGTAAAGTCGATCAGGAGAAGATCGAGGAAAAGGAGATGCCAGATGAACATCCTATCACAGAAGAAGAGGGATGCATGAAGCTGGACACTGAGGTCAGTAACCAGAAGGAGCAAAATCCCACTGACACAGTGGCATTAAACAGCAGTGGTGGTCATGCTCTCAAGGGTGACAGCACTGATCCTGAAGGAGACTGCATCCAAGATCCAGGGCAGCTTTGTCTGCCAGCTCAGGATGCAAACACAGAAGCTGAGATAAAGGACCAAGAAATGCCTCCTGCAGCAGGAGAGAGTGAAGACACTGTTGGTTCAAAAGAGGAGGAGAGACAGGCGGACACAGGGGAAGACACTTCCTCTGAGGAATCTTCCCATGCAGTGTCTTCTGAAAAAAGCTTGGATGTGCCTATGGATGTGGTACCAGATCTGGCACCTGAGAAGGAGCCAGAGAAAACCTCTGTGGCAGAAACTGTGAGCAGCTCAGACCTGATGGACCTGACCAAGACATGTCTGCCAGCAACAGAGCCAGCAGCAGATGCTGTGCCGGCACCTGTGCCCCCAGAAGGGTGTACACAAAGCCCTAAAGTAGCTCTGGCCTTATCTCGGGATAACACAGCAGTGAGTGAATCTCAGGAAATGGATGAGGATGAGGGCATCCACAGCCACGAAGGCAGCGACATAAGTGACAACATATCAGAAGGAAGTGATGACTCGGGATTAAATGGTGCTCGCTCTGTACAAGAGGAAGCAAGTCCAAAGACATCACAAGGAACTCCAGACACCACAGTGGCCAGGGAGAACTATGTGTGCATTTTTTGTGACCGCTCATTTAAAAATGAAGGTGAATACAGCAAGCACCTCAACCGGCACCTAGTTAATGTGTATTATCTTGAGAAGGCAGCAAAAGGGCAGGAATAGAAATAGAAGTTTGGGGAGTTGTCTTGTGTAAGATCTTACACAGCTTATGTACAGAGACTGTAGATTTTTTTAAGCATGGTTTCCTTTAGTGTATGCATTGGTTTCTTTTTTTTTTTAAGTTGAAAATATTTTTGACAACTTTATGTGTAATGGTGAACTCATTAACTATTGGATCTCTTCATTAGAGTAGGCAGGTAGGGTGTATGAGGTTGTGTCCTGTAAAGTCAGTGTAAGATTCTAGTCTATTAGCATATGCAGTTCTTTCATAAACTGAGTTTTAGGAACAAGACTGGAGCTAGAAATACACAAGTTGGATGTTTATAGAGCTACTGGCATTAGTTGTTTTTTGTTCTAGCAGCCAACTCTTCCTCTCCCCTTTTCCCTTCTCCATTTTTTTTAGCTCTTTTTGATGTGTCATGATGTTCAAAATGTTAAACTACTTGTTAGTTTTTCTACCACAAATATAGCTTCCATTACATAAAGAGCACTTTGTAAAAGAAATCAAAGTTGGCTAGTGATGAACATAACTGTTTAAGCTAATAACAATTATGAACCTACATGTCAGATCCCCTAAGCGTGAATGATGAGCCAAAATTTGAGAGTAGTCCTTCCAACTTTTGATTGGAGAAACTCTGTCTTGATTAATATCTTAATCACCGATAGATAATTGGCTTTGTTGTGGGGGAGCAAGTTTGTTATTTTTAATTTCTGCCTTTTTTTTTTGATTGTGCTTTAAGGGCTTAAAATATTGCACATTGTTTTTGATTTTTACCTATGCAGTTTAATCCTTTAGGAATAGTGCTTGTGCAGAACATGTACACTTTATATATGCATGTTTGGTTTTGTATGTATAAGCTTCTTTATTTGGAAATATTCAGACTTGTTGCTTACCATGTGGCAGTTTTCTGTGATGCTCCTCACTGTAAATTTTCTTGTTTTCCTGAGGTGTGATTAGTTGTGCATGAAGTTGCTGAAATTATGAACTGCTTGGCTATATATTTTTAGCTGGCTTTAAAATTGTATAGTCCTCTAGCAAAAGGATACCAATGCATTTTCAAAACACTTCTATAGGATTTAATTACCAAGGAAATGCCACTTCTGATATTTTGAATACACATACAGAGTAATAAAATCTGATTTATAATTTGGACAGGAAAATAATCACTCTTAATGGAAACAGTCTTCAGATTCTGCAAGTCCAGATGATTATTTTTTTTCCCTTCCCTATTCATTTCCAAGGCAGACAGCAGTCAAATGTCATGAGTTTAAAAAAAGTGAACTAGTAGCAGTGAGATACTCGCCCCTCTCNNNNCCCCCCCCCCCCCCCCCCCCCAAACAAATAAAGATAACTCAACTGGTAAGCAACAAACCTGACATTAAAAAACTCTAGGGATTTATGCTCCTTATTCATTCAAGTTGCATTTAGTAAAATCATCCTGCTTCCATGCAGACAGAAACTTGTAATGATCAGATTGTCATCTCAGGTCTTCGCGTCATACCAGGAGTTTTTAATTCTAAACAGATTTCATTTCTAGCTCACACACACTGGAGAGATTGCATACGTACTGCTTGTAGCCAACCAGTGGCAAAATGTAAACAAAATCCAAACCAGCAGGGAAGAGGCAAAGCCCTCCATGTCCCTTCTGTGCACTCTTCTGATGGTCATTAGCTGCCTTTCCAGTGGGAGCAGTTGGGGGCAGCTTCTCTGATTGTCAGCCCCAAAGAAGCAAATTTGGAGGCGGGTGTTATTTGGAGAGTGGAGTTGAAGAGCTCAGACAGTATTTGTCAGAGCACTTTACAGCAAATAACTCTCAGCGTTTAAGTACTGGAATAAACCCCATTCTTCACTGAGTGTTCCCACAGCATCTTCCCCTCCAAAGAAACCCTCTACCTTGAGTGAATAGAGAGCAACAATGCTACATTGCTTCTTTTTTGGGGAGAGATTGGTAATTGGAGGCCAAAGATTTAAGAGGGAAGTCATCCCTTGTGGCAGAAATAAGCTGTATAATGTATAGTGAGTTTTTGTTTGCATAGCTAGTGTTCAATCCTTACCTTGGCTGCGACAATCATTGTCAACTCAAGATCAAGTTGCAACTATATTTATGTTAAACATTAAGAAAATAAACCTAGTTGATCTTTTTCCTAAACTACCAGTTGTAATAGTCTTAGATGTATTTTTTTCTTCATAATAGTGTTTATATATAAATGTTACCTCCATTTGTGAGTGATGTGAGTAGATGCTGGGAATTCCAGTACTGTGTAGAGGTTTTATAGCTCCCTTCATATCCTTGCAAAGAGCCTTTGCCATCTTGTGAGAGACTTCAAGGACTTTAGCTGAGTTCAAATAAACTCATGGACTGGCCTGATAATTATTTTCTGGGTTGTTTTTAAATGAAAATGATGCTGTTGACTGACTCTAAATCGCTCTCTGTGAGATAAGAACAAAGATGGTTCTCTGAAATACTGTGCTGCACGTTTCTGTGAAGTGGTCATGGTTTCAGTGCTATCTGACAAGAACTCTTCAAAGACAACAGTCTGCTCCTCTTTGGCAGTTTTTCCTTACCACAAGATGACAAGCTGAAAATAAATTATTAACATATTAAGAAGAAGAAAAGTTGATTATATCAACAATGCCGTGAAATACCTAATGGTGCAGAACTGTGTTGGAATTCTCTGCAAGGTTTGGGATTATGTTACAGTTAAAAGGCAAGGATGTAATGCATTGTGTGTATCTAAAATGTTAAGCACTGCTAATACTGAATATTTGAGAGGGAGTGCTGGTCAGGTAGCCCACCATATATGGTGGGCTTACGTTGCTGTATCCCCTTTCAAACAATGCCTTTTTTTTTTTGGTCTTTTTCAATATTCTTAAATTATTTGATGTTGGTTTTTCCAATGCTAGAGTTCTTATGTCTTTTGGCAATAGTACCTGTATGAGTGTTCAGCCTCCAATACGTGGTTGGAAGGATTAGCACGCTGATACCCCTACACTGCCAGCCCTCAGTTGAGTAACGTGGTGTTTTGGGCTTTTGCTGTATGAATCTATACACTCAAAGTAACTGCCCTGAGAAACAGTCAAGAAATGGGTAGCTAGGCACTTACAATCCATGGTATTGTAATTGCTGTTTCTGGATTTGGATGATCTAGGCTGGAACTTTAGTCATTTAAAGAAGAATGTTTTAACAGCTGACAGACCAGTGAAGAAAGATACAGTAATGCAATTGATTTCAACAGATTTAATATAGCTGAGAGGTATCAAAATCAAGAGTTTTCTTGAACGTCAGTTGTGTAAATATGTGGCGTGCATATGATATTAACAGAATCCAAATAGCTAATGGAATTGTTTTATGTGTACATATATTTTTCCCCCTCTAAAATTACACTAGCTAACTTTTGTAAGCTGGCATGGAAACCTGTTTATGATGTTTAGTTGCACCATGTTTGATGCTTTTACAGTGCAATACTTGTATTCTCTGAATTAAACCAAAGGTAATTTTTTTTCATGCTCTCTACTGTAGTGCATGACAGTCTTTTCTACATTTGTAATAGATGTAAAACGAGCCAGATCATACATCCTGTTTTTACCTAAATCATGTATAAGAAGTCTTTTGTCCAAAATGTAGTATAAAGTTAAACTAAATTGCATTATATTAACCTTTACAAGTGTATTTTCCTAAACATAGTTATGATTAAATAAACTTTATTAAGGAACCTGCAGCTTCTATCTTCCACTTATTAATGGTTATGGAAGCCATTTGTAACCAGAGGCAGGAGCAGCGTAAGCATCATTGAAAGAACTGAAGACCTCAAACCAGCCAGATGGGTCTGGGGGAGCCAGTACAGAGATGCCAGGTGTGTGCACGTGCAGACTTGGCTGCAGACAGGGACAATGGCTCCAGATACAGGTTCTTTTTCCTTTTCAACATACTATTTTCATTTCCCTGCCCACTTCAGTGAGGGAAGGGCACAAGGTGGGAGCTGCATGCATTCAGACGAGGTTCAGATGCAATGCTGAACCTGTTTGTGATTTGGGAGAATGGACCCAGTGGGCAGAGTACACCAGTACTACAGGACATAGCCCTGGGGCGCTGCAGGGTTGCAGGAGTTGTCAGTGTCCGGGTAAGGGGCAGGTTTGGGATTGTTCCCCTTGGAAATTTTGTAGGCAGCATGTATGCAGTTTATGGTGAGGACAGGGAACAGGAGTGATACCTAAGCCTGGCCATGGACTGCAAAGGAGATGCAAGACCATGGCATAGAGATGGCAGGACTTGGGTACATGTGTGTCTCTGCCCCTGCTGTGTGAGTTAATGATTTCAGGCTGGATCAATAGAGGAGTTTCTGCCCTTTGTACCACCAGCCAGTGCTGCCCCCCACCCCCAGGAAGGTGTTCTGGCAACAAGGTAGCTGAAACTAGAGAACACTAATGGGTTGGAAACCTGAGAAATCGTTTTCCCATAAACCTACAGTCAGCTCATCCTTATCTTTGTCTAGTTCCTTGCACCCTGGCAGAAAACCTGCTAGTTTTTTCCCATTCAAAAACCAGGATAAAACCTGCTGGGCTGAGAACATGCAAAAAAATCTGCTTTGTGCTAAGTTGGTTTTTAACAGAAGTGGGTAGCTAATCATAAATGAATGGCTCTGTGGTACCTTGCAGGCCAGCAGGAGATCCTGCCCACACACTGAGATGCCCAGAAGGTGAGTTGGCTTGAATGGAGGATGGCTTATCTTCTTCATGGCTTGTATGAGGACAAAGCAAGCTCCTGTCTTCATTCAGCTGCCGTATTCAGGCCTTGCTAAAGCTGTGAAGGGGCCGAAATGCTAGGTTTCTGATTCTGGTTTGGTGGTTGATTTTTGTTTGTTTTTAAAGCTTAGTCATGCTGACATAAGTGGCTTTACCACTACTCATGTACAATATGTAGAAAAAGGGAAATCTAGAAGGACAGGACAGGATCCTTCCATTGCCCAGGCTATATTTTTAAGCTTGGTAAAATGAGTTCTCTGCATCTTCCTCCTTTGCTGGAAGCACCAGACTTGCAGCAACGCAATATTTTAGCTCCAAGACCCCTGGGCTCAAGCCACATGGCCAAACCTGTCCTTTGACCATCGGCTGGTCCAACAAGCCTTCTTGGCCTCATGTAGTGCTGTATAGGTCAGAGCACTCAAGCTGCTGTCATCTGCAGCAGAGGTTGTGCTGGAGGTGAGGGGACAGATGAGTTTTATTGCTGGGTTTATTTCCATCATAAACAGCCAAAGGAGAGTTGCAGCAAAAAGTTGAATAGGAAGATGATGACTGGCCCCTTGGTGAGGATGCCAGGGACAGGGATGTTGACAGTGCCTGCAGTGGTTGCAGAATGTCAGGGGCTTTTCATGTTACTGTGCTGCGGATCGTAAGTTCCTCCAGTCTTTCCAAAATGCACCAAGCAAGCGCTGAGACTTCTTGGAGCTGGCCAGAATTATCCTGAAGGTTCAAGGGCTTTTTTTGATGTCTTTTTCTCCTCTTCATTGATTTGGTGCTGCCTGGTAAGGCTGGACTGGGGACCTGAGGCACAGAATTATTCAAAGATGTGGCCATAGCTACACCATGGCACCCAATATGTGACATGGCATGTTACCACCAACACATCCTCAATAGCATCCAGTCAAGAACTCCACCTGGTGCTTCACAAGCTGATCTACACAGACACAACACTACTCTGCTGGTAGAAGAACCACCAAGACATGTCAGTTCACTACCAGGGCATGAGCTACGGGAACAAAGAAGAGAGTTGCTGCTGAGGGGAGTTCATGGGAAATTGCAAGTCATGTGGTTCACTAGGCTCCCAGGGCAATGAGCTTCTCCTCACAAGCTATTTTGGGGGTGTTAACACTGAGCAAAATTTCAAATTTTGCATAGGACTTGTTCTGCATGGCTCTTGCCATGAAAAGAAGCAGCCATTTTTGTAGGCTGAGAGCCCCCCACCATGGGCAGCTCTGAAAAGGGAATTGACGGTGGGCAGGGAAAAGAACCTCCAGGGCTTTTTTTGGGGATGAGCTGGTGCCACATCAGATGCGTGCCAAAGCAAACCAACCCACAAGCTCCCACTCCTGGTAGTACATCCATGCTTGCAGGGTGGCAGGGAGAAGCAATCCCTCCATTTTATGGAAAAGTTGTCTTTCAGAAGGATTTGGACTATTCCCTTTCTCAAAAACTTATGTATTGCTCCATATGATGATATAATCAATGTACTGTGAGTGTTCTGGAGCTTCACCCTGTTCCAGTGTAGTCTAGATTAGTCCATGGCAGATGATAGGGTTGTGTTTCCACCCCGGGGCAGCCAATTCCAAGTGCACTGGACACCCCACCAAGTAAAGCAAACTGTGGCCTGCACTCTGCCACTAAAGAGATTGAGGAAAATGCATTAATGATGCCAGTTGCGACTGTCTTTAACTCCAGTTTGTACTAGAGTTCCATCATGTCCAAAATGGTAGCACTCAGTGGCAATGTGACTTCACTTAGGCAGTGATAATCTACTGGTAATCCTCATTCTCCTCTGGCCTCATATCCCACTGGCAATATCAAAGGTGAGCAGGTCCTGCTGATCAGTGTCATCCCAAAGGCCAGGGCTCATCTCTGTCTCTTCTAATAGGATGGCCAGAACAAGCCTGTGTAGTAGAGATGTCTGGGAAACTTGTCAGAGAAACTTCTGCTGGGAGCAGTCTGCTTTCTCAATCACCTCACACTGTTCAGATCAAAACCAGTTTATTGTTCCCATAAGCACGTGTCATTTCAGTACTGAGGGGATCCATGAAACTGGCAACATGAAAGGTAGTGCTGTGAGCCAGACTGCAGTGTACAGGCTTGTGGAACAGACTCTCTGGGAGAAGTGGGAGCTGGGGTAGGAGGGAATGGACATCCATAGCTGTAAGGTGCCCTGTGGGTAGCCACGTTCCAGAAGGAGGTCTCTGCATCCTGGCAGGGTGCCCACATCCTGGTGAGGTACCTAGGAGGTACCCATGTCCCAGTGAGGTAGCAGTGGCTGCTGAGTGGCCAGGGCCCTGTGGGCCATGTCCCCTTCAGGAATAATTCTAGACTAACAGCACTGCTCATTCTCAACAGCCAAGAGCACCAGCCTGCAGCAGTACTGGCTGAGAAACACGGCGAAACTCCTGCTAAGAGCACCCAACGGTCTCCATTTTCTAGCATGGCACATGAAAAGTGATACATTTTCCCACTGACTCACATACTGCCTGTCTCTGGGTGAGGAGGGCACTGTGCTTTCTTTGAAGATCCCTGACTGGTGAGGTACGCAGCCATTTCTGTCTCTGTACCCAGCAGGACTGCAAAGGACAAAACAGCAGGGGAAGGTTGAGGGGGGGTCAATCAGGAAAGAGAGACAATGAGGCACCTTGTTGCCGAGCCTGGCATTCTAGCCTGTGCTTTTGAGTAGAAGTAACTGGCTGCAGATGTGCATGATTGTCTGATGGGACAGCAGTCTGGCAGCCAGGTGACTGGGGAGAAAGCCAGCTGGGTAAGGACCATGCAGGAGCCCTAAGGTTGCTGGTCTCTAACCCTCTGCAACGGTCAGATCTGAGTAGCATTTCAATATTCCTCTCCAAAGATGAACAACAGAGAATAGCTGGAATTGTCAGCAACAACACACCTTCTGCAGAAGGGATGACCGTCACACCCAGCTTCACTGAGTGGCATCAGGTCCACTCGGCAACCTGAGACCTGCCTAGCTGCATCTGCTGTCAGAAGGTCTGTCCACCTGGAGGCCTCTGACATGGCTGGTGCAGTGACTCCAGGACCTACTGGAGAAGATGGTGACTTCTACTGGAGGTGGTGACTTTCTGCTCAGGCCTTGTAGGTATCATACTTCAGACTAGTTCTCATTTTTAAATGTGACAAAGGAAAAAATTTAAATCTGAGAGTAGTAATGTTTGCCAAGGGACAAAAAGGGAAAGTGGTAATCTGAGAGAAACCCTTTTCTTGATGAATTTTGTGCATGTAACCAAAACACTTCTAGCTTCCTTGAAAAAAAAAAGGAAGAAGAATAAAAAAAGAGTGGAGAAAAGTGATGAAGAATAAAGTTATGCAGGTTGGACTTCTGCTCTTGAAAACCTCAACCTGTGTGGTTATTTCCACTTGTAAATGTCTCTAAGGTGTGTATTCCTTTATGTGCACATGGAACTAGCCAGTGGTTATTTGCAGCCCAGGAGCACATGAGTCTGATATTTAAATCTACACGTGTTGCTTTTCAAAGGTGGTAAGCCTCTAGCTGCTTACATTAGGAAGTTCTAATTCCTGTCGATTTTTCAGCATGCTTGGAAAACAGGCACTTGATTTAAAAATGTATTTTGCTGTGTAGTCTCATGTCTTTGCTGTGATACTAGAATAGGTACATGGAATACACTAGCATTTCAATTACAGTCAAACTGAACAATCTATAAAATCATTACTCTAGGACAGCCACTAAAGAAAACATAAAAATGCGATCAATGGACTGATGATAAAATCCTTGTAAACTTCTTCTGTACTTATCAGGTTATTAGCTCATTCTAATTAGGTCACAGAATAAATTCCCTCTTACTGTTAACTTGGTTCATATAGACCTGTTGATTTCAAAGTAAATCCACTAGCATATATTAACTGAAATGTGAATACCTATTTCTATGAGGTTTATAATATTAGAGATTCATTATTCACCATATTAACAAAATTAACCTCTTGACTATTTATTTTTTCTTATAGACATCTCATCTACACTTTTAATAACATCAGGTATGGTTTATGGCAATGTGGACCATTGGCTGCTAGGGCATTGTAGAAGGTTCCTGGATAGTCACTAAACATTCACATTTCCCAGGGCACCAATTCATTGCCTGTAATTCCTAACTACAACTCAGTGCCTGCAGTAAAGGGAGGAACTGCTCACACCGTAGCCCATAATTGCAGCTGGTTCTTACTCCCTTGTCCAGAAAATATAGGTCCTTGATCCCTAATCAAAATACAGGGAGGGGAGAGTCAGTTTTGAGGCAAGTCTAGAAAGAACAAATAGATTTTTTTAAATTTTATATTGCAGATAAGTTGAAAAGTTGATTGCATAGACTGTATAAAAGGCAGCAGAAAGGTCAGGCACTCTGACTTTTGAGCTGAGATTTGTCAGTTTTAAGACTGCTTTCTTAAGACTGGACACCAAACCTAATTAGATGGAAAATATGAAGATAATTTGGAGAATATTATCAACAATGCCATCACAGTGCTTTTTTGCCTAAAAGGTCTGACTGTCCCCTGATGACAGTAATTATGGGAGGTGGAAGCAATCTTATCATGCCTTTTGCACGCAGTTCCTTCCCAAGAGTATTCCATGAAGCAGTGCTTGCAAACTTATACCAGCAACTGTGCCAGGCAGTCACAGGGCAGGGATTATGTATTTCTGCTACACTGTAGCGGCAGATGTTTCTGTGGAGCTCATTTGAGTCAATGCACCCCTCAGATATGAGACCCTGCGGTCAGTCTCCAACAAGGCAGTGCCATTAAGGCTCTGCAAGAATGAAGTCAGTGTGTACACAGGGACCAGGGAGCCTGAGGAACGCCGGCAGCTGTTGGGAGGGGTTTTTTTTCCTGTGTAATTCTGCTGACTTTCTGTTTTGTTTCAGCCTGTTACTTCAGCAGTGAAACCCCTGCGGTCGTTGACGAGACTGTTCCGTCTCAGGAGTTTCTTCCCCCTACAGCGCTGAGGGACGAATCTTGCAGCGGGGCGGGAGCGCCACCCGCAGCCTGTGCTTATTCTGGAGGTTCGGTGGTGACAACGAGAAAGCAACAGGAGAAAATTCCAGCTGCCTTAAAAAAAAGAAAAAATCAAATGCTGCTTCTCCATTTGGTTAGCAGACATTAACAGTAATGAATATATCTCCAGGAGGGGAAAGGATATCTTATCAGACGATCTAAAAAGCTGCATGTATATGCAGTCACCTGTGTTTGAGCATGGGGAAGAAGCACTGAAAAAAATCAGATAGAAAGGATTATACTATCATATAGAATAAAGCAGTATATAGACAGGTTTTGCTGCACAGGATTTGCCAAACAGCACCTTAATGCATAAGAATGTCGTCTCCAAAACAGACATTTTTGTGTGCTTAGCACTTGCTGATCAGCTATAAATGTGTGCCTGCTGTTTTGATCTACCCAGCCACCCAAGTACCTCAAGGGAAGAGACTGCAGGTGGTGTGGTCACTGGTTCAGCATTTGCAGAGTCATTTCAGGTCATCCTTATCTGTATGCCCCGTGATCTTCAAGGGGCATAGTGTGTCTAAAACATGCTTAAAGCATAGCTTCTCTGAAGAGTTCACGTGCTCCCATTTTCCCTGTTTTGTGGGCAGCATTGCTGCACTCTCAGCCTTCAGAAGTCATGCAGTCTTGTTGCTGGCAAATCATCGGCTAAGGCATCAGATAATTAGAGTGGGGGCTTTGTCTGAACAAGGAAACCCTTATTACAAGAATCTTTAATCTCCAGTCTTGCTCTAATGTTGTCCTTTCACAGCTTGGTAAGTTGCTTATGCCTAGGTTGTGTCAGTTTTAGACCACTAGCAAAATAGACTGATGGCATTTCAGCATGTCTTTCTCAAGAGATAAGGGAGGTCTCAAAGGTATCAGTCATCTCTGTGGGTAGCAGTGCGATGCTCTCTTTTCTGTCCCCTTGAGCTCTTCAGCTCCACACAAGTGTCTGTGCTGAAGCAATGGAGGAACCAGGCTGTTGTCTTAGAGACAGTAGTTCCCAAATTACAGTCTGCTGTCCATGCCAAACTGCAAAGCACTGGTGATGGGTAGTCCCCAGAACCACTTGAAAAATATTGAAGCGTGATGATTAGCCACTGGTTGGCTAGAGAAGTTTTTAGGACTGTTACTGCTTTAGTAACTTACAAATATTCTGGAGGCGCAGATTGGAAACTTCCAAAGCTTTTGAGGGTGCTTAAATTGTTCACAGCCATTTTCAAATAGACTTTGAAGAAAGGGGACTGTTCCATGCTCAGGCCCATGCCAGTCCGGTTCACAAAGGCAAAAAAGAGATCATCAGCTTTTCTTCAGTGATAGCTACTGAGAATGGCTGCTGGACCACTCACCCAGCTTTTGGTTTGGGGGTCTTTTCTTCCATATGTTAAAGCAAACCAGTTGGCAGACAAGCAAGACATAAGTTTCTGTACAGACTAAGCAGTTGCTATTGGATCATGACTGAAATGTCTTGGTAATAAACATCACCAAACCTACACTCTGACCACTGGTCCTGCTGTTTTAGAGTGCCATCAGTCCCCCAAACTCTGGAAGCTCTGGAAACACTTGCTGCCTATGGATAGGAAATGCAAATTGTATTTGGCAGACATTGAACTGTGGCAGTGACTGAATGACTGGGATCACACAGCTTTTAAGTAAGCCATGTGTGTAGATACAAACTGCAGAGTCTGTGCAGGTTCCCACACAAGAACTGAACTGAAGCCAAACCCATCATGTCCCTGCTGCCCATCGGGATTCACACAGAACTTGATTCTGAGGGTGGCTAAATCCACCCAGCTACTTAGAGAAACCTCCTTGCCTGGAATGTCTTTGGAAACTGATTTATTTCTGTCAGTGTCTAAAGATCCAGAGGTTTGAAAGTTTTCAGGGCTATTTTGATGCTACTCAAATGTATTACTGATGTAAAAGTCTTGCATATGTCAGAAATATTTTGACAAATATATTTAGAGTAGTGTGACTCCTGGAAAATGTGTATACAATGCAGATAATGTGAAAAATCTGTTTTTCAGTTTGACTTATACATGAATCTAGACTTTGTAAAAGAATTAGAGTTCAGAAGTATTTGTTTTCAATGGTGACAAGGTATTTATTCATATTTTTCTTCAATGGCATGGAGTTTCTCATATCTGGCACAGGTTACAAAGCACAGTAATAAGGGATTTGACATTTGAATACAGGCAGCTGCATTAGGTGTATCGGACAAGACAGCAGAGCTTACCAGGGAATTCTCTGTCTTCCAGACAAATCCCACTAATGTCAACAGGAAACTGTGTCTGACTTCAAGTACAGCAGTGTCACGGTAAGTTTCAGGTCCTTGATGTAAAATTATGGTAGCTGTCAAACACACCCATGTTTTATTGACACAGAAACATTAACAGCGAATACTCTTTGTGCATGATATCCATAGGACATTGAAGTGATAGACTGAAGGAATGTGATTTGTTATCTTAAACACAAAGCTGATTTGAGACATGATTTGAAAATAATGTTGAAGTAACAGTATGGGGGGAAGCACTTTGATTTAGGTTAGGAAGACCCAGTACTTTTAAAAACACACCAAAAGCTTTAAAATAAGGGTCAGCTATTAACAGTGAGGCCAATAGAAAACTGAAAATGTATGAGAGTCTTTGCTGGGTTTCTTGATTACTTAATGGCCTTAGATCAGATGTGTACCTGTTTCAGCACTATGTTCTTAAATAAGAGAAATATTTGGATTCTTTTCTGTTCTTGAACTTGTACAGGAGATCAAATGAAAGGATCTAGTGTTTTTTGTCCCTGACATGTAACATTTCTAAAATTTTCTACTGGCACAGACCTGCTGCCTTCACAAGAGTTATGTAAGCAGAAGATGGGTCTCAAAGTTCTCCACTTGTTCCAGTGAATGAGAAGGGTAAGCATTAAGAGCAGGAGGCTTTAGTGATTGCACTCTGGAGCTCAAGTAGACTGGGGTCAAGGATTCCCCTTGGTCATTCCAGACCTCACTCAGGCAGTTACACAAACATACCAAATCTTCCTAGGATGTATCCCAGTGAGGAGTATATGCTTCCTGGGAACAGCAATGTGGTTGTAGGAGTACAGGGGAAGGAAAGAAGGGCAAGTACAGTGACAGTGAGGGAAGGTGAACATGAGAGTGACAAAGTAAGGAGTAAAATGAAGATGGACCTCAGAGGTCCTAAAATCAACATGTCCAAACTCCATTACCTCTTGCTGTCATTATGAGAAGGCTGGTCCAACTACCAATTTTTTGATCAGTTTTGCTTGAGCCTTCATAAAGAACAGGGGAGCAGATTGCCTTTAAAATGTCTTTGGCCAATCTACATAGTTGGCAGAAAATAACTTTTTGAAGAGCTGAAGATGTTCCTGGAAACTTCACAGGTTTAAACGAGGCCATTTGTCATTAAATTCATATTACTGTGCAGTGGAGCTCTGCAACAACCTAGATTAAAATGAGTCCTCTCAGTAGAGGCTGGCATTGAGATGGATCTTATTGGTATTAGGATAATGAAGACTTTCAGATAAACATCTCCTTAGTTTGAAACACAGCAGTGAAATGGCTTTGTATTAAGAGAAGTAAAGTACTGCTAATGTTGCCTGATTTTTTGTTTGCTGGAGGATCCTGAAAAGTCTGCTCTTTTGGCAATTAAGTCTAATTCTCAATAATGCCCTCACTGAAAAGCAAGTAATATATGAAATCCTTAATGAATTGTTAATAAAAAACAGGATTGATTTAAATTCAACTGGCTTGCCCTTTTAAATGTCAGAACCAAAGAAATTAAAAGCAGAAAAGACCATCAAGTACAACAAAGATCAGAAAAACCACCCTCCCACACGTGTGCACCCCCTCCTTCCAGTTCAGGCCCAATTACCTATGGCTTTCATGATGTAATAGTGTTTTCATTTTTGCAGCCACAGATGAGAGAGTGCTTAATATTAATTGATAATGGAATCAGATGACTAGTCATCAGAGAAATGCTCATGTGGAGGAAAGGCAATGTGTATCTTCATGCCCCAAAGTGCAATAGAAGAGTTCCTTCAGCTCTTTACTTGACTGACGCAGACTCCAAAAGTGCCCCTATCAGCTCACATAGACATGTCACTAAGCAACTTAACTCTTGAGGTGAGACCTCTTTGGATATTTTAATAAAAGATTGGACTGTGAGTAGGTGCTTGAGTCAATCTCTGGGATCACAACTTCAGCCTCGGTTTTAACACAGAAGCAGGAAGAATGCAGCACACCTAACTTCCACTCACATCCCTTCTCATCTTCTCTGCCCTCAAACTTAACAGAAATAATTAAAATCCTCATGAAGTCACCAATAATCTATAAGCTGATTTTTTGGTGAATACCTTCCCTGCTTCCCATGGCAGAACTAGGGATATGTTTGGGGTTTTTTGTACAAATCTGCTCTTTCTCTCGTTCTGTTTTCTGACATATCCCTTAGCCCCAGGCAAGGTCAGTGTGAGCTTGCAGGATAGGTTTCCTTTGCCCACTGGCAAGGGCTGAATTCCATTGAAATGCCCCTGGGCCAGCTGAAGCTAAGCAAATTTTTTCCCCGTGGTCAACCTTGCTTTGCTGTCCATGAGTGTGACTCATCTCCTGCATAGCAGCTGAGGGTGTGAGCTGACCTCTCTTGGAAACAGACACCTCTCTCTCCAGCCAGCTCCCTTCAGGCAAAGCCCCCTGCTTTTTCCTTGGGCTTTTCCAACACGATGATCTTCTCTGTCAGCTTCTACCTTTCCTATGGTCTCTAGTGTCTCTCTCACTGCTATTACTACAGTGATGTGGCACTAAAGTTATCACCCAAACTCAGATCACTGTATAAGAAGGAGGACAGAGGAAAAGAAATGTTTTCCTCTGAAAAAAATCAGGTTTTGACCTTCTGTGACCAGCGGATGGAAAAAACAGGGCAAAAATTCTGGTCAACCTCAATACGTGGTTTCAGCTGTTGAGCCTGTCATTCGGTTGGAGTTCTGGAATGTCTTATAGAGAAAAGATTTTTAAACTAGAACTGTCTTCCAGTTCCCCTAGAAATTATTTTGGGCTCATTTGGATGCTATCAGCCCTAGAGTGGCCTTGGATACCTTGATTAATTTTTCTCTAAAGGAAGAAAAGCAGCAACAGATTAAAAAAAAAAAAACAAAAACCACAGTCACAAAAGCCTTTAGTGTGACCCGAAACATCTCCTGAAGATGGGAAGCAAGAAAGCAAAGTTTTTCCCAGCTTTATGGGTGATACCAACCCTTGAAGAGTTGAGCACTGTATGTTTCCTTTCCAGTTTGTGCTTGTAGGGAAGCAGAGGAGCAGGCAGGAAATGCAAAGGACCCCTAAGGGACCCAGCTGGAACTTCCAGTGAATTTCACAATAGAGCATGGACTTGTTTTTACTAAGGTGGGAAATAAACACAGGCATCCTCTCCGTTACAGCCCATCTTTGTGGTAGGTGACAGATGTCAGCACCTTCCACCTTGTTTTCTGCATCAGCACATCAAAGAGCAATCGTACAGGTGATGAGGAATCTGAGAGAAACACCAATGTCTCCAATTTCTTGAGATGAAGGCCTTGCAAAAGTTTCCAGAAGAGGACCGGTGAAAATTCTCCTTACTGCCATATGAGCAGAGACTGAGAAAGTTGGCAACTTCAGCAGGAGGGAGAGAAAACCTGGAGGTTTGTCTAGATTTTTTTAACTGAGAACTTTGGATTGACAGAAAAATGCACGAGGAGATATGGTTGACCCTTCCCATTGCATCTTGCTTTCTTCAGTAAGTATCACTCTATTGTGCCCTGCAATCCCTCTCTAGTTCATCTGATATCCATACAAATGTGATGCAGAAGTACTTAACTTAGTGTTACATGGTGTGTCAGACGAAAAGCCAATCAGAAATGGTGATGCTGAAGATAGAATGCTAGTCCTTGTAACAATATTTGTGTTTTAAGTGTTATTTTCCTCCCTTTTCCTTCCAGAGATTTCTAACATTCTCAGCCAGAATTCACTTGTGCTTCAGGCGGGAAGGAGTTGCGCAAGCCCGCAGGCATCACTAGGTAGTGCAAGTAATCTGCCAGCTCCAGCACTGCTCTTCCAAGCCTGAAGGGGTATCAGCTTCCAGCTCCCGACTGTGGGCTGGACACCTCGGGGGGAGAACGACAAGCCCGGGTTACTTTGCAGAAGCCCAAGGAAGCAAAGCGGAAGTGTTTTGAATTAGAATGGGAACGAAACAAAGCTGCATTGCTGTATGCCCCTGCAACAGTCATGCCTTACAGTACAGGTATATTTTAGATGGGGTAGAAAGTTTCTGCAGGGTAAAGTTTTCTCATGCTGCAACAGTGTTTAAAGAAATACTTTTGATTTGCTTAAAGATATAGGTACCTGGTAACAGAAACCTGAGCAATGGAGTTGAAAAACCAGTTCACTTGCTAGCAAAACTGTCTTGTATTCTATTCATTAGCCATCTGGAAGATTATCAACTCAGTATCATGGTTAGAGTGAGGTTTCCAGAAGTTTGGTTGTTAGGTATGTAAATGAAGTGTCTGATATTTCTAAATATTACTCTTTCTAATTCTTCAATCTAATGATTGTGGAAGGTGCACAACACTGAGTTTTCACAGGAAATCAGAACCAAATGCATTTTTCACAAAGTTCCAAGTTAATGAATCTCTTCTAGGCAAAAATAGTGTCAGAAACATGAGCACATTTTTAAGCAGCTGTGAAGTTTTACACATGAAGAAAATGAGCAGTTCTTAGGAAATGAATAACAGTTGTAGCAGAACAGGTATATCATTCGTTTATGTGATACTGAACAGGCCCATCAAGAAACCTTCTCTGTTACCCTATTGTGAGAAGTCAGAACATCGTACAGAACATTGATGATGTTGGTTTCTGTGTGTCTGCAGATAATCTGAAAAGGAAATGCGTCTGAGAGGAATTGCAACCTGAAGCAAACTTTCTCTGAATAACATCTTTCCAAGAACATCCAGAAAAGCAGATGCTGTCAAAGCCAGGAGCCAAATGACAACTCAGTTGGTTATAAACCACTGGATTTGCTTCCACCTGATAAGAATTTGGTTGTCAAAAGAAAATCTTATGAAGATCAAAGTGAACAAACAAATCTGGACAACTGCATTGTGGTTTTGGTTTTGTGGGGTTTTTTAACTCCTAAGGGATATTTCTGAGCATTTCTCTGAAGTAGGATTTGAAAATGTTGAACAGTGTTGAATAGCATAGCTTCATTTCAATTTCTCTCACTGTGGAGTTGAAATGTTTACTGTAAAGAATGCAATTTACATTTTTGTTGAAGTTATTTTTTCCAATGGAAAATTTTCAGCTGATTCAGCTGATTTGTATGCTTTGCCTTCTTTCATCTCTTTCCTTTCGGTTTTCATTTGTTCTCTGCATTGTGTCTTGTCATTAATGGGTTATAATGCTGCTGATTGTGAGCTTGCATTTATATTGCACTTTTTCTAGCCAGCAAATACACAGTGTGTGCTTATTTCAGAAAGTGAGCAGATAAGAGCCTTGGTCAATTAGGAATTTCTTTACCCCATTATGTACTTATCCTCACATTAGTGATAGTAAGACCAAGGAAGAAGTTTTCTAGGAGTCTGTTGAGGCTGGCCGAATGTTTTCACTGGAATACTTTCACACCCACAATGTTCCTCAGTTATTCTAAACCCCCACAACTTTAGCAGGAACAGAATTGGGATTTTTAGTGAAAATCCATAATTTTCTTTTCATATTTTCAACAAGATTTTAATTGAGTATTTTTAGAAAAAAGTAGTGTTAAACATGTCCTGGTTCAGCAGGTGGGACCAGTTTATCACTGTGTGTGGGTAACCAAAAGCTATGTATCCTACACCCTCTATTCATTTCCCGAGAACTGTTAACAATGGACCATTTGCAGCAGCTGCCCAGGGCACACCTGACTCCTTAGGATGTGAGCTGGGTATGAAAGACACCTGTGAGATAAGAGCTGTGATAACTCCCTTCCAGGGAGTTGTTAGCACCTTCACACCCAGCCTGAGGGGGCGTGTCTGCTAATGGGCCAGCAGCAATTTCAAAATACCCCATGACTCAGAGAGTCAGATGATCTGTTGTGTAACTCCCCACCCTGGGGGAGGTACTGGGTGCTCCCCACCTGGATCTGAGGGTAGATAATCTGTGGGTTTGAAGACCTTGGGGAACCAGTCAT
>JAOXXN010000471.1:27724086-27769724 GCA_026770055.1 Myrmophylax atrothorax | reverse complement strand
GAGGAGGAAGTCTTTGATTCTGTATTGGGCAGTTGGCATTTTGCCAGCTCAACCCAAGACAAGGTGACACTACTTTGGTCACTTTATATTATATATCTTAAGTTAGAGGTCTGTTGCTGGAAGTTTTGGCTAAGGGTTGCTGGAAGACACTTTCTGAACAGCTGCTGGATGAAAAAAAAAGGAAGACAGGCCTTCCATGAACAGAATGTCCCTGTCACCCTCTGCCCTGGATAAACTTTTGTTTCCATATGTATGTGCCAGGTCTGGCAACGTCAGTGCCTTGGCAAGTATGAACTGTGTTCTGTTCACAAGAGCTTTTGCAGGGTACAGAGCAAAATAGCCCATCTCAAAAGGTAGAGCTGGAGAGGGGATACACATTTCAACCAGCAACTGTATATGAAAAAAAAAGCATTTTGAATTCCCATGCCCAAACTCTTCTTCTTCTGAGATGTGAAAGTACTCCTCTGAGAGGTGAGGTGAGGTACCTGACAAATCATTCCTGTGTCAGAGAGAGGGTATGGTGCTGACACTCATTTAACCCTAAGGAGTAAAGCAAAGAGCGGTAATTTATTTCAAATCTCAGCCCTTTAGAATGCAGGCAGAAACTGCTTACATATAAAAACCTGCCCCTTGATTGAGATGTTTCATTAACTATATGAAATGGGACAAGGGAAAAACACTTGGGAAACCAGTGAGATTTAGAGGCAAAGAGCGAATTCAAAGAGATGATTTGAAGGTTATGTGGTAAAATGCTTGGTTTCTTCAACTAATTAGGGCTGCTCAGACTGTTGGGGAATATACAGTTTCTAGGTCATATTAAGTTTAAGAAGCTTCTTCTTTAGCCAATCAAAAAATAAAGCTTGGCTGAACCATTTTTGCAGTGTAGTTATTTTCATTTATTCATGCCATATACTTAGCAACCAGATAAGGCAGATGCATCAACCAAAACCAAAACTGAAACCAAACCCAAACTCACAACAGTTCATTTTTCTGTCCCACCTTGAAAATCCCCTAAGTGATTTTGAGCTGTAAAACTTCATATATGATGCTTAAAATGTACTTCTTTGGCTGCACCTGATGATGGTGGATGCTGCTGAGTTTCCTATGCTCTGAAAACATGAACAAAAAGTGCAGATGGCCCGATCTTGGGTTCTGTTCATCTGTCTGTTGTGGTGGAGGATGTTACTCAGGACTTTTAAATGGGAAGTCTTTGCTTATGTTTTTCATTCTGCTGAGTCATACAGTTGATTGTTCCAGTTTCAGGACAGGTTCTGTAACGACAGCTGATCTTGGCATCCTCATCTTACACAACCATCTAGTGCTCAACAAATAATGTTAGCAACAAATAATCTTCTTTTGAGTTCCTATCAAGGCTGGTTCAACCATTCACACCTCCCTGCTCCAATGAGTTCTTCTTTAGTTATGTACCAGCATCATTATCTGGTATTTGCAGGCATGGGGCATAGCTTGCACACAGAGAAAAGTGTGGGATGAAAACAGTGAGAAAATACATCCCACTGAATAAAATGGGATTGAAGTCTATGAAAAATATAGCTTTTCTTACTTTTGTTCCTTAATTTTTTCCTGACAGCAGAGTCTTTACTGTCAACTGCTTCTGTAGTTGGGCTATTAATTTCTTTTTCTTGAAAAAGCTGGCATTTTCACCTTCTGTTTGTGTTTCATTCTGGTTTTTATTAAGCAAATGAAAAGAAACTTCTATTTTATAATGAAATGGAAACGTAAATTCAACTTGTAAGCAGGATTTTTTTGCTTTACCTAACAATTTTATCAAAGGTGTGTCAAAACTGTTGTTTCAGATTTTGTGAAACAAGAGTCTTTGGGCTTTCAACCACGTTCCAGACTACTCAAGTGGAATCATAGCTCTCTGACCCACTGATTTCAGGCTCATTCATGATGTTCTTCACATTGGTTTTAATTCAAAGCCTTTTATTTAAAATTGAGGCTTTCTGTTTCTTTGAAGTGCACAGTGCTCATTTTTCATAACATCTGATTCTTGCGGGAGTGGTACCCCTGCCTCAGGTATGCCAGCAATGAAGGATATATTTACTGTCCATTTCCATAGTGTCTGCAGCAGTGGTTCCTTTGGGCTCCTGGCAGGGAAGGCCTCCTTAGGTACAGCCTAGAATATGATACAGGTCTTCACACTGTCTCTGCACACTCTTACGGAATCAAATCCCTCTAATTCTCTGTGCTGTTCCTGGTGGTGTCAGTGCAAGATAAGGCCTATACTTACAAGGGCTGCACATGTTCAGGACCCTGGAGAGGTAGTGAGCCAACTAACCTGTCAGCACCACAGAGATCTGTCTCGGATTTACCTCTGGTTTTCTCTTCAGGAAAGAATTACACATTGGAAGAAAGGGACAGTCCCCGCTATCCTCCACCCTTTTTTTTTAATGTACTAGAATGCATGAAAGACAGTTATTCCTTTCAGACCTTTTCCTTTTTCTAATAAAAGGCCTAATTTCCAAGAAGACTGGAGTGCAAATTACCTTCTCTGTTCAATTACAAAATCTGATCAGTGTCTTTTCTTTTTTCACTGCTAATAAAAGCTGTTGAAGTAAAGCACCCATCTCTTGTTATGGAAAAACAGGCAGTAAGTCACCTTGAGATTAAAATATATATTGCTATATCCTTTCTTGGGAATGTAGAGCAGTAATTGCTTAAGAAAATGACAGCGGGGACTAGATGGAATGCTGTATTTTTGTGGAACATTTCCAGGGGTAATGGTGAAACCCTTCCCTGATTTCAATGAGCAAAGTTCCACCAAGCTGCTTCTCTGGCTGATGTAAATTATCATGTCTTCATTGAGGTCAATGGCCCAGTTCCTTCAGCTCTCTTAACTTGGGGTAGTTCCCTGAAATATAAACTACAATACAGTCAGTTTAGATGAGTACCACAACACAAGTGCATGAGGTCAATAACTGATGTTCCAGGCTGCCTGCTGGGATTTGCTCTTAGGACAGCATGGGAATTTGGTGTGGCCTTTGCTGGCCATGTAGCAGGTTGAGAAATAGCCAAGCAAAGATGTGTCAGTTCTTCAGGTTATTTTGCTGCCTGTCATGGCTAATATCAGCTAATCACACCTACACTTTCTGGAAAAAGGAAAAAAATGAGGGGGATGGAGGTAGTTTTAGAGCAATAGGGACTTGAATTACAAAGTTTTTCTAGTCCTTATGGTTCTGCTTCAGTTTTGTTGGGATCAAACAATTAGTAAAGCAAAGGCTGGTCATAGTGCTGTGCTACTAAAGTTTGAAGAAAAAACCTTAAGACTTTGCCGCTACAGGTGAAAACTAGAGATTCATGGTTGTTAAACAAAGCAGAAGCCAAGAATAGGTTAGGGGTAAAGTGTTACAATCAGATAATATCTGAAAACTCAATAGAGTGCCCTTCAAAGGGCAGGTTGTCATATATTAAGTATCTACAGAAACACTCCAGGGGCAGGAAAACTCAGAATAAAGGTTGAATGTTTAACCCCTAGATTTAAAACATTCTCTGTGCACCTTACAAAAGCAGACAGAAAATACACACTGCTTGTTGTGAAGGGATTTTTGTTTCTGTTTTTTTTTTAATCTGTATTCACACATTTTCGAAAGTCTATTTAAATATGAGATACTATTCTGTTTCAGCAATGTATGATCTTCATTGTATTTTTATGTGGCAGAGAACTGTTGGCTTTCAGACTTTACAGTTCAGAAATGGAAGTGACTTGGATAAGCCTGGCACTGTTAACACAGACAAACCTTTAAGCAGTTCAGCTTGAATTCTGAGATCAAGCCCTATAGATTACTATCTGGCCCTCAAACCTTACCATACATTAACCTCATCCACACAAAGAATGCTAATAGTTTTCCTTTTCTTTCTTCATGAAATATTCGGACTCCCCAGGGGAGTGGTCACAGCACCAAGCCTTCCAGAAACATTTGGACAATACTCTCAGGGTCAAGGTGTGATTTTGGGGGTTGTCCTGCGCAAGGCCAGAAGTTAGGCTCAATAATCCTTGTGGGTCCCTTCCAGCTCAGGATATTCTATGACTCTATGATTCACGACAAGCCTTTCATAGCAGACTTAAAAACTGTAAACGTCAAGCATGAGATTTCAAGCTGGAATCGATATTGAATTTCTGTGCAGACACATGTGTAGTCAGAGTGAAATCATGAAAATATTTGAGTATTTAGGCTTACATTTGTGTGACTGTAGACTCTGGGGCCAGTGATGGGATGTGTAGAAAGATAGAAGAGATTTTTATTCCATGATTGAGGAGGTACCCTTAAAAGAGATAATTCTGGTTGGGACTCTGCCTCAGCTTCTTTTAGTGTCTGCCCAGCATGATACTAGAAGCCAGGGTCCTGGTTCTAAACACTGTCCCTTGAAACCCCTAGAAGGACAAAATCCATTTGCAGGCTTCATTTTTTATTTTTCTCATTTTAGACTCTTGTGTAGAGTAAAAAGGCAGCTTAGGCCAGTTTGAGGTGCCTAAATATAGGTATATAGAGTGAAATACTTCATTCTGACTATGAAGGTGAAGTTGAGGTAAGGGTGCTTTGCCTCTGTTCATCTTTTGCAAGGAGAGTACATTCACTCCTAAACAAGCTAATGTTGTAGCTGCTTTAAAGTGTATCCTGAGCTCTTTGAAGGATTGTCTGCTACACCAGTGATTTGAGAAGCAAGTGGACCAGAGATGATGTTAGCACGTCAAAGAGGCTGCTCCATTTTCACAGTGAGAACTCTATTTGAAGTTCTGTGTTTAATGGTGTGAGACTCCATAGACCTCTGAATTGCATGCTGTTATTCCAGGTGTGCATTGTCACTATAGGAATGCAATTTCACAGTCGTCAAACATTTTAAGTTCATCAAGTGCTAATTATAGTAGAGAGGATGACAGCAGAATCTTCAAAGCCCTGTGGACAGAAAAGCTTATTGATCATACAATTGATTTTTATTTCTTGGTATTGAGCAGCAGAGCTGCCTGCTGTTGTACAATCTGGGGTTTTTTTAATCTTATAGTCCTTATACTAGACTAATGATATGGCTGAGCTCACCCTGATACAGGGCATTGTTTGAGTGGCGTATAACTTGAGGTATTGTACTGCACTACTGCAGCTCTCCAAAATTGCTCTCTCTGTTATTTCTCTTCTAGAGAATGTGCTGCTTTCTCTAGACCTTTCCCCTGGAGCTATATGTCCAATGATGATGTCTCAGGGGCTGAAATAAGCCAACTTGGAGCTTGTGGTGTGCTGATGTCAACTCACATCACCTCCATTGGCTTGGTGAGTTTCTGATCTGAGAGAGGACACTCATTGTGGTTTGGGCACTGCTCCTGAGATTTACTGCATGTGATCTGAGTATTGACTCACTAGGAGCATCAATCAATCACAGTATCAAGCTACTCATCTTTGCAATAGAAAATAAGCTGAGAAATGGTGTTTGCTCTACTAACTGCCACAAACTGTCAGCTTTCTGCAAAGCTGCTGAGGAACAGGAAAAAGTGAACAAGGGGTCCTGCCATTCCTGTATACTGCTTCCCCTTGTGACTTGCTATGGCTGATCTCTCCCCTCTTATTTTCTTTTCTCCATTCTGTCTCTGTTAGCTGCTGCTTGCAATGGAAAGATAAGCACAGATACCTACAAAGCTACCAGTTAAGGACTTACATGCTCACAATGGATTTTGATTTTAATGAGCCATGCAGAGCAGGCAACAGGCACCCCCAGAGGATTCATCCAGGGCTTGTGCCAGATTTCTATTGAAATAATTGGAAAGATTTCCACTGACTTCTGTAAGGTCCGGTTTCCTTTCTAATTGCACCCTTTGATGTTTCTCAGGGACTTGAATCCAGGAAGCTGTATATGCTGTGCTCATGTACCCACAACTCCCTAATGTCCTTTCTGTGCCAGGGCTCTGGAGAAACAGTCTGTTTGCCAGAAGCACTTTGGTCTTCTGGGTACATTAGTTATACACCTCAGGGCTTCAGTTTCCCCTTCTGCAAAGATACAGATAATGATAGTTGCTTCTTTAAAAAAAATGCCTGAAGCATTTTTATTGGTTTTTTAGAGGAGCTGATTGCTTCCATTGTTAGTTTGAGTGACTGGACAGTGAAAAAGGCAGATGAGCAAGATCTAAATGGATATGTCTAGTTTCAGTGCAGCTACATTGATGTTCCTCTGAGAACCCACATGTTGTGGCAGACAAAAATCAAACCACTGTTGGGCCAGGAGTTAGTTTAGTTAAACAGTCTCTTTACTGTCAACAGCTTCTATTTTGGATAAGATCTTTGAAAGCTGTCAGGATTGACCAAGTGTGATCACATTGAAATCAAGTGCCAAAAATCAACTGCATTAGGAAGGAAGGTCGACTACTGCAGAGCTTTATCGTAAAGACCATCCTGAATGCATAATGAGTCTTTGGTTTAAAGGGTGTTTCTGCTAGCTCCTTCTGTTAGTTGTTTTCTTTAAGAATTCAGGGGAAAGTAAGAAAAGAAGGGCATTTAAGATGCAAAGAGACAAAGCCATGTTAAGTTTCATTTACAGAGATGAATTGGAAACAGGTGCTTCACATAACCAAGGGCCACCATTCTGTGAGAGAACCCTTGAAAGTCAAGAAAAATGAATTTTGAAAAGCAAGAGTATATTCAGAAAGATAGCGATAATCAGGCCCTTTCTGTGTCTATTAAGGGAAAAAGACAACAACCTCAAATGCAATGGAGACATTAAAATTGACTCTGTAAAAAGCAATTATTTATTTATTTTTTATTTCTTTGAAATAATTTCAAACCAAAAGGCAGAAATAATTGAAGCATTTACACAATATATCAATAATACCTCATTATCCAGCTTTGCTTCAATCCACTGATTTCAATTTTCTCTTGAACAAGTGGCATTTAACAGAAGACTTAGCATATGAATGGGGAGGGGGGAGAGATGTAAAATGCATACTGTAGATTTACATGTCTTAGGATGCCAAATAGCCATCAAAACTAATTGTTTCTAAAATGCTTTATAAACCTTATCTTATGTGTTGACCCTAATCAGAGCAATTAATTTCATAATGAATTCTTTCTACACACACCCTATCTTATTATTATCCTTAGTCTAAATTAATAACATCATGATAATAATTAGTAGATATGAAATTATCTCTTCACTACTTCTCATTGCCATGTGGGCTTGATAGAAAAGAGCAACAAGGATGACAATTAGAGGAAAACGTCAGCTGTATTGATTGTTGTGCACCTTAACTCTAGCATCTGCAAAGTAGGTTTTATTTAAGTCTGAATCTTTTATATTCTCCCTCTATTTCTATTTTTTGTATTTTATTTCAACAGTTTTCCTTCCTGCAAGAGGCAACATCTCTCCCTCAAAGCTCACAACAAAAAGATTAAAGTAGAATTTTGGAGCCTGATTCAAAGTGGGCTGATGCCAGATTTTGGAGCAAATGAGCAGTAGGGAGATTTAGGAGAGGACCAGCACCTGGGAAACCATCTGTAATCTCTAAACTCTTCTTAATCTTTCAGTCTTCCAGAAACCTCAGGGGAAGTGAACATCTTTATATCTTGGACTATGATTCTATGGCCTCATTAAGACAAATTGATTTGAGTAAGATGCTACTTTCATAGTGCCAGATCCATTTCTTTCTCTGCCTCACTACTTAATCATGGGAAGGTAGTATGAGAGGAATTGCCCAGGTTTGGAAGAGTACAAGACAGACATGAAACACACCCTTAACCCTATTATTAATTGCCTTTACTGAATACACTAGTGTGTTTCAATCAATTACTGAAATAACTCTCCTTTATTCTCTGAAGGCAGAAAATCTCTATCTAGTGGTATGACTGTAAGATGACGGTCCCTGCCAGGCCACAGCCCTGCCTTTAGGCCCAGTTCTGTTACAGTCTCAGAATTTCTACTCTCCTTTATTCAAAGTCACTTTTCCAGCCTGTGCAGGCACAAGACAACATGGCATACCTGCATTAACAAATTATTGCCTGAAGCCAACAGCTTGAACAGGGACTGAAACAGGACAAGACACATGGAAGAATTGCTTCAGTATGTTTTATTCATGTGCCTGATGATGATGTATGGTCTACAGCTTTATGGTGGTTCAAAACAAGAAGTTGTTGGGGTTTTGTTTTTTTTAATTATTATTCCAAAAAATGGTACTGATGAAGACCACGAAATATTAAGCACAAAAAGTTCTCTGAACCAAAAGATATTGTCTCTTTGGTTTTTTTAGTGCAAGCAGAAGAGCTCAAACCTTAGCCTCTCATTCTGAAAACTGAAGTTGGAAGAGCACATTCCCTTGATGCCATTTCAAAAAGAAATAGCTAACATTTCCCCTGCAAAGGGAGGTATTTTGATATTTTGCAAAGAAAGCCTATGACAGAATCACATTGCTGTCAGTCAAGATGAAGGCACAGCTATCATGGAAATAAAGTCCCTTGTGTGTCTCTTTTTTCCTAAACCAGTTGTGAACAGCTTTTAAACTATCATTGTATTTTTGAAACTAGCATCTTGAAGTGCTGCCTCTAACACAAAATCTGCAATTCAGTGTGTAGGTTAAGATGTTAAGTACAAAATGTGGACTTGATATTCAGAGAATGCTTCTTTGTCATTGGCAGCGCTAGTGTGAATCCTAGATCGTCACACCACATTTACGGTGCTGCACACGCAGGCAGCAGGAAAGATCCAAAAGCCCTCTGCTCTGCCCACAGCAAGGGTATATCTGAGATGTGACTGTGACCTGCCTGACGGTCCTTGCATGTAAAAGGTGAGGGTCTACCATCAACAAAGACATGGCACAGAACACAAACTCCAGAACCCATAAGAATGAGCACTTCTACAGAAACAGTGGTCAAACAATCAATTTCTGCTTCACTTATGTTGTCCTAACTATTTTTTCAGTGTTCAAAAATTAAAATAAGATCATAGGTAGCCCAAAAGCTACCTCACAAAGCCTCTAAGTACTTAATTAAGTACCTCCTGACACCTGAAACACCTCTGCAGAGCTGTAGTCAAGCAAAGGGCTGAGAAGGTGTGGAGTCAGTCCAGAGCATGTGTTTCTGCCTTAGCTCCACTAGAGTGCAGCTTTGACACAGCTAAAGCAGAGAAAAGCTGCTCAGACCAGGGGTTCAGCGTGAAAATTATCTCAGCATGCCTTTATCCCACCTAGTGTTGTCTCACTGAGATTAGGATGCAGACTCTTACTCGTGTATAAATCCATATTCATTTTTTGAGTAGAACGGATACTAAAGAATAAGAAGTCCTGTTAAAGAACAGACCTTTAAGATTCAGATCAGAGATTTTGATTAGACACTGAAACCCAAGTTTAGTACTGACTGTACTGGAACTATGCAAATGTGTAATGTTTGACATATGCTTAGTGGTACATGTTTGAATTGCCTTGCTGAATCAGAATTACCTTTAATATAAAATGTGGAAGTGACAGGAAATTTGCCAGAATTGGGTAAGATATGATCAGCTTTTGAGATTGCACTGTTCAGTAAATTATATTGATCCTTTAATACAGAAAGCACAGCTAAGTTTTTATATTGTGTATGTTTTCAGTGAGCTCAGAGAAAATTCTAAAATGAGATTAAACTATTGAACTTTCTGCGAAAGAAGAAAACAAAGTGTTCTTATGTTCTGATACTTAATTTAACAAATGGTTGCTTTCCAAATACTGAATCATCAATTCATGCAGTGCTTCTGTCATCTGTCAGAAAAACCCCGTTGCCTACCCTCTTCCAAACAGTTTTAACAGGAATACCTTTAGCTGCCAAAACTGTTTCACCGAAACCCACTGATATGTGCAGCTGTACTGTTTAGAGTACTTCTAAACATGTGCAGCATACCACAGTCATAAGGTGATTAAATTTCCCCTCTGAAAAATAGATTTTATAACCTGGCCTCCTATGGTGTGATTCACACCCCAGCGAAAGTTGCAGTCTCCTTCCCTACCTTATGCACCTGGGCCTCCTGCATCAGTTCCTTTTTATGTTCCAGAGGAGCAGATCTGGATAGACATACTCTGTATAGAAAGCTTGTACAGAAAACTCAGCTAGTACATGGGCATGTCCCTTGCACACAACTGAGAGAAACTGGCCAGAAAAATGAAAAAAAAATTGTAACTTTATCTGTCTCTCTCAACTGCAGGAATAAATGACTGGTCAAACCTTACAAGATATATTTAAATTAAACCTAGCTAATAAGAAACATTAGTTTATCTAAGGTGAATCATCAGGTTTCAATTCATTTCACCCAAGCCTGTCAGAATATTCAAATAGCCGTACTAAACACTGAAATAACTAGTGTTTTTCAAGTTCAAAAAAAAAAGGCCTGTAACTTTCATAGAAAGTACAAATCCTACATCTTTAACCAGCTGTAAAGTATTGTAACTTACAAATTTTCTATGAAATATCAATAATTATGAAAGTTCTTATAGGAACATCAGGAGAATTGTTTTTCTGCTGCTTCTTTTGGGGACTCTTATCTTTGTGCTAGTATTAGCCACACTTTTATGAAATAATTTTGCTACAGGCAAGTAGTAGATAGTTTGTGAAAGCATTTGGATTGTCCTCACTTGAATCATTGTCTTCTGATAGATTGTCTTCAGAACTGTTTGGTCTGCAGCCGGCCAGGCACATGACAGTCAAAAGCCTTTTTTTAATCCTAATCCCTGCTCTCTTAAAGATGTGCTTCTTTAGAAGCTATGCTGTAGAGCCATGCTTTCAGAAATAGCTGTCATCTACAATAACTGAACACAGGATAAATCAAGCTTATTATTTCATTGAGAGCAGAGGGGGACCTAGCTGAGCGCTTTACAAGGTAGCCTGAAATATTCTCAAGGTTCAAAGAACCTTGGACCAGCTCCCAGTAATTCAGAAAGCCAGAAACTCTTCCAAAGTGTTTCCTATGTCAGGAATGCTGACTGAGCTGCTCAGAAAGTTATGTCATATTTGCCTCAAGGTAGTACCTCAGCTGGCTGTGACCGTTACTCACCATATCCTTTTGGAAAAACCCAGCCTTAAAAACTGGCAGGTGGGAAAAGGCAGGATGAAGAGAGGAATACCCTTAGGTCTCTGTTCAACAGAGTGGATCTCTGCCAATTGAAACAGAACCAATGAAAGCAAAAGCTACTTCTATATAAATGGTAGCTTTTACTATGCCTCCTAACAATGTTTTGCCCTCACCAAGAAAGGACTGTGATTGTGACATTCGTGGTACCACAGACATATTACTGCTACGTTTAGTTTGTGTACCTAATTAATGCTGGAATGTCTCATGGCTCACTGCAGCTTTCCATCACATGAAGCCTCTTCACATTATTTATGCAACTGCTAAGTGGCACAGAAACACATCCAAAGGAGAAGCAGAGAGGAACAAATGGCTAAAGAAAGGTCAGGGCAGTACCCTATGGCTGCTTGGCTGCTTCCTAGGAACGAAAAGAAAAATTCTGCTCCTTTTGAACCCCTCCTTTTGTGTTCTTTGTTAGCAAAATTAGTTTATGGGTTGTGACATTGAGGGCTTAATTTTCCTTTTATTGCTTTGGAGGGCCACAAATACACACAAAGCAATAAAGGAGAAATATTAATGTAGATGTTCACTTTTAAAGCTGCCAGCAATTGGCTGTCACACAGACAGTATCATTTCTCTTTGTGCTTTATGCTGCAGACGCTCTCAAATCAGGGTAGGACACTTAAATGTATTCTGCATGTTTTAGGAACATCTGTTGGCATATCATCATCAGAGAACAAATTTGCCAACCCCCATCAGAAACCCCACTAATACATGTTTATATCAAGAGTCCAGGCAGCATTTAGCAGGAGCTCAGCATTGACTTGAAGCTTGTTTTTTTTGGTCATGGTGTACCAGCCTCTGAAATCTGGCACATAGGAAAAGGTCTATAGTCTGACTAGTGGAACAGAACAGGTTTTCTAAGATGAGCCATGTAATGGATGAGTAGGTTTGAAGTAAATATAAGGAAATGCTTTCTAATACAACGTGCAGTTATTCTATAGAACTTGCCACCATTTGGTGGTGTGTGTGCTAAGAGCTTACAAAGGTTCAAAAAGTGACTGAATAAATTCAGGAAAAATAGAAAATTCACTGGAGAGTGCTAATCCCTTCACGATCTCCCATTTAAGGGGCCTTATGTCTTGGATTACTGTAAGATTTAGTGTACCTGGGAAATACTGCTTTGATCTTGCTTTGGTCTTACCCTTGTACGTAGGCATCTGCTTCTCCAAAACAACCCAAAAACAAGTAGAGCATTTTGCATGACAGAGAGGAATAGATTTCACAGATGCCTGTTCTGCAGTTAAACCCTTAAAACTAAACAAACACTCGTATCATTTAACATAATTTTACATATAGTCAGTCATGAAGTTTTCATCTAAACTGCAAAGATTCCTGAGTAGCAAGCCCAGGATGACAAATTTCTTCTTTGAATATGACATACTGTGATGAGCCATTGATCGAGTTAAAAATGACCCAGCACACACTCTGTTTTGGATGAAACAAAGGCACAAAGGTGGACTTTTTATTGAGGGATAACTAGGGTATTTATAGAATTCTGAGGGAAGGTGCTGAAATTTGGCTGTGATTGGGCAAGGGTAGGGGTGGAGTAAGTAACTAGGCAACTGGATAGCCAATGGGGGACAACTCGTCCATGACGGGAAAACTAACCAATGGGAAACCATGGACTAGGGCAGGGGCAGAAAAGGGTAGGAGGGAAGAAGTAGCCCAGATCCCTGTGGGGACCCTCAGCGAGTCCTGGATGCTCCCATGTGGCATCGGCAGCTGCATCGGCAGCGCAAGGTGCTCAAGAAAGACAACCTCGGGGACGATCCCCTGGCAGGGCCACCCCAGCCCAGAAAGTGGCCCCTGCACCTCAGTGACATGGTGACAAACCAGAGACAAAGCTATAAGGGGAATAAATGTGAGGGGCAACAACCACGCAGGGGGACAACCATGCAATAAAACTTTCAGAACCAAGAACCGTACAATACCGCATAACTTTTAAGTTTCAACAACAAAAGTATCTCATATATGTAGCTGGTCTGGTCTGGGTTGAACCTCAGCATTGCCCTCCTTGTAGGTCCATTTTCTGAAATGTTCTTTACAATCCTCATATGATAAGCATTCTCCCACAATACTGTTTCATTTAAAATCAAACCCATACAGACATGAAACGTTTGCTTTATATTTTGTGAATCCCAAAAATATTGCAGTGACACATGGATTGTCTGATCTGCAGAAAAATTCCACTCAAAATATTTTCCTTGTCCTGAAAGGCTTCTAGCCTGTAACTCTTTAGCTTTTCAGATATGTGGCTCTCATGTATGTTGGCATGTTTGCTCTATGTTGATATTGAGCAAACAGACACCATGACAAAAGAGTCTTATTTTTAAGAAGCCCATCATGAAAATGTAGATCAAGAAAAAAACCTATTCTAAGTGTTTCCAGTTAAGGCCAGAAACATAATTAAATGAGGTTTTGAAGGGCAAAGTGAGAGCGTAAAAGAAAATGAGGAGAGTGAAGGGGAAGAGTTCAGATGAGGTTAGAGATTTTCTAAAAAAAAGAAAAAAGAGCCAATGCATTAAAACCCATACTATGAAGAAAAGGCCAGTGGCCTTGATGATAGACTAATGGTTTTGTGGGGCAGAGGTGTAACTGTGTTACACTTCACAGCTCTGACATGACCTAGGCTGACTGACAGTCTTTCTTTCCAATTTCCCAACCACTAAGGTTTTAATTTGGTTCAAAATGCCTCTGCTCTCTCCTGAATGTTCATTTCTTCCTGTTTAGAAAAATGTCATAAATCCTTTAAGGGTATAATGAAAAAGTCTGTGTGCAATTTGGTTTAAAACACAAAGAAATCCAGATTCTGATTGTCCATCTCCTTTAAATTTCTAATCTGTACAGTAGGTGCATCATTTTTAGCAGTGAACTGACTTTGCCATACATGTTTTTTGCAGGATATTAAATAGTTTTTAGTTGTTGAATATAATGTTCTTCAGACTGCTAGAAAATATGTACCGTCTAAGCCAAATGCAGTTTGAAAATATTGTGATTAGCTATTTACAGTTTTTGTCAAGGTGTTTTGGTCTGTGCTAGGCTGTGTTGACTTGCAAAGGTTCTGAGCCAGAAGAGGACTTCATAGTGCTAAAATGTCCTTGATATAATTTGGCTCCTAGATGACCTTTAAACTTTAGTAAGAGCTGTGTAAGGCTGACACCAAGCCCAAATAAGTCTTTTGAGTGAAATCTTTCAAAGATAATAACTCTGTTAAAAGACACTAAGGTTTCATGAAAATGTGCTTACTGGTATCAGCTGATATCCAGGATTTTTGTCAGGGCTTGAGAGTGCAAACAAGAAGAGTAAAGTACTGGGCTGTATTAGTGAAACACAAACATCAGGTTTCAGATAAACAGTTAGTCTCTGCCATAATAATCTGAAATTAAGTACTCAGGCTTAAACTAACACACACTGTGAGAAAACAACCGTAAACATGCAGAACAACCAAGCAGCAGTGCCTTAAAATGAAAATAAGGGAAAAATTTCCTGGGATTTTCCTGTCTTTAGTGTAGCCCTTCTGTGAATCATGTCAACAATATTAACACTGACTCCAGTGGAGCGACCTCTCCGTTAGAGCTGAACAGTTACAACCCCTGCTGCACATGTGAGCATATACTGCCAGTTACACTTGACCTGAGCAATGGCACGCACAAATTGGGCTCCTCCAGCAGGAGTTGTTGGCACATGTAGCTGTCAGAGTCTTCATCTCCTAGCCTGACAGTCTAGCTAAATTCTTAGAAAGTGACAGAAGAAGAAAACTGTCCCCAGGCTGTGAATGAAGCTGCATGGCTCACTGGTATCACCAGGATTTGATTAATGATTTTAAACACTCATGTTCTGGTGTAGGACTTATGGGAGCCAATCACTTCATACTTCTGAAGAGGGAATGGCACTGTTTGTTAGGACTTCCCATACCAGGGAATCAGAAATGCAATGCCCTCACTGACTGTCATATGTTGGTGGTCCCTTCAGTCCTTTATCCAGTAGTTCACACTACCTTAAATGTCTTAAAATGTTCATTTATTACAGCAATATCCAGAAGGAAGGATCACATTCACAAAATGCAGTGGAAAGACCCGTTGCCTTGGCATTGGTGGCAATTCATATGACAACAAAGGCATTTGTGTCTTGCAAGCAGTAAAACCTGATTGCATTCCCTCACACTTCCTTCCTCTTCAGCTTGTGTGCACTTGTGAGGAAACAACCCATTTCTCCTACCAAGCAACCCATTTCTCTCTCACTCTTGAGAGAAATGCAGAATTAATGTCAATTTTGCTCCCAGATCTACCACCCTATTCTCTAAATCCACATCTGATTAGCACCATGCAAACTCCAGGAGGCACACAAGCATTCAGAGTTGCTGCAAAAATCGAGGGTCTTTCTCCCCTCCACTAACCTTGACTATGAAAGCTACTGCTGGACTGGGTCCTGAGTCTCCTGACCCAGGTGAGTAATCAATAAGTAGCTGATGTGGTTGCCCTGCTCCTAAGCTGATGTCTGCTCTGTAAGGCAGGAGCTCTGATTTGGAAAGGTATGTGTGTTATACACAAGAATAAGTCTGTAGGTACCATGTTCCTGGTATGACTCTGTGACCAACCTTCTGAAAGAACTTTACAAGTGTTCCATCTGGCTGAATGCTTTGCAGTGTGAATAGGCTGGTTCAGAACTGCACTGGTTGCTGCCAGTGTGTCCCCAAGGGGTAAAGCACTCAATAGGGCACGGACATGCCTTCTACTCCTTGCTGCAGAGATGAGAAGGGAACTTGGAAAACATACTTAATTAAAACCCATCTGTAAGGTAAACAATTTCTCTATAAAGTGCATTGACATCTCCTCATGTAAAGAGCTAGGTATTAGTATTATTAAATAAGGATTAAAGCCTTTGGTTCTTTCTTGCTTCCAGTTGCTTGAGCAGTAATATGTTCATCTGATCGGAAACTCACCTGTGGTTTTCCCTGCATGAAACTTATATTAAGTTCTCCTAGGTGGATTCATAAAACATTCGTCATAATCCCCATTTATTTCAAGCCATTTTGCAGCTCTGAATAGAACAGTACCTCATAAAAAATGTTTCCTTTCATTCAAAAACCATTTGCATTTTATTTGTGCCTCAGAGGGAGAACAATCCAACCTGATTACAATCCACAGACACTGTACATAATGAAAAATTAATTGCATCAATCTTTTTGCTGTAGTGGTCTTAACAGCTCATTTTCAACCGGTCATTTCTCCACCTGCTCACCGAAGCCCAAGCAGCTGAAGCAAGCGCATCTCTGACACTGACTGAATACCAATGAAGCGAAGGTCACCTAAGCGTCAAGTGAGTGGGAGAATAGTACCCAGCAAAAGATGTCAGTTTTGGAGCAGCAGCAATCACTACATGATAGAAAGTAAGTAACTGGAACACAAATCTTGGTGAATGCACATTGACACATACATGCAAGGAGAAGGAAGGATGTGTCAAAATCAAAACAACAAAGGTAGTTCTGCCTCTCTTCATGACAACTATCACTTGGCAAGCATTGGCGGCAGTTGTAAATCAAGATTTGCATCCTGGCTCCAATGCTAGTGATTTGTCCTGCCAAGTGAAATGCTCTTGCAGGATGCCTATTTATCAACATGTAGTTTCTGCCTTCTACAGTCAAAGTTGCTACAATACAAAGGAAAAGTAACCATTAAACTTCAGTACTTTACAAAACAAGAGAAAAGGCAGAGGGTGGAGCACACAACAGAATGACACCTGCTGCCTGCCTGCATCAATAAACAGGCAAGGCAGTAATTTTCATCCCATGCCTGCACTGAAAATGTTCTTTGGGTGCAACTCATTGTAAGCCATATCTAAAGGCATTTTATGTACAGGGAAAGATAGAGTATTCCATGTTGAACTGTGAAAAATTACCAGAACTGGCAAAGGAGTTAATTTCTTGATACTGGTTGAAATGGTTTGAGTATTCCAAATTCTCTTATGACTTGATCAGAGCTCTCAGACAGTTGTAGGGAATGCCTGAATTTCAGCCATTTTTGAAGAGTTTAGTCATCATCCACATGGCTTCCTGAGGAAATGTTTTTTTTTTTATATCTCCCCACAGTTTCAGATTGGTTTAGGATGTTTGTAGCAGAGTAGTCAAGAGAAGGCTCTCAGCCCAGCATAACAAGTAGGACAACGTGATTATTTGGATGACTATGGTAAGATGTATTGCTAATACAGTATCTAAATATTGATGATATAGTATCAAAGTATCTACCATCTATTACAAGGGTTTATAGTATCTCAAGGGTTATGAATTTATCTAGGTTTGGCTAGAAACATGCAGGTTTACAGTCTTTGGCCTTGCAGAAGTCACAATTACAAAGCAACAAAGCACCTATGGAGCTACTTTAGGATTTTATCTCCTTATTTGACCAGATTTTAGCACTTCTCTGCTCTCAGTCCTGGGAGACCACTTTACTCCATTGGCCCAGTCTCCATCAGCATTTTATACCCTTTTACAGGTCAATGTGCACCAAAGTCAATCACAAACATCTCAGCTCCCCCATCTCTGAAAAGCATTAATTATGTGAACATAATTACTATCCACCTGGTGTTCTTATCTTAGAACAAATCATATTGCCCATCAGGGACAGGAAAGGTAGGGGTGATGTGTGTGTGTGGGACACACACATACGGAAGACTAGAATATCTTTTGTTGCTATCATGAAATGTCCCATATTGCTCAAGTCAGGTTTTCTTCCTCTGCTTAGATGTATGCACATTCTCCAAAGTAAACAAACCTGTGTTTTGAAGGAGGAAATTTTATCTATAGGAGATCCAACATAACGTGGAGGAACTTTAAAAAAAATGGAAAACAACACTTTAAAAATATGCTGTAATTCCCCGTGCAGCAGAATTTAAATTGAATTTTTTTAATTGATTGTAATCATTACTTTTAATTTTCCTCTAGTAAATGCTTGCTACAGTTCAATAATGGAGGGAGGAAACAGCTGGTCTGTGCATTTGTGAGTGAGCAGCATTTAATAAGGTAATGTGTTCATTTTCTAGGTGTCAAGAATTACGAATTTATGCCAGGTCAAATTAGTGCACATGTTTTCACACAGCACAGTGAAGAGCTCCTTAAGTGAGCACTGGCATATTTATGGTGCTTATGAAACATCTACTTCAGGAATCAGAGGAGACCCACTGTGTTCTAGAGATGCAGCCTTTCCTAACAGAAGTGGCAGGTCACATTTAACCCACATCTCAGTATTCCACCCAAAAAACTGAAACCAACATAAATCTGCTAGCTGTAAAAAATTGTGACTGGTGCACAAGCCTCAGGTTCCCATCATTTTCCTACTAGAAAGTGCCCCATAGCATTTCAGTAATATGAATAGAAACTAATTTTCCTTCATCTGGCAAGACAGCAGTATGATATTGTGTTTGTAGTGTAGATAAAAAACAGATATCAAACTCTATTAAACTTTGGGCTAGACTTTTTTGCTTCTTCCCAAAACCAAATACTAAATATTGACTGAAGTAAGTTTATCAATATTTATTTTGGGAGGAAAATAAATCTTCCTGTTTGCTAAACTATAAAGCCAATTTTGTTAGGGACAGAGATGACTCAAATGGTAAATTTCCCAATAATAATCTCAGTGCCATTCAGCAAACATAAAAGGACATAAAAAGGGAATGATCCACTAGGGAACATTCAAAACTGACTCCCAAAGGTAACCAGGTGTTAAGGCCAGCCAGGTGCCCAATATCTAGACCTTTCTGCTTTTAGACACAGTGCTGTTTTTAGAGCTGTTCCCTGAACTTCTCCATTTAGAAGAGAAGTGACAATGCACTTATATATATATACAGAGACAGGAACTGCATAGTTTGGGCACCTGCTGTGCAGACAGGAAAGAGGAGATGCTTTGGGTGCAGGGTGTGATGGCACTCATCCCTAGCACATACTTACCTCATATGGCAAACACAAGGAGACCATGGGCTTGTGAAGGAAGGCAGAACTCACATGGGTGGTGAAAATAACTTACTTCTCAGCCCAGAGAGATCAGAATGATGACCATAGGATGACAGTTTCTTAGTGCCTGAATGCTGAAAATACTGTTTGCACTCACACATCTTGGTACTTGTGATTATGTGGCACTAGACAGTCAGTTTCTCACATTGCTGCTACGATGCTACAACATTGCATCCTACATTTACAGATGTGTTTGTGTGTGTGTGAGTGTGTGTGTGTGTGGGTGTGTGGGGGTGTGCTGTACAGGTGACATGAGAAGTCTGCAGCTGAAACTCAGCTCAGTCTTATGTACTAGGATAGTATGCTGGTGGGAGATGTCCTGCTAGGATAATACACTGGCTGGAGATATCCTCCTGACTCCACTGAAAGGAGAGGCTTTGTGTTTTAAGAAATCTGGTCTTGTGCCCCCTGCCTTCTTTCTGCCATGATTATTAGGAAGGCAGTTGGAGTGACCTTTTATTCCTGTATGCTGTTGCATTACAAACCTTTGGGTTCCTCATTTCCTCTAGAGTTCTAGCCCAATTTTCCCTCCTAGAGATCACACTGACTTTCCAAAATGCTTCTATTCCTCAAACTTAGTATCCTGAGGTTTGGCCTAAGAAGGATATCCAGACCCAGGAACAATGCCTCAGACATTTGTGCTCCCTTTCTATAGAAGAAAAAGAAAGCAACATGATCCAACTCTTTGTCCTTGTGCCATCATTACTCTACCTAAAAAAGATTGAACTGGCAGGACCCGCATAAATTACCACCAGAGTGAGGGCACAAAGAACAGATAGAAGAAAAAGCATATAGCAAAATTAGAATGAATATTATAGTAATAGAGGTACCAGCTGAAGGGGAGGAGCTTTTAAAGCCAGTGTCATGTAATGAAACGCAATGCTAACATTCCATATTGTACAGAAGAGTTACCTTAAGGCTGTGTTCTGCCATGGCAGCATTTATCTCCATGAGTGAGTGGAGAGGAGAGACAACTGCCAAGAGGAATAGCCACAAGCTAGTCATTCTGTCTTTCTGTGCTAGCAGTGACTAGTGGCAGAACAAAGACTGATCATCACTCTCTACGTTGCTCTCCAGGATTTGAAGCAGTTTTATGTGGCAGCTGGAGGAGATGGAAGATGCTTGGAAAGGTGATTCTAACAGCCAAAGATTGTAAAGATTTTCCCCAAATGGAGGAACTTTCTTAGGTGCACATCTAGAACTCCATGAAGGTCTAGAATGCTCGTTCTCTTATCCAGGCACCAAATGCAGTGCTGAAGAGTAAAACTATTAGGTTTCTGTCTGTGAAAGTGCAATGAGCACCCACCATGAGTTGAATATAATAAAATTAAAGAAGGCTATTTTGGATGTCTGATATTTAAAAAAAACATTCAAAAAGTGTTTTCTGGTCCAACTCTGGATGCTTCAAGGACCTCAGAGGAATCTCCAGCAAGGAATAACTTGGAAGCTAAAAAAAAATAGAAAATCTTCTTCTATAATTTCTATAATCCCACTTTTTTGTATCCTTTCCTTCCCTCTGTTCTCTCCTAAGTAGACTCACTGCTTCTATTTTCAAGCTTTCTCAACAAACTGAATGCTTAATTTCTGTAATGTAAGTGTAAAGTGTTATAATACCTTTGTACATATAGTTGTGGTGTCACCACAGAATCACACAGTGGCTGGGGTTTGAAGGGACCTCTGGAGATCATCTAGTCCAATTTCCCTGGTAAAACAGGTTCACTTGGAACAGGTTGCACAGGATCACATGCAGGTGGGTTTTGAATATGTCCAGATAAGGAGACTGCAACCTCTCTGGGCAGCCTGTTCCAGTGCTCTGTCACCCCCAAAGCAAAGAAATTTTTGCCTTATATTCAGAAGGAATTTCCTGTATTTCAGTTTGTGCCTGTTGCCCCTTATCCTGTTGCTGTGAACACTGAAAAGAATCTGGCCCCATCCTGCCCTTAAGGTATTTGTATGCATTAGTAGGTTCTCCCAGTCATCTCTCCTCCAAATCAAACAGGCCCAGCTCCCTCAACCTGTGCTTGTAATGTGTTCCAGTTCCCTAATAATTTTTGTAGCCATCTGCTGGACTCTCTCCAGGAGTTCCTTGTCTTGCTTGAACTGAGGAGCCTGGAACAGGACACATACTCCAGGTAAGGCCTCACCAGCACCTCCCTCAACCTGCCAGCCACAATCCATTGGTTATTCCTCCCCAGGTGAAGGACCTTGCATTTGCCCTTGTTGAGCTTCAGAAAGTTCCTCTCTGTCCATCTCTCCAGCCTCTCTAGGTCTCACTGCATGTCTGCACAGCACTTGGGGGTATGTGCCTCTCCTCCCAGATCTGTATCATCAGTGAACTTGCTGAGGGTGCACTCTGTCCATCCAAGTCCTTGATGGATAAGTCGAACAAGACCGGACCCAGTACTGACCCAAGGGACAAACTTCTAGGAGGACTCCAGCTAGACTATGTGCTGCTGATCATACCCACTGAGCTCAGCTGTTCAGACAGTTTTCAATCCACCTTACTGTACACTCATCTAATTCACACTTCCCAAGCTTATCTATGAGGATGTTATGGGAGACAGTGTCAAAAACCTTGCTGACGTCAAGGTAGACAACATCCATTGCTCTCCCCTCATCTACTCAGCCAGCCCCTCCATCTTAGAAGGCTATCAGATTGGTCAAGGATGATTACCCCTTGATGAACATCTGATGAAACCTTCTTTTCCTTCATATTCTTGAAGATGACATCCAGGATCACCTTTCCAGGCATGGAGGTGAGCTTGACTGACCTGTAGTTTCCTTCTTGCCCTTTTTGAAGACTGGAGTGACACTGTCTTTCCTCCAGTCCTCAGACACCACTTCTGTTCTTCATGACCTTATAAAGATGTTGGAGAGTGTGTTAGCAATAACATCTGACAGCTACCTCAGCACCTGCGGGTGCATCCCATCAGGACCCATGAGTTTGTGGGTATCCAGCTTGTCAATATGATCTCAAACCAAATTCTCCTTGAGAAAGGGTAAATCTTCCTTTCTCTAGATTTTCTCTCTTGCCTGCAAGGTTTGGGACTCTTGAGGGCTGACCTTACAGTAAAGACTGAAACAAAGAAGGCATTTAGTAACTCCACTTTCTCTTATCCTTTGTTGTCCGGGCACAAGTGAGTCATCCATGAGTTCTCGACAATGTGGCCTAAGTCAATGCCACGCTTAACCTGTGCCAAAGGACAGCAAGAATCTAATAGAGAATGAAGAGACTTTTTTTTGCGACAGAAGGGTGAGGGGAGTGGTTGGAATGCTGCGAAGAAAAAGTTCAGGGGAATTATTTAATGCCATGCTTGTAGATCCAGGGCTTTAATAAAATAAAAAGAGCAAAGAGAAGACTATGTGCACCCTGATGATGAATGATATGCCTGCTTCAGTACTTCTGGGATGGATTAAGCTGTTGAAAAAGCATTCAACATTGGCTAAAGAACTGTAATATATGTGAAATTCCACAGTTAATGCATCATTAAATAATTTGCTGCAACTGATTTATAGGTGCAATATACTACACTATGTCAAACCATGTGGGATAATAAATGGTATCACAAAAATATACTATTGAAACTTTGGTTCTAATCAGTCTTTTGAGTTCTAGTAGAATATAGTTCTGCAGAACAGAATTGTCCTATTGATCCTGATAGTGCAAAACATAAAAGCTTCATGCTACATATATTTTAAGACCTTTTCTTAAGCAATCTGCGTTGTGGTCCAATGAATCACGCACCCACTGGATTGTGACTTGTGGGACCCGCGCTCTGGTCCTTGTTCTGTCATTGAAACTCTAAGCTGTAGATCTTAGTTTTTCCAGTTGAGTGCTATAATGCTTACTTTGAGATTTGTGCTTCCTCTTCCCATGGACACAATGTACAATCCCATCATCTACCTACATATATTGGGGTAGGGAAAGGGTAGATAACCATCAACCTCTGAATCCAACCTTCACAGGACTTGGGTGACTTCCTTTTTCTGGGGGACATCTTTCCACTCCCCCTATTCACTGTTTGAAAGAGAAATGCTTGTTCCTTCTCTTCCAAAAGGAATTACTTTCTTTTGAAGTATAAATTCAGGGGAAAAAAACAACACACGTCCTACCCTGTTAGTGCTCCTTTTCAGTGGTTAAATTCTTTATAAAAGAAGCAAATGGGCTCAGTTCACCTCAGGTCTTGCCCAAAATGTTCTTCCCCTTGTCCTTCTGCTCTCCAGAATGTGCCTAATCTCAAGGTTGCAGGGTTTTGCTAAGCAAGATTCACAGTGGCTGAAGGAATGTTCTTCTTTGAAGAGAGCAATGATTTACAGGGCCAGGTAATGACAAGAGTAGTTTGACTTTGGCAGACTGGTGGTGGGACTTTCAATTGGAGGAAGTCCTCTCTTTGAGTCCCTGTAGGACTGTGTTTAGACTTTGCAATGTCCCTTTTGGGACCAATACAAAGAGCCCTGATGCTGGCTGGTATGTTTAGATGCATGACACTAATGGATGAGCTAATTGTAATTAATAATTTATTTGATTAATTTAGCCCCTTTAAACTTTTTTACTGTTCTATTTGCAAATAAGACTGTTTTAATCCCATCTTTCTAAATTATTAATCAGGCATTTTCTGCAGCCATATTTCAGCCTACAGGAAATAATTACTGAGACTTATTTGAATGTGTTGTTCATACTGTGTGATTGGTTCATGCTGTAACTAAAATCTGTATTCTTTCATATTTTGTCAGAGGCCAGAGTGTACCAATGAGCTCTAATTACCCTAAGAGACCTCACCAGGGTCCTCCATCCTCACTGACTGCTCATTGGCCAGGAGCTATATTTAATCTCAAGCTCAGGACTTCAGTCTTGGCCTGAGCAAAGTTGTAGGTGTACGTGTTACAGTTCTGCTCTCAGACTGTTGCTCAGGTTTCTTAGCTTGACAGTGGACATGACTTGTTACTTTCCCTTATAGTTGCTGGACTCTGATAGAAGCTGTCGCTGTCACTGTTCTGCCTGGGCTCCCCAGCTCAGACATGCCAGGGCTGTGTCCAGTCAGTCAGGTCACCGCCTTGCCCATATTGTGGCCATGCTCGGCTCCCAGCTTGCCTTTCCTTGTGAGGTCTCCCACATCTTGCAGGTCTCTGATAAGCATCACTGTTACTGGAGTAATCTTGAGGATAGTGTTTAGTACAAAATGTGAAAATGAGTTTCTACCTTGGTTAAAGACAGCATTTTGAGAAGTGTTGAGAGTGCTCAGAAGTCTTTTTTTTTGCAGTGATTTTGGTATTTTAGAGAAGAAGGTGGTATGTAATTTGAACAAAACTTTACATTCCTCTAAGTGCCTGACTGCAACAGTGTTTGTAAGCAGTGATAAGTGAGAACACTTAGGTTTAATAAGTAGGTGTCACTAATGTAAATAGAGCTTAAACAGTAGAACAAATACTTTCAGTAAGAAGGACCCCTATCTCCTGAGTAGTATGTTAATACCACTGAAAACAGACAGCTTTTGAAGGATCAATTGTTTAAAAATAACCTTTAAGGGAGATCATATTTTGAGATGGAGATGCAACTCCTTTAATGTTTGGGTGGTTTAAAAACTTCTGCCTAGAGGTCAAGAGGTCTCACTATATAAAGGCAAGATTTCCAAATGCATTAGGAGTTGCATAGCACCCACATTCCTATGAAAGCTGATGGAAAGGATGCTATTAAAAGATGGTATTCCACTGGGGGAGGGGAGGCAGATCCTATTATGTTGGGTTTGGCCAGACTAAGCATGGCAGTGCCCTTTTCCAAGTATATGCTATACTGAAGTTGATAGGAATGCTGACCTGAATTACAATGGGACCAAGAAGTACCAGGTCCTCTAGTGAATTCTAGAGCACCCCAGTACTGTTCCCAAATTTCTGTAACATAAAACAACTCTCTGCCAGTGCAAATCAGCTTACTCTTGCTGAAACCCATGGCCTCAGTTGCAGTAATCAGTTAGAGTTTTGCTACTTTACTGTGTATTCCAACTGAGAATCTGTCCTAAAGTATGAGCTAACTTCCATAACTGCCAAAAAATATTTCCAAGATTAAATACTGACCTCAACATCATCATAATTTTTTAATATCAATTTTTACTGTACTATATGCCTGATAAAATGCAGCTAGTGCAAGATAACAAAACTACTGGCAAGATGGAGAATCAGTTAAAAGAGTCACTTTTCTTTTAAGCCTTGAAAATACAATAAATCTGAGAAAATAGGCGCTTGCAAAGGACCTTGGTGAACTATGGTCCATTGCCAGAAATGTTGCAGCTAATTAGCAGCCAGAGTTTCCAGAGAGAAAAACTGTCAAGATGGAATGGCTGTTTGTAGACTGCCCACAGTTGTTTTGATGCTGGCACATTTACTGGTGTGATTTCTACATTAAATTAATCTAAAGAGGGAGCCACAGCACAGGGCTTCTAAATGAAATGAATGTTCATTAGGTCTTGTCTTTTTGGCACTTGTCTACTGACCACTGCTTTTTCAATTATAGCATTTTCAACAGGTGTAGTTACAGCAGAAAGCAAAATTATATGGCCCTTTGACTTCTCTAAGTCAGTTGCTACAACTATGAGTATTCTGTGGGTTGTGTATGAGTTAGAGGCTTTGATCACTGTCCTTTTAAGCATAGAAAACTTATGCTTCTGTCTCAAAATACTTGCACTGAGTTTTCCGAGCCTTGTCCACATGTAGTGGGCTATCTCACCTACTCTAAAAAGCATAAGGAGATTCACTGCTTGTGTACTGTCATCTTCAGGGTATCTCCTGTTGGCTCTCAGTGAATAAAGATTCCCAAATGACTGCTGTGGCTCTCAGACTGGCCATTCCTTGAGATTCAACTTTTTTTTTAACTGCATGATTTTGATGCACCTTCCAGAGAATAATAGAAAAAATGATGTAACTTGAGGTGAATCTCAGTGATAAAGCTATCCAGCATGGAATGAATTAGCTGCCACTATCTGAAAATCACTTGTGTGAGGTAAAAGCATTTTAAATGATGAATTAAATATCATGGCTCTATTCGCATGAATGAGCAAATAAAAAAGAAGAGTATTGCCACATAGCTTGGTAAATCTTCCAGTGTACAGTTGTGCCATCTCAACAAAGGTCTCTGTTTGCTTTTAGTTTCTATTTCCTATTTCATCCTTGGAAGAGTTATGTGTAGACACAGCAGCCTTCCTCCAGTAAACACTCCTTCAGCATCATCCATGCTGGATCTGATTCAGACTAATGAAGCAAAAAATCAGCTCCTCATATGTGGGATGTATGAGCAGAATTTCTCCCTTCTCCTGGTACAGTCTACCTCATCAGAGGTGCTTTTGAAGAAACAATTATGTGTTCTCTCATGTTTCAGTCAATTTTCTTTCATCCAGGTCAGTCTGCGCAAAAGGAGGAAATTGAGAATTAATTTTTACCACCTGTGTTCCTCTGAAGCTTATTTCTGCAAATATTGTTAGAGTCTGGATTCCATCCCTGCAATTTAAATGAACAATTGGCACTTTACTGACCCCATTTTCTTGTAGCTATTTCAGGAATTAGAGTTGTTAGCAAAGACCTTGCTGGCAATAACAGCCGATAGTGCATGGCCGAATGATTGCTGTGTTCCTTGTCTGTTCTCAAACAGTAACTGTGTTTAAGGGGGAAAGAAGCTTCCTTGGATGTATTCAGGTTGTCCCTTCTTGGCTTAATGGCTGAAGTGCAGGCCTGAGACTCAGAAAACCTGAGTTCATTCATATGCCACTGGTGATTCTCTTGCCTCTGCTTTACCAGGGACTGTGATCACTAGTGTTTCATTTTGTGCAGCAGTGTGAGACTCCCATAGGACCAGAAATACTCTGGAAGAAAGCATCTAACTCTAATCTGTACCTGGCCCATGGTAGACCTCCTGCAATTGTTTCAGATGGTCAACAGACAGATGGTACCACAGCCCAGGGTTTGGATCCCAGAGCAGGAACACGAGTTGGCTCATTGAGCCTACCTGCAGTGTACGCTACCAGCACCTAAGTGCCTGGAAGGAGCCCACGCTGGCTTGCAGCTGCAAGGCCAAAATCTTCAAAATCTGGGTGCAATGCCATCCTAGCTGCTATATGCAGGCTGAGCTTGCTGTGGTTGTGCACGTGTTTGGGAGTCTGCCCTTCAGGCCTTACCAGCTCTAAGGGGTGGTGGGAATGGGGACTTCCTCTGCTGTACTGTGGTGAAGGAACAGAATGTAGAGTGGCTAAAATACCACAATAAGTCACACATTCAGTCCCATAGCCAGACAACCTGTGCCTTTCCAGGACCTTGTAGATGTTAAATCAGTAGCTATTCTGCCTCATTGAGCACAGGGCATTTTCTTTGCATGGAACAATAAATGCATAGTAGGCTTTTTGTCAAAAAGAACAAAATTAAAGGTGTGACATTAATACTTAGATAATGGTGAAGGGAAACTTATAATGGAACCCTTTTGGGTCTGCAACCCTAATGGGGGCTATATTCTTGCACGTTTGTAACTGAGAACTGCACAAATTTTCTATGTTACACAGCCCCAGGACTCTCTTGGCATGACCCTTTGCATGCCATGAACTGTTTGTGTGCCATGAACTGTTCTCCCAGAACAGGTAACTGCACCACCACCGGATGGGAAGTGCCTTGCTTTCTACAAGCATCGCCTCTGCTGTGCAAAGCTGCAAGATGCATCACTTCCACACTGACAGCTGGTAACAGACTGGGAACTGAGCCTAGCTCCCAGATTAGTTCTTCCTCTTGTGACTGCTCTCACCAGCTCCTGTCTGCTGTGTGAAGCTGAGTCAGGCTCTCAGACTTGCTCAGACTCTTGATTTCTGGCCTGAGATTTCTCTGTGCTGAGTTAATCAATTTAGTGAGAAATAAACTTGTTGAAAGCAGCTTCCAAAGCACTCTTCTGACAGTGTGCGATTTCCCCCTTCATTTAAACAAGCATAACAAATGCAAAAAATGCATACATGTATTCACAAGTTTTGTTTTGAATACTTTTTCCTTGAAAGAGGACAACTATTCCTTTATGAAACAATTTCCCACTGAAGGAAGTAAAATTTAACTACTCACCCACCTCATAAATATTAATTTGCAATTAATAAGTCTTTTTTTTTGGTGCTGATAATTTGAATTTTGTTACAAATATCTGGCCTGTCAATGCCTTCATATTAATTATAAGTAAAAGTGACTCCTCATTTTTATAAGGAAATAGTAGTTTAATCTCAAGATTGTCACTTTTCATTGGGAATTAAGAATGACATCTTGGGAATGACACTGACAGCATGTCCAACAGCTTATCACAGCTGATACTTCAAAGGCTCTCAGGCTAGGTTAATTGGTGAAACAATAAAAGAAGGTGACCATCAGCAGCCTAGTCTACAATTCCATTTATATTTTCCCCATTCATAAGAGTCCAGGCTACTTTATTGAAGAATTACTAGTTTGTGGGGGAATATAATTGAGCAGTTCATTGTGATCCCTGCCTTTGGAAGATAACAGTTGATTTTTTTGATTGGTGTGCACATAAATACACTTTTTTCAGAAATACCCTCTGAACTGGTGTGAGATTTTAGGAAGATTAACTTTCTGCTCTAGATATCAACAGGCAGATCAGCAAAGATCTTCAGCAGACAGTAGGTGCCATTTTAGGAACCATGACTAAATGCAATGGAGTCTTGAAAATGTGTTGAAAAATAGGGAGGATTTGGTGTTATTTTTCTCATGATAGCTTTCATTGCAAGTCCAGCCAAGTATGCCACAATTAGAGCTGCAGAAACTTGCTTTCTGCCAAACCTGGTGTCAAGCTTTGGCAGTGGAGGTGTTCCTGAAAATTTGGCCCTGTGATATTGGTTGAAGCTGCCTTTCCAAGGTCTCTGGCTGCAGGTCACCCTGTGACTTGCTCCAAGGTGATATGACACTCTATGAACAATATTCACATGGCTCCAGTGGGCTTCTGCTTGGTAGCTTGTGTGCTCTCCCTCACATCAAGGCTCATTATCTTAATACTGTGCTGTCAGCTCAGAGACCACAACAGTTGGCAAAATATTATGTATAGACATCCACTGTCTAAGCAACAGTCTCCCCATGCCTCTGGGCCCAGCTGGTTTCCCCATGTGCTCATCTCCCACATCAGACTTTTTGTTTTCCCTGGAAGTGGAACCTTACAAGTTTTCCATGCTAGACCAGGATTCGGCTACTAGAGGCAAAACAGGTCCATTGTGGCCATTGCTTAGTACTTGCTGCAATTCTCATGTGTGGAAACCCGTGCCTGATTTTCTTAAAAACAAAGAATTTTTATTTTATGAAGCTTGAACTAAAAACATTTCTAAAAAGCTAGCTGGCGTGGTTAGTTTCCTCTAATCTGATATTTCCTCAGAGGCAAAATTAAGTAGACTTTTCTTCTTTGTGCAGGACCAAGGTACTATTAAGAAGAACTATTGAGAAAGCCTCTCTGAGCGAAATGAAATCCCCATTTCTGTATGTCCCTGATCATGTATCCACCTCACGTTTGAACTGTGTAAGCTCAAATTACATGCTTCTACTTAGACTAAGTTCAGTATCAGAACCAGCTCACAATACAGTGCTGAGAGAGGAGCACCAGAACACAATGTATGTATCAAAAATAAACCTGTCATATAAGGACAAGAGGAAGTGCTTTGGCAATAGATGCTATCAGAAGTCCCCAGATATGAATAGGAGTGAGTGTTTCAGGTATGTACTCACTGCATCTAAAAAGCAGCTGAGGGACTAAAAAGCATATAAAGATCCACTTAGAAATCTGTTCTCTTTAATAATGAGAAGAAAACCACCACTAGACATCAACTGGGTAGGTTGTTAGGTTATCCTTAAACAATGTCAGGAGGGCAGAGTCACTGTGGACGGATTCATTGCCACTGCTGCAGTGGTTTGTCTGCTGTTCCTTGTTGCTCAGAGGCTGACATCCATCCCTGTACGTGCTTTTGTTGTTACACAGAGAGGCTCTGGATTTGTGCTACAATATTGTTAGGATTTTTTTGAGTAATCTGAGGAAGATCTGTTCTATTGCTGTGTGCTGCAAAGTACCACTGACATTTCAGGTTACTGTGGTGTTACAGTGCTTCTCTCATTGGAGAAATAAAATACTTGCATCAGACGCTTTGCTATGAACTGTCTCCAAGCCTCCTTTTGTTCAGTATACAAGCTGCATATGCTGCCTATTTAAATAAGGAGTAGATGGACAGCAGGCAGCCCTTCTGGCACTAATAGAGCCTAATGGCCTTGACCAGCCTCTCCCAGGACTCCCATCCACTGGCTCTGTCCATGGCTCCAGGAGCTCCATTTAAGCTCAGGGCTTGCATCCCATGCCTGTGTGATGATGTGGGTGTACTTGTCTTTAGTCCTGTCTTTGGATTCATGTTCTGCTGCTTTGGTCTTGATCCCCTGAAAGGACCACAGGATTGATTTGTGACCTTGCCTTGCCTGCTAGAGAAACTGCAGCCAGCTCCCTGCTCTGGTTGTTTGGGTGCTCTGGGGCTGCTCACTGGTTGAGGAGCTTACTGCACTGCCTGTGCTACATTCACCCTTGACTCCTGGCTCTCGTTGCTCTCCAACACATGGCTTTTCCTATTAAAAAAACAACAGCTGTAAAACTGAAGGTGCTGGTTATGCACCTGGACAAGACCAATGCAGGGCATTGCTCAAACATCATTATTTTTGTGACTGTAGGCTCTAGAGGCTCCTGTCACTTCTGTAGCTTCTTGCATGAGGCACTGCCAAAGGAGAGTGTTGGGGAGTCCCATAAAACTGCCCTGTCTCAAGAGACAATGTGGAGGTTTGAGGTGAGAGAAAGAAACAGGGGTGTGATTTATCAGTGCCATAAAGAAAGTGGAACTTTTTGTGAAAAAGGAAGAATTAAAGTTCATGTCTTCAGGGACCTTGTATTTTTCCTCATTAACCATGACATTTGGGGTATGTGCAAAGCAGTTCTATCCTGTAGTTATTCTATAGGGTTTCTTCTTCACTACTGTGTCTCCAAGTTAGAAAATACTTATGAAACATGTAAGTGACTGTAGTGTCAGGGTGAATGTTCTGTCATGAATGCAATGATGCAAAACCATGATAGGCAAATATATGAAGTTTTATGAAGAAATACTTAAATGTTGAAAGGAAGGGCTGTGCATCTTCAGGATTTGACTCTCTTGTCAGTTTCACATATAAAAATATCTCCCAGGATGCAAATAACAACATTTTCATGCTGGGATCCTTTCTGGAGGCAGTTATTTTTCTCTTCTAACTTTGGAGCCCCTCACCCTTGTTTTGTTCCTTGGGCTGAAATTTTCAAAACAAGGAAAAGATTGAAACACAGACTCTTGGATCTGAAAATAAATCAAGGATGATCCAAGCATCCAGGTTCATGAGGAGGCTTTGGAAATCTCCCTGAGTGATTTGTGGATGGAAAATCAGATCAGTTATTCAGCACAAACCTGGCACACATTTGGAAAGGAAAAAACCTGATATGACTTTAATATTTCCTGTTTTTTGCCCTATCCAAACAAGATATGAAAAGCTGCTTCTCTGCTTTGCTGGCAGAGAAAACAAATGGATGGTCAGAGAGAGCAATTTCGAATGCATTAATGGTAAATTGAAAAAAATGCATCAAAACAGGAGGCTCCATGTCAAGAGCATCAATTCCCTTCACTCCTCATTTGGCCTGGAACAGTCTTTGACGGAAAGCATTGCATTGAAGTGAATGACAAGTGGGGGTGGAGGTGATGCATAAAGGTAGTGTGTGGAAAGAGGGTAAATAATATTGGATCCTCACCACTAGTCCATGTGTCTTGCTGCTGGGATACAGTGGAGATAGATGGGAGAAGGCAGGAAGAAGTCATCTGCTGTAGGAAGTTTCTTAATAGATGAATAGCTAAAGCAAAGGGACAATACACAGTCATAATAGCGAAATATAATCAAATTACCATCAACATTTTCTGGGTGATAACTCTGGTCTGTGTTCTTGTATAAACCGAATACCAAGTGCTTTGCATCTCATTCTTTCAGCCACATTTTCAGAGATCAGTCTCTCCGCCAATGTGTTTTAGAGCAGTAACTGAGCTACTTTGGGACTTGGATGCTGTAGTGTTTCACTGAATTAAACAATAGACATTGTTTTAAGGAGAGTTAGGGAGAGTTCAGGGCATGCAAGATGTTTATGTACTGTTTGTTTGGGAGATACACACACAGAAGGCATGAAACCTGGCAGGGTTTATATAAGACAAGAAAAGGAGTCCAGCTCCAGGACCCAGAGCTGAGCTGGTTTGCCTGGCCATCCACTGGGATTCTGTAGGAAAGCCAAGAATTTAATCCTAAATGTCAACCCTTAGAGGAATATTTCACAAACAAACATTTTATTTCTTCATTTTCCTTTCAGGTGGCCAAAACTTCACCAACCTGATCTTGACTTCAGATCAATGTAAATCAGAAGCCATGGCTAGAAGATGAACACCAGAGAGATGGAGAAAAGCAGCATGATAGACCTCGTCAATTTCTTTATGCATGAAGATGTAAGTCAAGACAGGATGACACAGACATTTTAAAGCATCATGCTTTTAGCCTGTGGTCTAACCTCCTGTTCTAGCTGATTTTAACTGCCTTTGGCAATTCACTGGGTACCAAAGGAAATACTGATTAGGAGATCTGTTGTAGCATTGAATCTTCCCATATTAAATACCAAGGGGAAGTGGAGTAAATAATTCCAAGTATTGAATTCAAAAGGAGGAAATTTCTCAGCTATTGCAGCGGATTCTCATTTTCCAAACCATAGAAAGTACTATCTAAACATCTAAATGTATTATCAGAGCACTCATGTAATTTAATTGATTTTCTTCACTACCTTTCCCATGCTCCCACACCACAGTCAGCATTTAAGCTCTTTTGGCTTAGAAGATGCTTGCAGTGTGGAGTGCACTTCCAGCTGTGCTGTCTGCCCAGATGTTCTCCAGCCAGTAGTCTAGGGCTGCTTCAGATTTCTACTAACACCAGTATTTGAGAGCATTGGCTTTTTGACAATCTGATGTTCAAAGTGTAGCTTTTAAATTTCATCTCACAGCAGCCCAGTTAGTCACCATCCTAAAATGACTAAATGTAGGTTTTTGCCTGTTGGACTCAGGCAGAATGTTCCATGAGTGCACTCATACTAAGAAAGCTCTTGAAACAGTTGTTTGGCTCTGTTAACTATCCTGTTGATGAAGACTGGAAAGGCTGCAGTATCTATCTTGCTGACTTGTGGGCATTTACCTTTTCAGATGGGAGCCTTTTGTTGTAACACTACCATTGACAAAGCTGAGCACCCACTGCAAGACACTCTCAGATAAGCCTGTCTCCTGGATCTCTCAGGACATGTGCTAAAAGTTGCAACACATGTGAATCATAGAATCTCCCAGTATTATACAGATCCCTAAACCAAAGAAGAAAGAAACGGTTTCCCAGACTTCAAGAAAAGCTCTTCCTTATTCTGGAAAGGACTGAAGGCTCTCCATCATCCTTCTGTGGTACCGTACAAGAGGTTAAGGGAGGAAAAAGCCCCATCTTAGCCTTGTTTGGAAAATAAGGTAAATAAGGATTTATAGGCATTTCTGGTTTATTTGTCAATCAAGCAGTGGGTGGAACCTGCATCAAGATAACTTGAGAGGATGAGGTATCTAACCTTGGGTGAGAATTAAGACCAGAGTCTTGAGGAATTGCATTCTTGATGTCAGGCCAAATCCTTCACCACCAGAGCATGACCAGGTCTTACCAGGTCAGGTTTACCCTGAGAGGTGACTTTGTGCAGCTGGAGATCCAATGCCTTGTTTCTGAGCCTTTTTACAGAAGCAGCGTCTCAGCTGGAGCTCTTCCGTCTGCTTCTGCCTGTGAAATACAGAGGTATGGGTGGACATTTTCGTGGAGACTAAGAGAAAGCAGTCTCTTGTGCCAGCCTAATTTTCCCTTCACTCCTTTGGAAAGTTCAGAAAGGGTACTTAGTCCTGTTTTGCAGGATTTGGCAGTGGAGAATCACCTGCCTTACATTTGAAAGGAAAATAAAAAATAATTGTTAGTCATCCTCATCTGTTATTGATGATATCTTCTTGTAGAAGACATGATTAGTGCCAAATAAGGCTAAAAAATATTCTGAGTCTGAAAATGAAAAAAAAAAATCAAGAAAATAATGGCAGGGAAAAAACTTCTGCAAAGTTCAGGTTTTGGAATGTCAGTATATAAGAGATATTGTAGGTAATGTGAAAAGATCACTTATGGCACAGTTCTTATCTGAGCTAAATAAATTTAGCTCCCAATAGTATTTTCACTACAAGCCTCTTCTGTGGCAGCAGTGCATTTAAGGGCTGCCTCTCCTAGATCAGTCCCTGGGACATCCTATTGTCTTAAACAAGGCTGATAAATGTAAACTAGTCATCTCTCTTGGGATATCCCAGGCTGGAGAGACATGCAAATGAGCAAGAGTTTAGAAACCTTCAGCAAGAAAAGCTTCCCAGAGATGACTGTGGTCCCCTAAAGTCCTGTTGGGGTATAAACCTTTCCTACACTCAGTACATTGCGAGAAATGAGAGTAAGAAATGGTGTTCAACTCAAAGGAACAGCTGGTTCTTGGGCCCCTTCACTGTGACCCTGCTTGCCTTTGAGCAGACCTCACTGTTGCTGTCTCTCTATCTTTCCAAAGCTGTTATTGAGTCCATCCAACAACAGGACAGAAGCTTTCAATCCCCTGGGAAGGATATTTTTCTTCCCTTAAAAGAACCACAGCATGGCCAGCTTCAACTACTGAGTACCTAAACTAAATGATTGCATTAAAAGCTCTCTTGGGGCTCATTTCACAGCTCGGTACTGTTGTCCTTAGCTGAGGTGGCCAGATTGTCAGAGGTGCTGAACGTAGGCACCACGGAGTCTTTTTCATTGCCATTATTTTAATAGGGTTCCTTGGAGGCAAATTACTTCACAGGCTGATTAAATTTATGAATAATAATTGTTTCATTAAGGTATACTGTACAATTAAGTATCTATCTTATTATATACATTTTTCCTTTTAATCATGTCACTTCTTGTTGTATCTACAGAAAAAGCTGCAACACTTTTGCTTAGGAATGATATGAGACAACCTGAAAAATAATGGTAGAGAATACTGCAAGGCTTCTATTCCTAGAATTAAACTACTTTGCAATACTAATTTCATGTACAAGTGTTGTGTAAACCAGGTTACATTTGCCATGATACTTTAGGAACTGAAGAATTGTACTTCTTTTTGGGATTACAACTTTTTCTTCCTTAGGAAGATGCATATTAAGAGGACAGCCTTCAGGGGAGGGGATTGTCCCACACTGTTCTACACTGGAGAGGCCTCACCTTGAATATTGTGTGCAGTTTTGGGTGCCACAATATAGGAAAGATATGAAGCTCTTAGAGAGCTTCCAAAGGAGGGCAATGAAGGTGGTGAAGGGCCTTGAGGGGAAGCTGTATGAGGAGCAGCTGAGGGCACTTGGTCTGTTCAGCCTGGAGAAGAGGAGACCAAGGGAGACATCATTCCAGTCTACAACTTCCTTCTGAGGGGATGTCCTGGTTCAGCAGGTGGGACCAATTTATCACTGTATGGGGATGACCAAAGCTATGTATTCTACACCCTCTATTCATTTCCCAAGAACTGTTAACAATGGACCATTTGCAGCAGCTGCTCAGGGCACACCTGACTCCTTAGGATGTGAGCTGGGTATGAAAGACACCTGTGAGATAAGAGCTGTGATAACTCCCCTCCAGGAAGTCGTTAGCACCTTAACACCCAGCCTGAGGGGGCGTGTCTGCTAATGGACCAGCAGCAATTTCAAAACACCCCATGACTCCGAGAATCAGATCACCCATTTTGTAACTCTCTGCCCTGGGGGAAGCACTGGGTGCTCCCACCTGGACTTGAGGGTACATAATCTTGGGGTTTGAAGACCTTGGGGAACCACTCATCAGATCTGGAGGAGGATCAGAATCTTGACCAAACTGCGACCACCGCTCTTCACCAGACTACAGCCGTCATCTGCACCAACAGGTTTTTTTGCTTTGCTTTTGGTTTGGACTTGGGGGGAACCATGTGGGTCTCAGCACAGAGGTTAACAAACATCATTGTGTTTGTGCCCCAGGGTGCTGGGTTATACTTCTGGGTTTTGTGGGTTAAAACCAATTTCTCTTAGTGCCATTGCATTTATTGTAATATTGGTATTAAATTGTAGCTCTGACTTATAATCTCTTTTGTGTTGAGTTTGTTTCTCTTGCCGGTTTACATTTAAACCAGCACACCCATGCAAATAGAAATGCATGCAAACTGGTAATTAATGTCAACATTGGACACCATGCAGCAGAAACAAACAGAAACACAGAAGTTCTGCTCCAGAACGTTTCTACTATCTGCAAATAATGTAAGGCAGCATAAGGTGATTCTTTCTATGACAAAGCAGGTCAAGAATGACACGTGTTGGTAGAGGAGCAGCTTGATGTGAGCCAGCAATGTGCACTCGCAGCCCAGGAAGCCAGTTGTGACCTCAGCTGCATCAGCAGCAAGGCCAGCAGGTCACGGGAGGGGGATTCACTCCCTCTGCTCCAGTTGGCTGAGAGCCTACCTGGAGTGCTGTGTCCAGCTCTACACTCCTGAAAATAAGTGGATGTGGACCTGTTGGAGCTGGCCCAGAGGAGGCCACAAAGATAATCAGGGTACTGGAGTGCCTCTGCTACGAGGGCAGTGAGAGTTGGGATGGTTCAGCCTGGAGAAGAGAAGGCTATGGGGAAACCTTAGAGCACCTTCCAGCACCTGAAGGGGCTAAAAGATTGCTGGAGAGGGACTTATACAAAAGCATGTAATGGTAGGACAAGCGAAAATGCCTTTAAGCTCAAAAAGGGTAAGTTTAGATTAGATTTTAGGAAGAAAATCTTTACTGGGAGGGTGGTGAGGCACTGGAACAGGTTGTCCAGAGAAGTTCTGGATGCCCCATCCCTGGAAGTGTTGAAGGCCAGATTGGATGGGGCTTTGTGCAACTTGGTGTAATGGAAGGTGTCCCTGCCCATGGCAGGGGGATTGCAACTGGTTATATTTAAGGTCCCTTCCAACCCAAATCAGTCTATGATTCTATGAAAAGAATTGCTAATGCATGCTAAATACAAAGGTACAAAATGTTCTTAAGGTTAATCAATAACCAATTTGGTATAATTTTAGAAGATATGATCTGGCATTAATATCAAATGACCCATTTACATTTGAAAGCTATTCAGATAATTTCTCATGCACCAGAATATTTGAAAATATCAGCAGGCATCCAGATTTCCTGAAACATCCCTGTCTTAAAAGCTATGCAAAGATACTTAGTTATTTCTTTACTCTTTTATATGTTCAAGTCCATTTGTACTAGCCTTGTCTGCCTGAGCAGAAAGATAGCAGACTGCAACATGTAGAATATGCAGTTTCCAGGCACTTCATCATGTGTAGTTCTATGACATGTCTTGGAATGCTTTTCTTTACAGTTTTTCCGATGAGTATCTGTGAATTTTCAATTTGTGCAAAGTGATACCTTAAAAAAAGTTAATGGGATATTAGAGTAGTCCGTAGCTCTTCACACCAAATACACAGGGAAAGGTCTGAGTTTGGTACATACGCAGTGTGAAAACACCTACTCAAATACAGTATTCTGCTTATTTCATGGTGTTTAATATCATAATACACAAAGCACTTGCAAAAAAATGCAATATAAGAAGCAGTTTCATGTAATACAACAGAACTGTAGCCAGCAAGATAGAAAAAGTAAATGAAGTTTTAAATGGTTGATAGTGCCAACATGTAAAGACACCAGTCCTTTATCAGTTGCCTATATTGTTTAATCTTTAAATAATATTATTAATGGTAAGCCAAACATGGAACAAAGTGTGAGCTGCAATATAAATCTGAATCAAACAATGCCAAGAAGAAATTGAAGTTAGTATGATATTCTGCCTCCTGCTGCACTTTTACCCACCTAATGTCTGCATCCAGCTCACAGTGTTTGTAATGAGTATAGAAAAAATGTTATAGGCATGGACTGGATTGATGAACTCAAGCGTAATAAGGCTCAACAAAGGCATTGTCTCCTTCAAGTTGTGAGCTGCAATTGATTCTTGGAGGGCCAAAACTGTTGTGTAACAGATGCTCAAAGTGGTATGGATGTTGAAGCAAAGGTCACTCCTAGTTTCTTTCCAGTGAGCCAGACACAAAGCCCATGGGTGCCAATGTATCACAGGAAAGCTTTCATAACGTGCCTCTGTATTTTTTCATTAATTAATTGACTTCATGCAGCTGAGTTTCACAGCCAATAATTATTAGATGTATTCAATTACTCTGAGCCTTTTGTTTTTACAGACAATGCTGACTGTAGCTTTCCAGTAGGAGGTCTGTGGCCTCCTCTCTTCCCTGCTCCATCTGCAACCCCCTTGTATTGCATCCACATCTTCACTGTTGCTGCAGGTCAGTGGTGGCAGAAATGGGATTACTACACATTACACAAACCCCTCCCACGTCCTTAGAGTCTGTATGTCTGCTATTAGTCCTGTACTGCCCATGGGAGCAAACTGGATATGGGGTGAGAATTCTCAGTGGGATTTTTTGGTGACACTGCCTCTGGTGTTGTCTGTTTGGTTGGTGGAAGATAAGCCTTTCTGATACTTAAAAACTGACACAAAAAAAAGTGAATAAAAATGCTTATGAAACTTTGGGATTATTTTCTAACTAAAAAGCAACAAATGTAATATCATTTTGTCTGTCATGCTTTATTAGCTGTAAGTTTTGTGTAATTAAATATTCACTTTTTGACAGAATCTTCAGTTTGAGTCCATATTTCTGTAGAGGCCATTCATGAACATTTTTTAAAGTATGGTGTATAAAATTAAAAAATATATCCAAAGGCCTGGAAAAAAAAAATCCAAATTACTACACATGCTTTCACTTTTTTACTTTTTTCTTCCAAATTTCTCTCTAAACGTTATTTCAAGAAAGCTGAGATATTAACATTAATGCAAATTTTCATTTACTAAGGAAATTATTTTCAGTGATTTTCACAGCAGATTATACAGCCTCTGGAAAAGGAAAGCAAAGCATGTTTCAAATAAAATAATCTGCATTGCTTCTTTGCACAGCAATTCAAGACATTTACATTCTATACAGATGGCTGAATGCATACATACATTACTTTACAAAGCAATAAATAATATTCATAGAAGATATTAAATTTACACACATTTTATAAAATATGTAGTCCTGTAGTTCATAACTAAGCTTTTGCACACATGCACTTGAAAACTGATATGAAGTGGGTTGTGTCTTTGTCTATCTTCAGAGTGCACTTCTAGTAAAGCCAATCTGTGATATGTAACCACTTCTCATCTTGCTGTCATCATTTCTATAAAAAGTGTGGTTTCTTTAAGATATTTTTAAAGTTCATGTCATGGTAATGGATTGCCACCCTTCCTCAGTCAATTCCTGGCTTGTTCTAGATTGCCAGCAACTGGTCCTGAATGCACGTATTTAGAACAATTAGAAGTGCACAATGATTTTTCCTCCAGGCACAAACAACTGAACTTGAAATGCCTCCCTGGAGTTCATTGCTCACCTGTCTTTCAAAGGGCTCTGCTTCTTGGAATGAGATAGGTTGTTTCTGGAGACTCCTAACAGCTCAGTGAGGGCAATGTTTCATGGTCATAAATCAGAATGTTTTTCAACCTAGATTCTGTCCCTCAGACGGTACAACACAGCTTACCTCTTCCCTGAAATGCAACCCTACACTTACAGGGAGAAATACACTCTATTTTCCCAAAGAGCACCATATTTCCTTTTGGTCATCAATAAATTATGTTTTTCTACAGGTTGCCCCTTTCCTGACAGATGCCAGTGTGTATCAGACCAAAAGCCATTGCTCTTGCTCTGCATCATTCAGCCTCTGGCACAGATAGCAAAACTTTAAACACTCTAGAGATGAGACTGGCTTGAGAATTTTCTGGATTTGCTATTATTTTCTTCTAAATGAGTCTCTGGCAATGAGACATTTTCATTCTGAATTTTCCTCCCTGTTCAGTCTGCTACATGATTAACCACATGGCAGAGGGGAGACAGGCATAAGTTAGACTCATAGTCTAACAAAGCTTAAGCAAGGTGTGTAAAGTCATCCCAAAGGATCACAGTGGCCACTGGGAGTGTATTCACAGTTAGTTCCCCTTATCATACCAGTGGGGAGTTAGACAACCCCAGAGGACCAAATGAGCAAAGACTTGAACCATCCTCTGAAGACATCTCCTATGTGCCTCATTAAGGTGACTCATGGGGAGTAAAGACCCTTTCTCCTTGTTAAACCATCTTAAGAGCCTGCCCAATGTGACATCAGATGGTGGTGACAGGGCACCAGGCAGCAGTTGGTACAAATAGAAGAACAGGGCATCACGTGCACCCTTCTGCTGGCCAGCGTGGAGACAGGGCAGGACAGAGAGGGACCTGGGGCAGAGACTCAGATAGATGTGGTGGGACTTGGCTGGACAGACATCAGCCATTTAAAAGTTAGGCATCTCACCTATGCTGCTCCTCTAGAGTTGGTCTAGGTGGTCAGAGATGGGGCATGGCATCTCATGCAAAGGGAGGTGTCCAAAACAGGAGGTATGGTGTGCACTGGATGTGCCTGTCCATCTCCATGGATTGGTGAGGAGATGGTGGCAACTCTACAAGGCTGGGTGCCTATTTTTTTTTCAGGGCTACAAATAGAAGAAAGGCACCCCATCCCTGGGGACTATGCTCAACTTTTTGCAGACCTGCAGTGCCAGTAGGTCACCCATTTCTACCTGATTTGGCTTGGTTTCAGACCAGTCATAAAACACAGATAGAGTCACTTTTTTGTTTATTCTTGAACACTCTGGAGCTCTTTGGACAAGAAGATTTGTTCAATGGGAAGGTGTTACAATCCTCCTGCTCTGCCTCACAGTGCAGATACCAGTGTCAAACCCATCATCCACCAAAACCCAGCTGCAGGGAGATGTTGGTGTGAACAGCAATAATACACTGTCTGCCTCCACAGATGGAAGTGCTAACACAAAGTCCAGATCCATCCACTTCAAAGCAACATAGTGGGTGGACCTAAGGAACTGACTTGCCTTGAAAACACAGAGATTACAAAGAGATGTTCAGCATAAGGCAGGCATTTTGCCATTAAGTCTAATTAATTTACATTACGATTGGTTCAATTCTTTATTTTAGAAGAGTTTTGGAATCAATTCTCTTTAATTAATATCCACTTACAGTGAAACAGTCAAGCTAATCACAGAAATCATTTGAAGTAGCTATTTCCATAAACAAGCAATTAGGTGCTTATAAAATTAGTTTTGGATGTGATTTTAATATAAAACTGGATATAGTCTTAGTCTTCATTGATAACATTTAGCACAATTTCATTCAGTCTCTCTTCTTTAAAGATTTTACAACTGTTGTGATCAATATTTACGAACTGCAAGGTAGACATATAAATATTCATTGAGCTGGCCAGCAGTGATAGACTTTCTGGGGGGAGACTCTTTCCAAAAGAAATCCTTTTACTCCTTTTGTGGCATGACCTGCACAGGTGCCCTACCTGGGTGAGGACTCCTGTTAAGTGTGAATCCACATCCAACTCCTCCAGTTTCAAGGTGCTGAGCCTTTCAAGGTGGCCTGCACAATTAAACTTGAGGCTTCCCAGGAAAGCTTATTACAAATGAGAAAAATGTTACAGGAGATCCGTAACCCGGACCCAAGTTAACAGCACCTAGGGTGCCTGAAGCATGATTTGGAGATGTGTCGTGCCTCATCTTCCAGTCCAGCAGAAGGCTGTGTCCACCTCCCACATACCTGAGAGTTCCTCCCATTCAGCTCCTTACAGCCCCAGCTACAGACAGGATGGCAGGGGAAAACCCTGCCAGCTCTTTTGGGAAGAGAGGGGGGTTAGGGGCGAGGTGGTCTTCCCAGAAGAGATGTGTGAGCACAGAGCTGACCCAGGGCCACAGGCTTTGGGGGAGCAGTCTGGCTGTGCAGCCCACATGCAAGACATGCCATGAACCAGGGAGGGCTGAGGTAAGAGCTGCTTTTCCAGCTCACCATGCATTGTGAGCCCCAGCTGCAGACTGGCTGAACTCACTTCTGAGGGGTGTCTGTAGCTACCCCAGCTAAAATGCAATTTACAGCCCAACAAGAACTTTTCTGTTCCTAAATAAATACCAGTTTACAGAAGACCCAAATCAGCTATCTTCCATGCATGTTTTTCAAGGCTTAAAGACAGTAATGTATAAAGATGGTATCATAAAATAATAATAATAAAAAAATGGAGTAAAGGTAGCACAAATATTTCAGTAAAAGTGTAGAAAACTCTCAGGTTTGAATAATGCCATCCAGAAATTTTCCTTGTATGCTTGAACTGCTGCCTTCTTCCTCTTGGAAAGGGCAGTATCAGCAATCTCTAATGATTTATGGTGGATGATACAGGCCCGTCACCTGCTGTGGTTTTCCAGGAGGGAGAGGATAAGCTACCCTGTTAGCATGGTGCCTAGCACGAACAATGAGCCATGCAGTTAACATTCAGGGGATTGCTTACTGCTCAGATAAGCAGCACTGAACTTCTTGCCTTTAAAGAAGGCTGAAAGACAGGTATTTTTTTTCCCAACTGAATACACAGAAATAGTTTTCTACTCTAAAAAATTGTATTTTGTCAGAAAAATGTTCAAGGAGGTATATTGTTTCTGCCAAATCATGCATAGAAGTATAATCTTTCTGGGTTTAAACAGTCATACCACATAAATCAAACTAATTGGGAGAATCAGGATTACACATATCAATAACAGTTTTCATGTTTTCTTGTTAGGGGAATAGAGATGCTTTGAATTTTTGCGTGTGTGTTTGTTTTTCTGTTTAAAAAATGAAATTAATTTGGTGTCTTGGTTTTTCTTTAAATAACTAATTGAGTTCAACCAATATTTTCATAAATAAATATTTGTATTTAACAGTAAAACTCTTCTTTCCACTATCTGATGTATTTTCTTGCTTACAACTATTGTTGTCATGCAGCAGAATCACACACTTTTGATTTTTCATATTTAAACATTTCCTAAAAAGCAACAGTTGGAAACACTGCAATACAAATGCCCCTTGTAGACTGAATTCTTTACCTGGTATCAATATTAGAAAGCTTCTATAATTGTTATACTTTGCGGTGAATTTCCAAACCTAGAAAAAAAAAATTACAGCCAAACTGCACTGAATAATCCTAAACTGAAGCAAGAGCAGCCGAAAGCTGCAATTTACTCAGCATCTTCATCGCCCACCACATCCAATGGGAGCAAAGGAAATCTAGAAATCTCAGAAAATTTAAATTCCTAATGAAGAACAATGTTTTATCCTATTTAATTTCTCCTGAGAAAGCATGGACATAACTCAATATAGAATCATAGAATGGCTTGGATTGGAAGCAACCTTAAAGACCATTTAGTTCCAAGCCACTGCCTTGGCCAGGGACACCTTCCAGTGAATCAGGTTGTTCAAAGCCCCATCCAACCTGACCTTCAACAATTCCAAGGATGCAGCATCCACAACTTCTCTGGGCAATCTGTTCTGGTGCCTCACCAGCCTCACAGCAAAGAATTTCTTCCATATATCTAACCTACCTCTTTCAGTTTGAACCCATTACTCCGATAACTCCCCACAGTTCCTGATGAAGAGTCCCTCTCTGGCTTCCTTGGAGTCCCCCTTGAGATACTGGATATATCCCTAATATTACTTTTGCACTTCACACCAATTCAGATAATGGCAGCTACATATTTTTAATAACTCTGACCTGCAGTACTTGTGACCTGGGACGAAAAGCATAGCAGCACTGCAGCAAACAGCAATACTGTCCCAGTGTGTAAGGTATACTACTCTGACCCAGAGACCATTTTTCCCACATGCAACCTGTGTACAGTTCCACATGACACAACTGCCACGTGCCAGACATGACAAAGCAGGCCAAACTCAAAGGAATATCTGGTTCAAAGGGAATTTCACACATGTCCATTTTAAAGATGTCTGTGTGGACCCAGCCAGAAAATTCCAATCTCCCAGGAGGTGGCAGGCATTCCAGGGACACTGTCCTTCAGGGCACTGAAACACAGCATTCCGAAACAACATGGTCTGAGTTACCATTGCAATGCTCCCGGTGCTGATGGAGAGAGCAGAGCTGAGAAGCGCATGCAGAGCCAACCCAGTGTCACAGCCAGGGACTGACCCCACCAAGGACCTCAAAGCTTCCCAGGACCTGGCAATACCTGAGGGCACAGTGCTGGAGTCACCTGCCAGTATTGTATCTTGGGTACAGGTTTTATCTTGGGCCCTTTGAAAATTTCTCGAGCAAACAAAATGCTGCAGACAACGCTCCAGGTTGAAAGAATCAGCACTGCAGCTGTGCCAGCAAACACTGCAAGAGCTCTAGATAAGGGATCAGACTGCTGCAGCAGTGTAAAGTACATCGTGTTTTTGAAATCAAGGTAATGAGACAAGGAGTGAGAAAAAAAATTGTAGCTACAAATATTTCAATTACATGCCAGGATATTTCAGTAAACTTTCTTGAATCTTCCTTCCCTGACCCCAACTGCTGCATTGAATTTTTTTTCATTATTTTAATCTGAGGATGAAATGGAAACAATTCTAACTTCAGTTTTTCTCTTTCAATGGTATTGAAAATTGACTGCAAGTTTGTGAAATACATTTCAAAATACTTTTTGGAAGGAACTATTTTTAATGAATTTTTTTTTTTCTTCGCAGAATCACCTATATGTCTTAAGAATATTAAATAGGGGGACAAGGACCTGAATAAAAGGAAGAATGTTAATGAAAATTGAAAAAACTTTGAAAAAACCTTGATCTAATTTGCTCAATATTAAAATAAGTTGTGGGCATCTTAGAGTCTGATGAACGGATTGTATTTTGCATGGAACTCCCCCTAAATATGCCTATCATCTCCAAAATAAAGCTGAAGGAATAATAGGATCACAGAATCATTAAGGTTGGAAAGATCATTGAGACCAACCAACAGTGCCTAGTCCACCACTAAATAATACTAAGCAAATTAAGCAACAGTGAGGCTGTGACATAAGTGGACACTTGCAGCTGCATTTCTGGAAAACACTTTCCAAATCAGTGCCTTAACCATCTTTCCTGTCCTTGGAGGATTTGCTAGCTCTGTTACAAAGAAAAGGGCAAAATTGCTGGCACTTATTTAAATCCATGTTGCTGTACCTTTATAAATCTCTTGTGTTCAAAACATCTTTCTCAGGAAGGTAGGGTTTGTAGGTTTGTATCCAGCTTAGCCCTAACAGAGTTACAGCAATGATTTTTCTCCCATATTTATGATTTTCTCATTTTTATGATTCATGATTTATGATTATAGCCCTGTTGTAGTTTGGAATTTTTGCATAAATTCTCTCCCCTGTCACTGACTACCCATGTCATCAGGGAACAAAGGAAGCA
>JAOXXN010000471.1:27696643-27723986 GCA_026770055.1 Myrmophylax atrothorax | reverse complement strand
ACTCCTCCTGCTCTGTTTTCCTCCTCTGCCTTTAAAGCTCATAATTAAATTAAGACAGCCCAAAGGCTGGAAATCCAAATTACATTTCCCAGCAGTGGCCATCAATGATAGGCTGCTGTTAACACTTCAGGGGCTGTTCCCCCAGAGTCATGTGTAGGTTTCAGATGCAGACAACATCCAGTGAGCCCTGCAGAGAGCAGCAATGCTCCAACCACACTCCAGCCCTGATGCCAGAGGTGCTCACTCACTCCAGACCTCACCATGGAAATTGCTACCTGCTCAGTTACGCCACACACAGAAGAAGCAATTCAGGCAAATAATAACCCTTCACCGTGGCAGAAGCATTGACAGAGTACCTGGCACAAGTGACTCGTGTCACAGACAGGCCCACCACCCTACTAATGATGGACAGAGAGGACAGAGGGCTTGTCCAAGGTCAGCCAGGAAAGAAACTAGACTGCTGCCTGCTTTGTAAAGTGGGACATACAGCTAACATAAGCCTTGCATAAAGATTATTACCTACAGGTAAAAAACATTTTCTGGGTCAGCCTCTGAGGGTGAGTATTACATTTATAAGACTTTCAACTAGAAGAGGAGCTGGGATATTATATTATTATAGCACTTCAGGAATCTTCAAATATTTTATGTGCACATTAGTATTATTTGTTTATTTAATAGCAATGCTGAAGGGTCCAATAAAATATGAATACTTGCAGTATCAAGAATATAATGGCTTCCCATAACATTTTATACACATGAGAAATTCAAAGCTCCTATGTAATCATAATGAGAAGTGGATTTTCATCACTAATGTCAGGAGGTACCTACTGATATCCACATGCTGTAATGTACAGAGTGCCTTCCTCCCTTATTTGCATTAATGAGAATTTCCATAAAGAACATTACATATACAAAAAAATCCTTTACAGCTGCTCTACGCTGAAATTACGATTCATTTGGAATTACTATGGTCTGGGCACAGCAATCTATGAGTATAGAAACAGCCCCAAAGCCTGGCTGTTCAGGTGCTCCATCCATATCAAAAATACAGCAGCTCTGAAAAGGAGAGGTTTGGAATTGCATGGACCCATTCATGGAATAAAACATCAGCAAAGTACTTAGTAGCTCAAGGAAATGGTTTGCTGCTTATTTTCCTCCTTTCTGGTATAACAGTTTGGTATAAAAGAGTGTATGAACCACCATATAACAGGCCTGGAAAATAACTTTTCTGAATGGAAAATAAAAACATCACATATTTTATGCTATCATAAACCTTTTCCTGCAGGTTTGCTGGCACTGACATTACATGTAATTGCTAACAAGAATAATTTCTTCTTCAGACAGTAAATGATGCATGTAAAATAGCCAGAGGAATCAGATCTATCTTGTATTTAAAAATTAACAGAGATTTCAGGTTCTTCTCTTTCAGTGCATGAAATAGCACATGTGGGAACATGCCACCATGGGTTTGTCCAACTGCAACAGGAAAGATGGGCCACATGTACCTGTGTGAGATCCATTCAGGAGGTGTGGAGGCAAATGACTATAAGCTCACAATAGTACACCTGTTCTGGTCCACACTACCAGTCTAATCTTATTTTATCTCCCTCATACCTGTCCCAGGAAAACAACATATCTTTTTTTTTTTCCTTCTCTGAGAAGATGCTTTCCTGAAGGGCTTTATCTGGTGTTAATCAGGGGAACTCTGCCATCAGTGGAGTTTTATATATATACATTATTTATATACACACACACACATATATACATTTTATATGTGTGTGTGTGTGTGTATATATAAATAAAAATAAAATTACTCCTTCATAATCTTGCAAGGGACTGAGTAATTAGCAGCACTGAGGGCTCATAGAAAAAGCCTCTCCAAGACTCTAGTATGGTGGAGACCCCAATACTAAAACTCACTAGAAAATATTCAGCTCTTTTCCCTGAAGTGCAGCTTTATTTCTTGACTGTGTTTACCTTACTTGTAGCTGTGCAGCTATTCAGATTCATGTTTAAATGTGAACTGGCTTCTCTATTCACTTAATGTGGTTTTAGCAAAGCGTTCGTGTACATGGGGAACCACAGAGATCCTCTCAAGATTACCAAGTCTCTCACAACTTGTAGTGGCGGCCAGCATGCGTGGGAATAGCTGTGGATGGATGTACCTGGACACCTGTGAGCTTTGCACATTCGAAGAGTTTCTCCAAGAGATGCTCTTCCTTTGTATTACCAAAATAAATTCAACAGGCAGATAATCTGAGCAGCATTTAGTATCTACTTCATGCACTCAAGTCTTGCCTTCTCTAACCTTGGGGTAGAGCACAGGTAGCTTTATCATAGACCTATAAATACTGCTGAAACTCCTGTTTCTGAAAGACACTCGGCAGTAACTTTCTTTGTGGCAGCAGCACTGCATTTAGAGTAAGTGAATTGCTCATGTGGCTGCCAATTGCAACAGAAAAAATTGATTTGAGAAAAATCCCCTGGACATAATGAAGCTGGAAGAACATCCACCCACAGATACACACAGGGTAAATAATCAGAGAGAATTCAACTCCTGGAGTGGGTATTTAGACAAGGAGTTTGCTCTGAGGAATGGTTCTGGACTGAGTTTGTACCTGCTCGATGCATTAACCAACGTCTTCAAGCTGCTTGGGTTACGGATGAGCTTGTCCAACATGCTGACAATTTCATCAAACTTTGGCCTGCTGTTGCGGTCTTTCTGCCAGCAGTCAAGCATTAGTTGGTAGAGAGCAGCAGGGCAGTCCATGGGACTTGGCAGGCGATAGCCTTCCTCTACGGCTTTAATCACCTACAGGAGACAAAACGCAAGGCTTTTCTTCCTCTCACCTTCTTCCCAAATGCAACTTGACTTAAATATAGAACTTTGGGACCAGCAATATGCTCATGTAGAATCCTGCCACAACCCCCATCTCTGCGTGTAAGAGGCAAACCCACTGAATCCTGCTATCTTTCATATTTTCTAAGGGATGTGTTGAATAACTTAATTTTTGGTCATTTAAAAGTGAATCCAGAAAGCCAAGGCACTGCTGCAACCAGGGAGCCAGATTATCAGGTCGTACTTGTTCAAAGCTCAGTTGCAGTCTGTAGGTTATATACCAGGAAACTCCTGGAGTCTATGCCAAGTCCACAAAAAGCAGCCTACAGGGCTTTCTGGCACCTTCCTAGAGTGCAGTGATTTTGTTTATTCTGATGTTGGCTTCTTTTTAAATGAAAAAGCCTGTGCTAGACCACAAATTTGTATTACAGTAATAAAAGTCTGACTGTATTTCAAAAGAGACTTTGAATGCTAATTGATGGATGGATTCAAGGCAGAGGCAGAACAACCATCTCATATATCATTCAATACTGTCTGGGTCTAGTCATTTCTCAGTGTGGCCACATTTCTGCCAGGAATTTGAAGTGTCAGTCCAAGAGTATGTAAATTAAAACCAGGGGAGTTGTTGCACTGATTTCAAATACAAACCATCTATGGTTTTATATCTAAAACAAGTGGTATGCACATGTGCTGACTGCCCTCTTGAAAGGCAGAAATGGATAAATGGGGGCAGAATTGAAGGAAGTAACTTGTTCTCCCCAGTTTGGGGCAGATTTACAGCAGGGCTCCAAGCTCAGCAGTTCCCATTTTGAACCATTACAATTTCCAGGAGACTACAGATCACATTTCAAGATACAAGGGCCTATGTCAAGACAGTCCCAGCAGCTCATCTTCACACTGTCTACTCCCAAGACTCTTTGACCAAAAAGAGCTGGAAGCAGATATTTGCTATGTGGAAAGCCATAGTGCTTCACTGTGGGACTCCCAGGACTGACTCAGATGCCATTCACTCTAGGCACCGTCTCATGATTTGAAAACATCCTGTGTTTAAAATGAAGCCTCTGAGGTTAGCATTGAAGTTTTTTTCTTGATCTTTAATCCCTGGTTGAACAGTATAGGAAGAGCTGGCATTGTACTTCAGAAGGCTCCAAATTCAGGACTGCATGGATTGCTTTCCAGTCATTCTCCATCACAAAGCTTTTTGTTAAGTGGAAGAGTTCCAGGAATGGGCCAGGCCAGCTGAGCAGCAGTATGTGGAACCTCAAACTTCCTAAGGATTTATGTAGTAGAGAAGCAGTTAGGTAAGGGTTTATGATCTCCTTGAAGGGTAGTAAATGTGTCTGAAGATCTGGGCCCTAACTAGTATAGCCCTTTTGCGCCCATCTAAGATTTCATCTGTCAATGGAGCAATTGCACTGCTCTCCACCCAACCTGTGCTTTCAAGACAGTATCTTCAAAGACCTGGCTGTTGCTCCCAGCATCAAACTCCAGCCCCACTACAGTATGGTATCGGCACTATCTGTTCTTCACATCATGCTTTTCAGCTGGTCCCTAATTCCAAATTTGCAGCTGAACTATTAAAAAAATCTCAGTGTGGCACAGCCATGAGAATGTGATTTGCTGTGTCCATGTGTGTATTTATAACAATAATGGATCATCCTCCAGCTGTAGCAGAAAGAAAATAGTAGCAAGACTGGGAGCAGACCATCTGGCACCAGCTCAGAATATCTGAACTACATCTGCAATGGGGTTATGCATGTTTGATATTCCTGGCAGTAACATCACAATCAATAGCGTTAACTCAATTTACAGGATGTTGTTCGTCCTGGCGATACAATGTAAATGGTGTCAAAATACTGTGAGGAGCTAGGACACTGAAATACAGTCTTGCATCTGAAGGTGCCTTCGAGGGTCTAGCAATAAGAGGAGCAAAAGAATGAAACAAAAAAGACCTAGTCAATTGTCACCACAATTTCTTAGAAAATAAGAAAAAGGCACACTTGCTGTTCCATTCATTGGTGTGTACTGCTTTGTAAGACTTGAAGAGCTAATTTTTGCTCCAAAAGAGGCATTTTTGTCCCTCTCCTTCTTCTGGACAAGCACTACTCACTTATGGATTGGAATGTCTGAACTGGATGTTTTTGAGAGGATGATTTGGGATAGTCTATTCCAGTAAACCAAAGCAACACTTTCAGGTCCGTGTTTTCATAAATCCACCACTCTGAACAGTATAAAACAACCACTGTGACCATTTATCTTAGAAACCTGTGCAACACAGGCCATGAAACGTCTCTCAACGATTCCTGCATCAAAGCCTTATCTTATGGTCAAGCCAAAGCATATTTTTAGAGGGCCATCCAGAAAACAGTATGACTTGAAAATGTGGTTTGTAGCCTTTGCAGTTACAACACTGCCTGCCCTATTGCACTGTACCTCCCTTTAAAGCAATGCATCTGTAACATGGTGAGAATAATTTTGCTCATCTTCAACTATGCTTGCAAATGATGAGATTTAATTACAAGCCATGCAACAAGAAACTCCTGTGCAACAGAGTCCAAAATTGATGTGACTCCTTGATCTTCTGTGCAACAGCCAATGCTGTATCTAACACCACTGACTCTTCTGTCAACACAAGCAGCAGAGGTAAGAAGTAGAGGAGGTCCTCAGGAGATGAAGGAGGAGGGCAAAAATTGCATGAGAAACGTGCCATAGCCCTGAATTAAATTCCTAGGCCACCACCATCGAGACACTTGTCATCTGCACGTAGGCAGAAGCAAGTAACACACAGAGGTTATACAAGCAAAGCCTGAGCAGAAACTGATGCTCATAAACATTTCACCAGTCCTTTGCCTTCTGCTTTCACACCAGGCAAGTGTGAAATTTACCCTGTGTCCCACAGGGTATGGAGGCATTTGGGTTTTTTGAAACTTTTCTACAAAGCGTGGATGTTCATAGTGTTATGATTCAGACAAGGGACTCCCCTGGCCATGGAGCATTATTTCACTGGCACCAGCCTTGATCTTAGCCTGGCGTTTACTGAACAACATCTGTGCTATGTCAGTGCATCAGCACTAAAGATGGTTACAGTGCTCAGCATGAGTGAAAAAGCTTGGCTCTCAAGTGTTGCATTCTCTGCACAGACTATGGAAGAAAACCTCTGTATTTGATTGAGATAAATCCCTGTGTAGACACATACTGTTTACCAAACTTCCTGCAAATGTGACTGCCTCAGCAATGCAGAAGCAGTGGGGCATTCATGCCAAACAACACGCTCAGGTCCCTGGCAAGAAGCATGGCGTGACAGACTCAAAGATACTGCTCGTTTCCACGCCTGGACTCAAAGTGAGACAAGACAGCAGCTCAGCGTGATGGGCAGTAACATCCACTGATGGAAAAGGCTTGCAAAGAATACTCAGGAGAAGCAGAATACTCAGCCGGAGCCTTTGCTGCCAGTGAAACAGCAGAAAATCATGGGGCTAAGGATGCTTCTCAAAAAGAGCAGAAAGGTGGCATGACCAGAAGAAACTCATGGTGAAAACCCAACTAGCAGTAGGAACTCCACAGGAAGCAGGGTTGCCCCATGTGCTTCATGCGACCTCATGAGCCAGTTGGCATCCTCAGAGACCTTCACACATCATGGTTCACAGAGATGTGAACAGAAAGGAGTGGTCTAGAAAATCTGGCAACTCCAGGCTTAAGTTTTTTACCCTTGGACAAGAACAGATGTTGATGGTGAGCTCAGGGTAGAATGTAACTCTGCAGTAGGATCAAGAGATGCTGATCCAGGCTGGGATTGGAGCTGCAGTCAGGTAGGACACAGTGTACCCAAGCATCTCCCTGTTTGGAGATGATTCAGAGGGTGGGCTTGAGGTCAGAGGCTCAAGGGGGCACTGGAACTCAAGAGGACAGGGACACTAGTTGAAGGGTACTGTACAAATGAATCATAGGATCTTGAGTTAGCACAGACTTACAAGATGTTCACAACAGGATCAAAACTATTCTCTTGAGATCAGCTATGCACAAACAACCAAGGCACACCTCTGTGGACTGCTGTCACTAGATCAAATCACCCAGCTCTTGTGCGGGGAAACAAAGCCCTTACCATGACTCCCTTGAGTTTCTGCTTTATGTGGTAGCAGGGGTTTGAACACACAATTGAAATAATGCCAGTTTATCAGCATCTATTCCCTGGCAGGCCTTTGTCATTAAGCAGAGGAGGGACAGGCTCCAGCTCTAACAGCATTAGTGAAGCTCCAGTGGTCTGCTGGGGGAAGCAGGCTTGCCTCTGTGCAGACACATTTCCCTCTGTGCACAGCCTGTTCTGGGTTGCTGCAATAAAAAAATGAGCATCTAACACGAGGATCATTTCTGTCTGGCACTAGGGGGCAAAGCCATTTTATAGCAGCTATCCTCATCTTGTCCCCATTCTGCCTTTCTGATTGCAGAATGAATGCTGAGCCCTCAAAGTCCCATCACACAACAGCTCTCACACGTGCTTACATCTTGGTTTGTCATTTCCCAGTAAGGCCTCTCGCCGTAAGACATCACCTCCCACATTACAATGCCATAGCTCCAGACGTCGCTGGCCGATGTGAATTTGCGGAAGGCAATTGCTTCAGGTGCTGTCCATCGGATGGGGATCTTCCCTCCCTAAAGGGAAAAGAAATGGAAAAAAAACCACCAAAAAAAGATTGCAGAGGAAGGCAGAAAACATGCAAAAGAAGACGAAACAGCTCTTCTCAGAGCACCAAGGGATGTTATTTTCTCACTGGAAAGAGACATCAAATTTTAAAGTAAATCTGTTTGACAGCATGGGGCCCCTTTCCGCATTATCTCAGCCCATAAGCATTTGTAGGCTGCCTACTAATTGGCTGTCCTGAAGGTTTGTTGTTTGAATGTTGTTTGAATGCTGGGACATGTATAGGATCAACATCTCAATTATGTTGCATGGGTTGGTAAGGGAATACAGTTCCTCCATTTCTGAGAGTGAGCGGGGGAGGAACAGAGAGCTCTGAAGCTGAGGAAGACTTTGATGTAAGGAGAGCTTCATGCAAATTGCTGCGGAAGTCATGCCTTTTTTTTTTTTTCTTTTTTGAAATGCAGTCCTGATCCTGCAGAGGGATCTGTGTACCAGGCACAGCAATCTGTGTGTGCAAAGACAAGCCTGCTTGGCCTCTGCTGTGGGACTGAAAATGATGCCATAGCTGTCAAATGTGCTTTGCTGTTTCCTTTTCCCCTTTCTGTCATTTTAGAAATCAAACTGCAGACCAGGTCTGAGAAGGAAAAAGGGAGGGAAAGGGGATTCTGGATTAGGGAATACTTTTCTCATTGGGTTTAAAGAGTTGTCTTCCTTGATTTATATAAAAAATATTTTACTCAAAGTCCCTTCCTCTCAGTGTAGAGCTAAATATTGCAAGGTCTTCCTGAATGCCCCCTGACAGCATTTGTTATTGGAAAAATAAGAAGGTTTGTAACACATTTTCAAAGCAACTTTAAAAAAGTCTCTTCTTGTAATAATTCCTTATTCACAGCCTTATCAGTGCATCCCTTAAGTGAGGGGGCAGAATCTCAGCAGTGCCAATTAGCACATGGCAGCACATTGCAGCCACAGCAGGGCTGGCTGAGAGCCCTCCAGCCCGCAGGGAAGCACCAGTCCAGCTATGCACTGAATCCCATCATGGGGCTGTGACTGCCAACAGCTGAAAGGCCTTTCCCAGATCTCTGTGGGAACTGGAAATGTGACTCAAGGGAGCTCCCACCAACCGTAAAACAATACCCTTGTAAAAATACACTAACAGGACATGTCCAGGTGTGCCAATTGCTGTCATTAATATTGGAGGCTCTCTCCAAGTCTGTGCTGCTGAGGATGGGTCCTGTCCACTGCCTCTCTTCAGTGCTGGAGCCACATGGCCTTGCACCGGGATGGGCTGGCTGATAACTTGAAATGACTGACCAAGAATAAACTGGGGCAGAGCACCTGAACACCAAAATGTGTGAGGAAATATATTTTTCTTGATCTCAATTAGTTTGGTATCCTCCTAACTCACCCTGGTTGTGTAGGCTGCTTCGGGATCATCTTCTAGGACTCTGGAGAGGCCAAAGTCTGACACCTTGCAGACTAAGTTACTGTTGATCAGGATATTCCTGGCAGCCAGATCCCTGTGTACGTAACCCATGTCAGACAGGTACTTCATTCCTGACGCGATGCCTCGTAGCATCCCAACCAGCTGAATGACTGTGAACTGCCCATCATTCTTCTGCAAAAAGAAGGAGACATTTGAGGAGTTGAGAGTCTCTGCACCCTCAGCAGTGCATGTGCTTGAATAAAAATGCAAAGGCAAGTCTCCAGGGAAGAAAACCAGTGAAATTAATAATTCATTACTCTCATGCTCTGACCACGAAGCTTTACTAAGTTTCACTGTTTAGATTAGGATCTCTAGAGACAAAGCTAAGAAAATGTAGTTCTTTTAACTGGAGATCAAGGAGTGAGCTGTTTCCACTGGTGACTGATAAAGAGACTATGACTGCGAGTGAAAGCGTTTAGTTATGTGTATGAGGGCACTGGGGGGAGCTGTTTCTCAGTCAGCCAACTGAATGGCACCAATGTGCATGGAAATCCTACCTGTAGAGGTTCACATGACAATATTTGGGGGTAGGGGCTCCTCCTCATGTTGCCACATTGCATTTCTAATAACTTCTCCTTCTCTAACTCTTACATTTCATGGTAAAATTCTGACAAGTCTGGGGTTTGCCATGATGCAGTGTGGATGTGCTCTTGAAACGAAATTTTGCAGGATAACTTAATAATTTCCATGCCATTGACTACCTTCTAAAAGAAATGTAACATCCTCCAGCTTATTCTTATTTGTTTGTATCAATGCATGCACCAGGTCCTTCATGATGCTGTGTAAATGTAGATGAAACAGAAAGCTGAGTTACTCCACCCTCCAAACAGCACCAACACCCAGCAAATGTTTTCATTGATATTAACCATTTGCAAAGAACTCAAACTTTAACCAAGGTCCCCCTGAATAAAAGATGTAAGCATTACCTTTAAAAATGTATCCAGAGAGCCGTTCTCCATGTATTCAGTCACTATCATTACTGGTTTGCCTGGAAAAAAAAAGTGCATGAGTTTGTAAGCAATTTATTTAAAAAAAACGAAAAATAAAAAGACTTTTCATAGTACATATGCATGTGAATATACAGCCATGCAACAGTAAATCTACACCAAGACTGCTGTTGCAGCAGGATGATGAGAGTTTTTCCCTGAATATATACAGAAATAGGGGAATTGAGGAGGAGGGGATGAAAAAGCAATCCCATATTAGTAGGGGTACCAAGCCTTTGAGTGTTTAGATGATTATTGAGAAAGAGGTTGCAAGCTGAACCTAGGCACTACTCTTCTTGGCTCCATCAAGAAGCTGAAAGCTTGTAGAGGCCAAATTGCACACAGTAACCTCTTTGGACTCTTCCCTAGAGCTTTAACACCCTGAAGTAACAACAGGAGCCCAACAGGAACAACCAGGATGATCCAAAGCTTGAGCCTGGTAGCCACCAAAACCAAGATCAGGAAAGGATGGGATTACATCCCTTGTAATTAAAATAATGCCACGTGATTACCCTTGTAAACACATCTGGAAGTAAGAAAAGGAATATTTTTGTTGCAGAACAAAAGCTAGTTAAGTATGGAATAAGTGTAAGTGGAAATCAAAATAGAAGTTCTTAAAAGACCTGGTCTCCCATTGTTGACAGGAATAATAATGTTTTTCCAAATCTGTTTGATTAATTTTCATGCCCGAGTCATTTTAATGGTAATTATATATAGTTTTTCCTCAGTTTTTGTATCTAATGTCTCGCTAGCTTGCCACAATGGCATAGCAATAATTGATGTGGTGTGCTCCAGTCCTTGTAAATTCAATGAAATCTTACAAGAACATGTAAATTATTTTTTATTTAAATCAATTTCCATTAGTTAGCATGAAGCACAGACAAAAGAGGAGCTGTCAATTATTTGTAAAGTGCATTATAAATGACTTTCATAGAAATGATCAACTAGAGCTGTTGCGTGTCATAATATGCACAATAAGGTAAATACCAATGGCAGGTTCTGCCATTTAGATAGATCTTAATTTTCCCATCTTCCCATTACCTTAACTATTTTACCTAATTTACTACTTAATTATCTATATAACAAAGGTAATTGCGAACTTGTCAGTCAAAATATTTATTGCTCTGCAAATACTACCTTTGCAGCATGAGGGACCTGCACTACTTCAATTCTTTTAAATTACTATCACAGCTACTGCCTGAGCTTGAAACTTGCCAAAAGTATTACTTTTGATATGAGAAATGTACCTTGGAACTGTGAAAGATATTGAGTCAAATAAAATAATGGGCCCCATCTTCAAGGATGGCAGCTCTTTGTCTATGCACAACATGGGCTGCATGTAGGAGGGAGGAGAGATCTCGGGTGCCATTGCTATTGGTTGGCAAATGTGTCAGTGGCCTTGCAGGGAAGAAAAATCATAGGTATATCTCAAATTAAAAAAAAAGTGGTTTTAAACACTAAACACCTGTCTGTAGCACTGGATCCCTTATCTCTGACACTTCAAGGCAGCATTGCAGTGAGAATGGTATCTCATTATGCCACCACTCTGGGGGATCTCCTCCAGACTCCTGCCTTTGGCTGCCATTAGAGAAAATAAAATAAGATTTCTGGGACTTATGCTTCATTATCTGACTGCTGCAGGTTGACAGTAATCACGGAATAAATTAACCCCATATCCAAGAGATTGGAAATAAAGACACAAATAGGTAACTTTCGACAACGTAAACTAAAAGTAAACATCGGCCCCTCTGAAGCACTGGGCTGACTCTCCATGTCAGCAGGGCTCCCTCCTGCTGGCATTACGTGGCCATAAAATGTATTTGGATGGCACTTACATCAATGTACTAATGCAATGTGCACACTGTCAGTGCAACCAAATGGGATGCAAATAAAAACAGGACTGCCACTACCTTTGTAAATCAAGAATAGCTAAGGGCTTGTCTACACGGGCACAATGAAGATGGTTAATCCAAATTAATTAATGTGTGCATTTGAACTATATTAGTTAAATTGTATGAAGCCCCTGCACGATATTCTCATTAGAATTAAAAATGCCCTAATTCAATTTAACTTAATTTACTTCCAAAGTAAATCACAATGCAGCAAAGATATTTTATCCTAAGATCTGAATCTACAGTATGCCAATGAGTGAAACGCTGAAAGGAAAAACAAGTTAAAGAATACTTTGAGACAGTGACATAGTTTGTGGTTCATAAAGGTTGTTTTGGTTCATGTAAAAGAAAAAAAAACCTGTGAAGATGCTGCTGAAAGAAATTTTCAGTGGAGTAAACTAGGATTTACTGAGCTAATGAGAAGCTCAGTGCATGTACTCCCTCTTCACCCAAACTCCAGTAGCTCCAAGCCCAATTTAGAAGCAGAGCTCCCTGTGTTTCTACAGCCCTTGGAGCAGATGGTCACTTTATATAAAAAGGCAGCTTGCTAAGGAGGCACATTCTTTCTAAAGGTGGGATTCTCATCTACCCGCTGAGGCCCCAGTAGCCAGAAAAACTCAAGCCAGTACCAGTAGCAGCTTACATGAATGTATAATCATCACTTTCTTCCTGCCCAATATTCCACGTCTCTGCAGGGCTAGAAATCAGAGCTTTTAAGTATTAAGGTGTCCCTGAAAGACTTTGATATTTATTCACTTTTTGTGAGAAATCTATTTTGCTTATTTTTAAAATTTGCTTAAAAACCTAAGGAAATGCAATTTCAAGGAAAATTGCAAAAAAAGGCTGCTGATTGCAAAACAGCATTGATTTTGGACAAACAGCTACCATCTCTGTACCTTGTCTACTGCAGCTCTGAAAAGGTACTAATGTTGGAGACACTTCCTCTGATGAATGACAAATGGTACCAACAGCAGCCAATGGCCCCACACACTGCCACTTGAACAGTAGTAGCTAAGCTCTGACACTGCCAAACATGAAGTCAAGAGGGGAAACAGCCATTCACACTTGTGAGGCTGGTGCTTTTTCATTTAAAATACATATTAAAATAAAGTAGTAGTTGTTTTCAACAAAATAATCCTTGATGAAAATAACATAGATCCTTCAAAGCTTTAAAACGAATGAGTAACACCACATCTGCATCTTTTCCACAGCTTCAGAACAGCACCAGCGGCCAGAGAGGCTTCTGCTTGGCACATTGGGATGTGCTGACCCTTTTTCTGCCCTTATCTTTAGTGCATACACTAATTTAGAGAAGAACTGGGCTGGCAAAGTTATGGAAGGTTTTGCTACCAGTCAATACCTCTCATGCTGGGATGTTTTGCCAGACATTTCACATCTTCCTCAAGCCTGCGACCCCTCTCATAATTTATATGCCAGCACCACAGGCAACTGTTACCAGGGGCATCACTAGCATATCCCAGAGGGAGCTTGCCTTAATTGTGGTTTTATACAGTCCTGTGATTTTCAGCTACAATCCTTTTCTTCTTCCCTGATTCTGGAAACCTCCTGGTCTTGCTCACATCCCATGTGAGTGATCACTAGGCTCAGTACTACCCTCCTGTGGGCTTTGCTTCAGTGATTTCTTGAAACATGATGGCTGGAAATAATCAGGAGTGGTGGAGTGGGTTGTCCCCTCTCTCAGACCCTTGGTAACAAAATCTTCCCCGTTTCCCTGCAAGGGGTATCACTTCTTGGCATATCTGATCCCTGGGGATCAGGTGGTTTCAAAAGTAAACAAATAAAGGCATGAATAGGAGGCAAGTCTGCTTGGAAAACTTGGTTGGCTTGGTGTTGTTGCATTCAAAATGCTCTTGCGTTTTGCAGGTGGCACTTCACGTGCTGTTGAACTACTTGGAAGGCAGGAATCAGGCAGCATGCTCTACTGGCATGCAGACATCCCAGGCTTACTGCTGTCTCCATCATCTATACACTGTGTGAGACTGGTCAAAAAACATTTCCCATTTCTGTCTCATTTGATTTTGGGCCCTTGAAGAGGATTTTTCTCTTAGCTCATGCATATTATGCCTAAGTGAAGCAAAGTCTGTGGGGGCAGTTGAAGTTTTTTATCACTTTAGTTATTACCAATTTATTGTAACTGGATGAACACCAAAACCCTTTGGGCAACCCCCTCCCCCCCCCGTTACATTGTTGGGGAACCTGTTTCTGGCTGGACCTATCAAGTGTGACACTTCAGGCAAGGGAGTTCACTTTTGTTTTAGAAATTATGAAAGATGCAGTCACAATGTGAATCACTTCAGTCTTCCTCCCCTGACCAATTCTCCCATCAGCCAGAGTTCAAGGAGAGCAGTCCAAAGCAACTTGTACCTACTTTTTGTGACGACGCCTTCCAGGTGGATGATGTTGGGGTGGTCAAACTGCCCCATGATGCTTGCTTCTCCCAAGAAATCTCTTCTCTGTTTCTCTGTGTAGCCCACCTTCAGGGTTTTGATAGCCACTGGAAACTCACGCTTTCCCTGCAGCTTCAGCCGCCCACTACAGACTTCCCCAAATTCACCTTGAAATTAAAATTAGGAAGGATAGGATCACAGCATGTCAAGTGAATGCATGATGCACATCTGTCTGCATCAGCTCAGCCTCAGCTGAACAAAAGCCCACAGGACAGTCCTGTACTCATGGACATGGATTGCTGAACATCACAGTGAGCACCATCTCACACAGCCTGCATACCACAAGCCAAGTAATTCATAAGCACAAGAAAACTAGGAATAAAAATTTATTTTTCTTACATTTAAAGAACTATATATTCTACTGGCATTTTTTCTCACTTCATACTTTTTTCCACCAGATGAAAAAGCCCTGTCACATCCTATACCATTGCCCTGTGTGGATAGTGTAGAACAAAACCCACTTGCTTCTTAACCTTCCTTTGGTAAGACACATAGATGGAATGCTGCTAGCCTTTCACAGTAACATATATTTTCATAGACCATAAACTCTTTACAATTTTATGACTCTTTTTTTAAAAAGCAACCCAAATTGATTATTTTTTTCTGGTGAACAGTAAATTACCCCAGACCCACAATTTCAGAGGATAGAAAATACTCCTAAGGTTGGATGCAAATCTAAACAAACTGATCAACTGGAAAGAAAATGAAGTTTCTTCTTTTAACTAAGGAAGCTTAAAACTTTGGACTTTGGTTGGTGCTTTTTTAATCTCCCAGTTGACTTTTTCATTTTTGCTTCAAGACTAACCTTAATGAGGGAGGAGAAAAAAGGTTAAATTTGTAAAAAGAATGTGAAAATTAAGTGACTCATTTCCCTTAGCAGCCATTGAAACAACTCAGATGTGATTATTTTCTGACACTTCCAGTTCAGTTCCCGAATTTCAAAACTGCAGATAAGGAGAAGTTTGTCCCAAACTTCAGCTGGAACATGTTAACCATCACTTGCAGGGTACCAAACAGCTCAAATAATTCATGGCCCTTCCCAGATCTCTCATCTTAAGAAAACCAACCCTTCATGTTGCTAAGGGTCATGAAATGCATTTCCATACCAGCTCCGATAACTCTTTCAATAGTTATGGATGAAGCTTCAATTTCCTTAGCAAACTCATGGACGGCTTGATTAGGGTCCTCGTAGGTGTGTGGATCAATGTAGGTCCTTACTCCAGGCAGTTTAACTGCAGACACAAATTAAAAACATTAATGGCACATGGCAATAGGGAAGATAGGCATTACACACTCCTGCCCCTTGAACCCTGCTTTGCTGGAAAACATTGTAGAAAGGAAGTCTATTTCTATGGTAAAAATGAATATTATTCTTGGAAAAAGATATTTAGTTTATATGTGACATATGTGCAACTTCATCGTATTTAGAAAAGCATACGATAGTGCTCAGCTGGAGCGATGTGCAATTAAAAATTCCTTTTGGTCCTGTGTAATGGGCTTGTCTGGGGTCCAGTGCAAAAGCATCCCTCCCTTTCTGGAACTGGAGAGAGTACAGCAGGAGGAAAAGTACAAACTGCAAAATGTTACAGGAGCAACTTGCGAAGCAGGTTGGATGGATAGGGGGATGATGGAGAGCTGAAATAAATTATGCCTTACCAATTACATATTAGCTAATCAATCAGCCACATTATTTCAGAAGGAGTTACTGAGATTTAAATGAACTGCGTATTTGCGGTACAAAGTCTGTGGGTTGTACCAGTATAAATACAATCAATAGCAGGCTTCTTCTCTGGGACTTGAGAGGGGAAAAAGTATTTTCATTATCCATATTATAAGTTTGTTTTGATAACCATTAAAGCTACTCACATGAAGAATTGCTCATCAGTCTAATGAGACAGTACATTATACTGTGGCTCTTAATTGATTCGCTTCCTGCTGCCTTCATTACATAGCACTAATGGAAATTTGACTTCCACTCAAGATGTGCTTGCCTTTTCCACCCCAAAAGGCACCTCACTGTTACCCATCCCCAGATCTCATAGCACTTGACGAAGGAAGGCTCTTCAAACGCTGGCTTTGGATGAATGGGAGGACTGATAGTAAACATGAGATTTACTTTCTAGGGTCACCACAGAGGGTTTTTGTATACAAGGGCATTGACACAGCATTTCTGAAAGCTTCCTAGGAGCAAGAAGTAGGTGTTATTCCTCACACCTCTGCAGAGGCATCCAAGGCAAAGAGTAGCAGTGGGCTTTGGTCCTCACGGCTGGCTTGGGTGAAGTAAGGGTTTCCAACAGGCATTTTGGACTGATGCGAGACCACAAAAATGTAGAGTTCTTATGTGCCAACCAGGCAAAATTTATAGCACCTTGGGTCACAGCAAAGACAGAGGAACAAACCAATATGGCTCACTAGAGACATATCCTGCAAAGGTACAGGTGTGACTAGCTCGGCACATATAAGGGCTGTTCAAACGTTCAGTTCTCTGTGAAGCTTAGAGCGGGGGCAGGTGGAGAGCTACTGAATAAACAACTCTTTTGTGAATTACCAGCAAAACTATAACTTTTTTCAGAAAACCATGTCTCAGTTCTATTTCTCATTACCACAGAAAGCCAAAACCACGTGTATATGTTTGCTCTTTACTCACTGTGGCCGTTATGAAAATGCATCTTTTCTTCCTCTGGATCTTGTTTAGCCTTGCTATAGCCACATCGCCTGGAAAAAAAATCACAACAGAAGAGTATTTTTGCCTCTGGTACAGCAGAATTCTACTCTTTACTTCAAATCACACAAACCAAAAAAACCCAGAGCAGTGATGAACCCAGCCTCTCTAGTGGCTCTATTGCTGCTGTCCCAATTTTAGCTCATCAAACTACTTGCAATTTCCCTAATGGGATTCAGGGCCCAAGATCCATGGATTTTCAATTGGACTTGTGTTTCCAAACCCCAGAGATGCTTCTGAAAAATTTCACTTTACCTTACAACTAATGCAGCTATTATAAAGAAGGAAAAAAACCCACAACAGCAAGGACAATGGAAGGGGAATGGGATGAAATATTAGAATTGCAGAAACAAGATCTCCTGGACTGCAGAGCTTTTGCAGGCACTGTGTTGTATGTCTTGCATGTTCTCCTCCATCCACTGAGCATTTGCACAGACCTTTAAATTTTGATACTTAGAAAACAGCCTTCTGTGAATATTAACACCTTATACACATACAAAATAATGGCTTAAACCAAATCAAAACCTATTGCCTGACTGCCTTCAAGGGTCTCCTACATATTTCTGGCTCTGCACAGCATTTCCTGTACATCTCCTCTCTTTCGGCAGGGGAGCTGCCATTCATACAATTCCCTCTGCCCAGCAGAATAAAGATGGAAGATGACATGCAGTCACTGCCTGACCTATCTTTGTACCAGACAGTGTAAGGATACTGCTGAATCCCATCCAGAGCTGCAACCACAGTCATATGGGAGTTGCATCTTCCCCAGGGCATCCTACTATTAGTGTGTGGTTGCTCTTCTCTGACTCTGTCCTCATTATTCTTGTTGGTTTTCTTGGCAATGATTTTGCACTGGCATTACATGTCTGCTTTGGTGGCATTTCTGAGATGTGCTTCACTTAGACAACAACATAGGAAGCCACAGGGTAACTATATAGGCAAGAAGAATTGCTATACACATATATACATTTAAAAATATGGGATGAGTGAGGTATGTAGGATGCATGTGTATATGCCAGTCTTTCCAAGGACCTGATATGATAACTGGATATGGGAACTGAACCATCCTTACAGAAAACTGTATGGACATGAGACTGAGGGACACTGCTCGGTAGAGTGAAAAATATGGAACAGTCAGCACACAGTGGGATTGCTGGCTGGCACACCACAAATAAAGCCTCAGATTACTAAGAAGCCACTTAAAGCTAAGAAACTTGGAGACTTCCATTCCATTGCCTGTGATTTTCGAGCTAGGGGCATGTGAGCACTCCAGCATCACTCACAGCAAGGAGGAGCATACGATTAGCAGAAACAAAACTGCAATTAGGAGGAGGCAGTAATAGGCATCTGCATGAAACACGACCTCAGCATGACGTTCTATTACAGGGAACTGCTGTCTGCCTGGATGTAAGGGGCCTAGCAGCCTTTCAGCTATAGGATTTTGGCACTGAGTTTGTTTGTGAAATGATCACTATTACTAACAAAAGCCCGACCATGACAAGACACCATTGCTGAGCTGACCCAGCAGAGCTGGATGCCAGAGGGTTAAGGAGGGGAAAAGTAAAATGATCTTCTGTGGCTACTCCAGGGAAGAGGAAGCTTACCTTGGGGAGACAAGGAAACCTGTGCTACGGGGAGAGGAAGGAAAAACAGATTGCAAAGGTTGCGCAAGCACAAGGGAATGGGTCAAGATGAAGTGCAGAAGACAAGGGAAAAGTTGACAGGCAGCCCGGGGACACAGGCAGGGAGGTAAACAGGTTGCACTTGATAAACAGCCAGGCTATCCATGCAGGGCATGATTTCAGCAGCAGCAACCAAGCTGAGACCATCACACTCTGAATGCAAAACCCACAAGAAGGGCAATGAGGTGCCCAGACACACAGCTCATTTATCTGCACATGGGTGCTTATTGCCTTGCTCTAGTAGCAGCAGTGCCATTTCCTGAGATGGGGTCCTGCATTAACTCAAAACCCAAGTACTAGGGGTACAAAAAGGCCAAGGGAGTAAGGCTCATTTCAAAGCACATTACAGTGTTCACAGACCCTCAGTGAAAATGGATTCTTCTTCATCATACTACCTCACCCTTTAATGGAATAAACTAGAGATTTGAGTCTCAGTATTAAGTCCCACTTCTGGCAACTCCAATTTTTTCTGCTCCAAGTTGCCAAAAGTTACAAAAGTTTTCTGCAGAAGTAATTTTTCTGAATGAAGGCATATAACTCAATTTTCCTTTAAAAATACACAAATATTTCAATTCATACTTCTACCAAATGCACATATCAAAGATTTCTTCTGTTTGCCTTTTGAAGCAAACCTCTTCTTCAGGTTTGGAGTACTTCACCTGTAAAGATGCTTTTTCTACAATCATCCTTTTCATGACCTGCATCTCCCAATTCTTCGACCATGAAGATGGAGGAGGCAGAAATGGGGAACATGCCATCCCTTTCATCCAGTGATCCATGCACACCTTGACGCACAACAGTCCATGTTTTACTGCCCAGGGACACACTGAAAGGGCCAACACAAACCAGTTGGCTCCAGGTTAACCCTCCTCTCGAGCCAGGTAACACATACAGCAACATGTCACATTAGCATATGAAATCAGGCTCTGGGACCCCCAAAGTAGCCATAAAACAAGCCTTGACAAGACACATGGAAGTGAAATGGCAGCTAGTGGACTGTGACTGTCAAGCAACAGTTGGCTGTCACTTGCTGCAAAACCTGCCTGTTGCAATCACTTGTGCCCTTTGAACACTCACTATCTTAAACTGCCCACAGAAACATGCCATGTACACGCTAAACTTCACTTTTCCCCTTCTTGACCTTCAGATGTTTTAAATAACACACACAAGCCGTTTTTAATCCTTTCTTCCCCAACTAAATCCCATAAAAATCTGAAATTTCAGGTTAACAGTCCTGATTCGCTTTGTGAATCCTACTGGCATATAAAAGAATCTAAATATCATGGCTTTGCAGTGTATTTTGACAGAAGAAAAAGATCCCAATTGTTTGTGAAATAATCCATTTCTGCATGTACATTTGCTCTTAATATTTATTGGAAAAGTTGTGAGTCGAAAGCCTTGATAGAAGATTCATTCTCTAGCTTATTATCATTGTACAAACCATAGATTTCCTATATATTTTCAGTATCATGCACAGCAAAAACATAAAGATCTTGACACTCGTTTCATCTCCCACTGAGCTGGAGACACTCAGCCAAAAGGTAACACAATTCAGCAGCATGCCTGAATCTCAATTCATTTGCTCCTGTTGTGGATTTGTCCCAGTTTCTCTGTCTAGAAAGCCGATGTCTTCCTTGCACAGCTCTGTGTTTTTCAATAAAGGTATCAGAGGAAAAAATAATTGAGACTTTAAATATTCTTAAGGCATCATGTCTTATTTAAAAAACTACTTGCAGATTGGCAGGCAGCTCGTAAAATATTTATGGAGCAGATCATAAAAGTGAAGTTGTAAAATGATCCTTATATAGGTTTATAAAATATAAAATGGACAGGTAGAAAGATGAAAAATGCAGGTGGGAAACCAATGCCAACCACCTTTCATGGCAGAAGCCAATTCATGGAGAAAAATCCTTCAAGAAGTGAGGCAGGAAGATACCTGCTCTCCCTGGACTGATGGAGATTCTTTGTGTCTGCCCTGTGCTTAAGGGTGCCCTTGCTGTGTTGTGTGTGGCCCCTCGGCCACCTGAGGTACCCCCTTGAAAACCACAGAATGCCAGGCAAGACACAGTTAACAGACTGTGAATGTGGACCTTGGACATCCAAGCCCGAAGTGGTAATGTGGAATAATCTTTACATGCTTGTTTTACAGGCATAGGCCAAAGCATTTCAGCACACAGGCAAGGCATTACTGGAAATACATGTGGGGACAGCATTTAGACACACCCAATGAGGAAAGGGACTTCACCTTGCTAAGTGCAGTCAGTCCAGTCAAAGAGCACTCAATCTCCTATCCCAGTCCCACAGAGATTTATACACATATTTAATCTCTTAAATATGAGATAAACAAAGTATGTGTAATTCTCTGAAAGAGAGACAAAACATCACTTGCTTTTTGGGTTTGTGATCTTCACTAAGAAGTACATCTTGTACAATAAATCAGCTTTGAGGAATGCATCCAACCCATTTCAAGCTGTCATTTTACAGGACTGCAAGGACTGCAAGGTTGTTGTTGACAAGGGGTTAGTGCTCATCTCAGACTATTTGTTCTAAGATGTTAAAGCAATAGAGCTGCATACGTGTTGCAGGGCAGGACCATTTTCCAAGCAGAGGAACAAACAAACATCAATGTGTCCATCTGGCCAAGATCCTGTTGCCTCAGCTCATATGTGAAGACAATAACTTGTCCACTAAATAGCTTTATCCTTGATAAACAATACTGATACTGAGAGCCAGAAGCAAAAGTCTACCACTACTGATGTTGGTCCATGTTCAGCATTTGCCTTTGCTGCTTGCCATCCTAGAACTAAATTTAGTAACACAAAGCCAGGGAATACATGAGGGACTGGTGTAAAATTAACAGTTTTTATACTGGAAGTTGCTTCCCATTTTTCTGTTCACTTTTCTCCCGCATGAGATCAAAAGAGCAGTAAAAGTTCTGGTGATGACAAGCTAAGACCTTGAGCTCAGTGCAAAGATACACTAGATATCTGGCCTGAGAGGAACCAGGGCAGATGCCCTTCCTAAGGGCTGCAGGCTTATAATCTTCTTAGCTGCTTTCCCAGCACTGCTGTCCACCTCTACACAGTGTGACCCTGTCATTGACCTCTGATTAACCCGGATGCCTTACAAAGGAAGTTGCACAAAACTAGCAGTGGTATTTTTAGCCTTTAGTCCTTCCCTGCCTTCTCATTGAATGACTCCCTGCTTTCCTAAATCACCACCAGAACAATTAAAAATAATTTAAACCAGATACCGTTTTCCCCTCTTGCAGGAAGCTCCCTCTGAAGTGATCTCCATAAATCTCTCTAAAGAGGCTGTCATGCCTTCCCATAGCACAGCCAATGGCATCCGTGCCTTGAAGTAACTTTTCCCATTTCCCCCTCCCAGCTTGCTGCCACATTAGTCTCTTCACTGCTTAGGAGGAAACTTGCAGAAGGTGTTTTCCAGGTCAACCAAGTTTTCCTTATGCATCTCTCTTCTTTGTAGCCATCCAGTGCATTCCTGGTCTTCTCTGAGAAGTATTTTCCATTGCTGTCACAGTCGGGCTGGGGGCCTTGCTGAGGACATTTGAAACATGACTTGCCATGAGGGACTGCTCATGCCCTGGTGGCACAGGCATGACAGACAACAGAAGTACCAGGAGACTTTTTTCAGCACAATCATTGCCAAAATAGTGGCTCACATACCAGAACAACATTTTGCAGGCACACAGAGTTGAGCACCCTTCCTTGCTAACTCTGCTCTTAAGAACTGAAAAGTCACAAAAACCAATTTAAAAATGCTCCATCAGGAAAATACCCCACAAACCTCCTTCTGTTTTAGGGCCTTTGGTATTTGCTTTCACAAACTTCTCCCTGGTTCAGGCAGGCCTCTGTCAAAGCAAAAATACAGCACTAGAGGACCCACATATGGTCCACCTTAGACACTGCTGTGCCCTGCAACAAGAACTGCACCGTGACCCAGCCACCACTATGCAAAGCCTCAGCATCCCCCAGGAAACACAGTAGAAGAGTTTCACACCTCTCACCAACTGTACTGGAAAACCTTCCCAGTTTAACACAACATGTGGGGTGTCTCATAGCTTCTATGGTCTCAAGCAGCTACTTGATGGGGATGGTGATTTCATGAGTCTCTTAGGACATTTAGGAAGATCTCTGCACAGATTAAAGTCAGTTCCAACAGAAATTAAAATCACCCCTCCTTTAATTAGTTAGAAAAGAGGGAGAATACAAGAGAGCAGAAACTGGTGAGGCAGCCCAGCTGGCAGAACAGGACAGCATGCAGCGCGGACACGGACCTCTTGATGCCCGCAGAGATATGTCCAATACTGCTGGAGCATATCACTGGCAAACAGCAACATGTCATTGCTGTGTATGTCATACATTGACATGTATGTCGATGACATACCGTTCATTCCACTGACATGCATATTACATGCCACTAAATACCTTTCAACTCCCGCCTACCCCGTGCCTCCTCTCTGGGGGCAAATTACCTCCCCCATCCCCTTTGGATGACAAGAAGCAGAACTTGATGAGTGTCCAGCGTACATGATGTTTTATTAGACACCTGGTGTGGTGTCTGGATTGATAATGGCATAACATAATGACTTTTTTCCCCTTGGACCCTTGTTCTTGCTGGAGACACACCCTGCTTCATGTCACACTATTTCCAGTTGTTGAGATAGACAAGCTGAGTACAGAGATCAGATGAGAAAGTGATTTCCAGGCCAATACAAGAAAGGGACAGGCAGACTATGCACAGAAAACATGGACGGAGGACATGAAGTAGGAGCCAGCACGGGTGGGAACACTGACCATGTTAGGCTCGGATAGGCAACAGCACGAAGAGAAGAAGCCCACCCACAGCCATGATCGCAGCAACTGAAAAGCAAACAAAAAGGCCCAGGATAAGGAATAATCCCACTGCCCTGGCAAGGTGCAAATACATTTGCAACATTTTTATATGCACTTCTTCCTTCTTATTGCAACTATTATTTGGACCTTAACATCCTGGGCTGCAAGAATTTTATGGCATGTTGCTATTGTTGAGGAAAAATGCCTTGGGGAGACTGTATAGATCTTGCTCCTGTAAAGCAATTAACCATCTACTTCCTGGACTTGAATACCACTGTCAGGATTAATGGGGCCACCCATGTGCTTAAACTTAAGCACCTGCCTTGAAGCAGGCAAAGTGACTTTTTTTCCCCCCAAGCTTGCATGTGGTACAATTGCAATTTCCTTTGGAAAAAGAAAAGCACTGGATGAATACAAGCCCTGCCTTTGCAGACCCTTATGCACATAGTCAACTCACAGAACTCTGCATCTCCTTGTATCAGTGAAGCTTTGGATGCACATTAGGTATCTACAGAAGCAGGACACCTTGTGAGTCATGTGAGAGCATTCAGCCTAAATAAACTCAAATAAGGTGAGGTGAAAGGCACTGCATGCATCCACAGCTTGCCTTTGAAGGCTGCTCAGCCATCACTGTAGTCTAATCAGACTACGGGTTCACCTGGCATCAGTTCGTAACCCAAGGCTGGCTGCACCTCAGTAGTTGCCCTTCATCCTTGTCAGAGAATATGCACAGACAGTTTTTTTGTTACCAGATCTATTAAGGTAATTCACCCTGGAAAAGAACACAGTGCAGAAGAAACAACAGGAAGGACTTCAGTGCAAGCAGGAGCCCAATGGTGCAGACATACTTCAGTTAAAATCAGCTGAAGATTTCAATCATAATTTCTTTTCAATTATCGTAACATGTCGTTCTTGAACAAAATTCTGTGCACATTAGATTTTTATACAGTATAACTTACAATGCCTAAATACATTAAAATAGCTTCTTTAGACAGAATTAACATTCAGCAACTGCAGTGCCTTAAATTATGATGCAAAATAACTTCAGGCATGCAATGATTTACAGAATTATATACTGGATTATGTGCTTACTTAAATTAGAACTGGTGAAGAATGTCTTCTAAGCTCCTTTTGCATCAGCAAAACAACTTGCTAACATTTTCTAAACAGCAATGCCAGTATTTCTTACTGTAATTGACAGTACTTTCTATTTTCATAATGCCCCAGCTTGTGCAGTCATACTAATATAGAAGCAGATCAGTCTTTTCTAAACCATCCATTGATCCAAGTTAAAACCAAGTTAACACCAGAGGCCCAAACCAAAAAACACACAAAGGGAACCCAAGCATGTATTTTGAGTCAATTTTGGAATTTTCTTCTTCTGACCTTGCAGGATTTGAGTGCAGGGAACTGGTGCATCTCCATAAGATCACATTGGCTGTGATACTTTAGCTTATGTTTTAGATAGGAGGCTGTTTTCCCCCAGGTGTTTTCTCATGGTTGCTGCCACCAGACCTTCTCACACTCCCACACCACTCAGCACTCAAAGTAAAAGTTTTTAAAACAACAGTTAAATTAACCTGAAAACTGACAAATTCCTTGAAATGAAAAGATCTTGCTATTTTCTTAAACAAAGAAAACTCTTTGAGCACCTCATCAGCAACTGGGCTGCTTTGAGACAAAATCAGTTCCCTTCACTGAATGAAGAATGCTTCAGATCTCACTCTCTTTATGTGGAGGAAGAAATGCTGAAGTACAAGGGAAATGTGCCTCAATACAGCCTTGCTCCTGCATACCCATCAGCTATGCACTTGTGATCAAGACACTCTTGAGTTTTAACATTAGGGGAAATCTAAAGCACTTAGAAACAAACTAAACGGTATCAGCAGACAACAAAATTCACTTTCCAGTCCATGGAATGCTAGGAAAGGTAAGTGAACCTACGAATTGGCCTGAACAGTTAGGACAAAGGAAGATTTATTACTGCTCATGTTAAAATAATGGCCGGACTTGGTAGATAAACTCAGAATATAAAAAACCTGAGGCAAATAAAACTGATGTTAAACTCCAGCAAACCCATCATATACCTTGCGGCCATCACATTTGGGTGCTGATGGCTTTGAGGAGGGGCCAAGTTCCCCATCACCCCACTTCATGCAGGGCTTTCTTAGTCTAGAGACTGAGGAGTTAAAAGCAAAACCTTTCCAGACAAGATCAAATGCTGTGGATAAGAGACTGCTGTTTACTGAAATACATTTGGACCTCTCCAGAGTTTTAAGATCTTTAGCCAGCAAGCTGACCTGTATCAAGGAGCACTCAAAAAGGAACCAAGCACTGAATATATCACATTTATCTGCAAAGTCTCCTCCAAGCTCACTGAATCAACCAGCAGACTATCACGAGAGCTTCTGGGGGATGCTCCTGGCCAGGAGCCCTTCTGATCTGCTGCAGGGTAACAGATGACATACCTGTCTAAGAGTGAAAGTTATCGAGAAAACACTTGCAGTGTTAAATCTCCTTTGCTGGGAAAGATCGAGGTGCTGAGGTGTATATCTATGTACGTATATGTATGGCCAGGCTTCGCAAATGCAGATTTGGGCAGGGCTCTCCCCACATGGGTGTGCCCTTCCAGCCTGCGCAGTGCATTTTTTAGGTGAGGCACAGCGTGCGCAGAACTGGCCCCGCACTTTAACTCCTCAGGTTCATCTGCCACGGCCGAGCGAGCTTGGACGGTGACAGTGAAGTCCTCAGGACTAGAACCTACAGGCCCCGGTATTCCCAGGAGGTCTCCCATTCAAGTACTACCGGGGCTGACCCTGCTGAACTTCCGAGATCTGACGGGATCGGGTGGCAGGGTGACATTTAACTGTGGCATTTAACATGTGATATACTTTCACGAACTACTGAGTTAGTGAGCTCTGTGGCCTTTTGGTAAATCACGAGTGGGGAATTTTAAAATAACTTGACATCAACTCAGCCGATTCAGCAGTCAACCTGCTGTTCAGAGCTTCCCTAGTGCTTTACTGGGCCACAGCCGAGGAAGAGCAGCGCTCCCCGTGAGGTGTGCCAGGGATCCCGCGCATGTCCGACAGCTGCTGCCCAGGAGCCTCACGCTGCCTCCGATGCCCTCAACACTTCCCGCCCGCACCCCGTCCCGTCCCGGCGGACCCACATCCCGGCCCGTCCCAGCGGAGCCGCACCCCGTCCCGTCCCGGCGGACCCACATCCCGGCCCGTCCCAGCGGAGCCGCACCCCGGCCCGCCCCAGCGGACCTACACCCCGGCCCGGCGGACCCGCACCCCGGCCCGCCGGCGAGCGCAGCGCACGGACCGTGGCGAGCCCAAGGCATCGCCGCGCCCCGCAGCTCCCGCGGGCAGGAAATGCCGCCTCGGGGCGGGCGGCCCGTACCACCAGGATAGAGGAGGCAGGATAGCGGGGTGCCGACGCTGGAGGGAGTGGTCCCTCAGCTCTCGATGGCACCGCTCGCTGCTCCGGTGACCGGAGGGCGGTATTTGCCCTGCACGGGCGGCAGCTTCCAGCCCCGGCCCTTCCCGGAGCCCGCGGCCCGCCGCCGGCCCCTCTCCAACCCCCCTCGCGGTCTGCGCTGGTGGTTGCGCCCGGCGCGGGCGGCCCCGTGGCCGGGGCAGGGCCGGCGCCGCTGCGGCGGGCAGCGACGGCGGTTGAGCAGCGGCCTCCGGGCGGGGCTCCATGACCGGGCTCAGCCGATCTTGACGCGTTCGGCGCCGTCGGTGGTGGTCACTTGACCGATGGTC
>JAOXXN010000471.1:27634821-27696543 GCA_026770055.1 Myrmophylax atrothorax | reverse complement strand
CTCAGGACTAGAACCTACAGCCCCCAGTATTCCCAGGAGGTCTCCCATCCAAGTACTAACTGGGGCTGACCCTGCTTAGCTCACGAGATCTGACGGGATCGCATGTCAGGGAGACATTTAACTGCCTTAGTGCTGAGGTGACACCACCTCCAAATGCCAAGCATGCTTCGAAGAAGGTGTGACACCTGCTTTGAGCCCTGGCTTCAAGAAAAGGGCTGCAGATGAGCAGAGAAAATATAGAGGAGCCTGGAGCTGGAGTAACACCTCCAGGAGCTCGGTGAGCTGCTGGCACTGCCCTGCTCCTTGTCTAGCCCAATTCTACTGCTTTCAGTTATCTCAGGCACATGAAGACAACACTCCTACAGCTCTAGCTAAGGTGACCCCTGCAATGCCTATGTGATTTGCAAACCCAGCTGTCCAGAGAGCAAACTTTAACAAACCTGTGCTAGGAGGACTTACCAACAAACTCAGCATTGTTTCAAACCCTGGGCTACATTCTTTATTAATGAAATGTATATATATCATGGGCCCAAACAACTGTGCCTGCAATTAATGTAATTAATTTATCACAAGTCTGCAAATGACCTGGAGAGTATTTGGAATTAAATTAAATTTTCAGTTGCTAGATAGAAGTCAGAGAAGCTCTACCATATATAGCTGTGGCTTTTAAGAGTTATAAGTTGAAGTCTTAGAATCATGATAAATGAGAGCCTTGTTTATTGCTTTTAACAAGCTGTTCTAATAGGATGTTCTTCAAAGGTTTGTAATTAGAGACTGAAATACTTGAGGGTGCCTGGGATGATTTTTCTAATCCTACAAACAGCCTTGAATGAGAGCAATGATTGCTTCCAGCATCTCTAGGTCAGAAGGCCAGTAATACACCTAGCACTTCATGAGTCAACAGGCTTGCTCTAAACATCAGAGAAGCAGCATTACACAGTGTGACCTGCTGGGAATATATTTCCATTTTTTCCAGAATTATATGAATGTTTAAGGAGTCACTGGTCTTCCTTGTTGAGCCATCCTACTTCACACATTAGAGCACATATCTGCAGTGCTCGAGAATGCAGAAGCCCAAGCAGATGATATCTATGCAATCACTATGGGGAAAGAAAGCAATGTCTTCAGGGAAAGGAACTACACTTGGAAAGACCTCTGACATTATACATTTCTGTGTCTAAGACATAAAAAAGTACAGATAACCTTTTTTCTAGGTGAGAGGCCAAGTGACGTAACATGGCGAACACCCAGGAGAGGTCATGCTTCTTTTTTCTAGCATTCAAAACAAAGTGAAACATCCACATATTCAGAAGTGCAGAAGAACAAGAGTGTGACTTTCTTCTTCATTCTCTACTCACTCCACAGCTCAGAGAAGGCACTGTAAACTCCCACCTTTAAACACCACATACACATAGGAGTCTCAAACTGCTATCACTTTCAGCTTGAAGGGCAGCCCAGTTCCCTTCTCCAAGTGGAAACAGGACTTGCACAATGCCATCAAATACATCACCTGTGTGAAGATGAGGATATTTTGTCACTTATTGCTGCACTATCCCATATTTTCCCAGCTCAGATAAAGCTTATGCCAGCCACTTATCTGTGTGTGACAGTCCTCCTACCCCATTCCCTTGGTTGCTGCCAGAACAACTCAGGAATAATGCTTTCAAGTGCAATGCCTCATGGGCTTGGAGCTTAATTACAGATTTGCTCAACTCTCACCTCCTGTCCGGACTGAAGTATCTGAAGGCAGATAAGCCTGGGTCTGTAAACCTGCCTCAAAACTGCAGAGCATAGACTGGCTTGCAGAGCCTGGTGAATTTGTACTAAGCCAAAAGGTGTTTAGAATTAAAGAGGAATAAGGTGTTGGAGTAGCCAAATTTGGCAAGCTGATCTTGGCAGGATGTTAGAGACGGGTATTACGGGCAGCAGATTTCCACACTGGCCCTAGGAAGGCATCATGCTGTGCAGAAGGGTGCACTGGAGCACTCTGCTTTCAGAGAGTAGCACTGGATACCAATGCTGTGAACACTTCCGGCTGGGAAAATTTACCAGCAAAGAGACCATTAACATGACAGAGCCAGTAAAAACCCTGACCCGAACAGAAGCAGGACTAGACCCTGCCTGCTCTTGGTGGATGGGAATTTTGACTTGGCAGAGGCACAGCTTCCTCAACAAAATCCTTCCTCTTGTCAGGTGAATCGTGAGGAATATTTGGCAGCAGGCAGCACCATAAAGTGGCTATAAATCACAGGAGACAATGTCCTGCAGGAAGAAGGAAGAGCAGGGAAGAACACAGAGATAAAAATCCTTTAAAAAGTCCCAACTAACAAAAATTGTGACTCATGCTGGAAAAATTCTCTATGAAAAACATTATCTATAGACTGTTGCCTGTTTCCTACGGAAATATTGAAAAAGCCAACTATTTTAAGCCCTGACACAACTTGGAAAATAGAGGGGGGAGGTTGTGGCAAAATTCATCCATTTTGAACTTCCACATCACAGAAAACACTGTCTCAGGACCTCCAATACACATCACAATCTTTCTCCCTCTCTATTCCCTGAAAGTCACTTTTTAACAAGATGCACATATTTGTGTCCTGAAAGCAGCCCTCTGCCACCACAGGCACCGATATTTAAAAGTCTAAATCAGCTAAGGTCAAGGATGGATACTCTGGTGCAGAAGCCTCTAATTTCCAATACCCAGGTGGCAAGATCTGTCTTTGCTTTGTCTTTCAAATGCTAGTTCCTTGCCAGAAAGAGACTTTTCTATATATACATGACACAGGGAGAGGGGCAGTTTTTGTTCCTTCAACTTTTTTTTTTTTTCTGAAGTTCTATGAAAAGCTCTCTCTGATTCTTTGGAAGATCACATGAGATGAAAAGGTCTTCCATGATGGGTTGCTGACTATAAATGCAAATTCACAGTACACTTCTTAGCAATTTTGAGCAGCTTTTGCAAACATGCACAGCATTGACCTAATACCATGCCCACTTTAATCTGTAAAAGCCCATGCTTTTGTTTAGTGATACAAAGTTCAAAAGCTTGGGGAACTGGAGGGACCAGAAGTCTCTTGACACTCACCCTAAGACCCTGTCAGTTTTGCAAACAGAGCTTGGTTTGAAGGACAAAAGAGGAGAAACTGCTCTGGAGCAGTCGGTCTCCTTCCTATAGTGCTGAAAACCTTGCTGCCCAACTCACTTTGTAGGGAGCAAGAGACTGATGCTACACAACAACAATTGAGGCACCTTAGTGCTCCTGTGAGAGGGAGCACAAAGATCTTTGTGACTGGATTGTCTGATACAGACTGTAAAATACAAGTCAGTAAGAATTTTAGTTTAATATATACTTCAATCAGGAACAATAATGGCAACCGACATTCAAGCAAAATTTATAGCTTTGCTCTACCTGTAAAACGCACTGCACTTTTGAGAACACATAATCCCAACAAAACAAAGATAGTAACAACTCCATGTTCTTGAATTCAATACTTGTAGCTGGTTTAATAATAGATTTTCAATCCACTTCTCTTTTTTTGCTGAGACAACTATAGTCTGATTTAGTGAATCTCTTTGATTTGTAATCCCAATTGTTATATTATTAATATGCCCTTGATGGAAGAAGCAGGATAACTTAAAAAAGTGATCAGCTATTTCGCTTGGCATTTATGACCTTGGTCAGAGGACATGTTATTTACAGGAAGAGTTTTCTGGAGCATCTGCAAGTAAATTACCTCTGAAATGCAGCTTAATTGTTTAGGGCAAAGCACATTTAGTTTCAAATTCCCAGGAACCTGCAGCTTCAGACCACAAAGTGCATCTCCACAGATGGATGCTGGCATGTGGAAATGCCACCATGACTACTGTTCAACTGACCTTTGGTTTAGGGCCAGCTGCCAATGGAAAATGCCAAGCTGTTACTTATATTCATTCACAAGTGAGAAAACTGCAGATACTTGAAAGCAACAAAAAGAAGAGGTGTGGTTCTGCCTTTGGGAGCCTAGCAGAAAATAACAAGCCTGCAGAGCCCAGAAAACTCCTGAGCCCTATGACTGGAAACTGCTTTCAGAGCTGCCAAGAGCAGGATGACACCCACTTTGCACTCACTGCAGAACTGCTCTCCAGCCTCTCAAGCCCCTGCTTGCTGCAGCACAGGACTTGGGAGAACAGGTGCAAAGAGATGCTATACAGCATCCTAGGGAGGAATATCCTAATTCTAAGGTTTCCAGGGCCTCCCAGGGAGCCTGAGAGCAGCATGAAACCAGTGAAGAATAGACTATTTGCAGGAGCTGGCCAAGTTACATCCTCAGTGCTGCAGAGCAAGAGGGTTTTTCTCCTTAGCTCTGCTGGTGAGCAGTAGCTGCTCTCTTACACTGGAAGAAAAGACAGCCTGGGCTTTGCTTTGTGTGGCAAGCAGTGATGATTCCATCTGGAGTTTAAAATGGTTGTTTTTCTAAAAGTAACTACAGGAAAGAATTAGGAAAGAAAATTTACCCCCCTGAAAGCAGGCACTGGAACAACATAACCACTTCAGAGATACAGGAAGCATCTTTGAGAAACAGGTTAACCAGATTCAGAAAGGGATTATCCCATGACTTGGAATGCGTTTATTGTTCCTGCTATGTCACAGCAGGAGTGTCACTCCACAAATTGTCTTGAATCCATATCCAAGGCAAAGCAGCATGAGTGGCACATCTCAGTGGCATCTCTGCTTCTTCCAAACCAGAGCAATTTCTTTGTTTTGCTTTGTTTAATTTCAAATTGTCTGTCATCTTTCTGGGTTTCTGGGGTTTATTTTGCTGTTCTCCCAAGTCACTCAACATACTAGATGGGCTTTAAAATTCACAGAAACTCAAATTGGCTGAGAAGCTTTGTGGTTTTGAAGTCAGTTTTCTAATGGACCAAACCTTTGTGCTAGAGTCTTCTCTACCACCTCCAGCTAAGGGACTGTGCTCTTCTCAGTTTAGGGTAAAGGTTCAAAAGATAAAAATGGATGAAGAGCTCAGCTCCCTGTGCCTCCCCTTTCCCACACATCCAGTGTGGCATCATGGAGGAGCTCCCAGGAACCTGCAGCTGCCCTGGGGTCCACAGAGGGAGATGCGAGTACAAGGTAGGAGGATTAAGGCAGCAGCAGAGGTGGTGATAAAACTCTGGCCAAAGGAGACAATGCTTTTATAAGCATGCCCAAGAGATAAAGCGCTAAGAGGAAGAACATCCTGGAAAGCCCATTAGGTAAAAGGACAGAAAGACATAACTAATAAGGACTGCTGACAAATGGCTCAGGATTTGCAACTGCTTGCTTGGATCAGAGAGGGTAGCAGTAAATAGGAGACCTACAAGGGTCCATCCTAGAGGGGTCCTGAGCACTTGCCAGTGACTGTGGGAAGAGCAAGAGCTACTGGTAGCTACACAGTAGCAATACCCTGTGGCCACAGAGGGATATATATTCCTTCACCTGTCTTTCACTGCCCAGACTCCTCCCTGCACAGGTGCCAGGTTACATTCATAGCTTCCCTAGGGTCATGCGTGCATTAATCCTGTTTGCACTGATACAAGCACACAGAGGAAGCCAAAGTTCACATCCACTTGCTCTGTTTGAGGAGGAATTTGAATCAAAACCTCTAGCCTTTAATGAGAGACTTGAACTCCTGCCTACTGTATTCAGAGCCAAGTCTTTTGACTACAGCTTTCCTGTAGGCTCTGGCGTGAATTGCCTTCAGCCATTCACCCTCCCCCAACACCTCCGTGCTGCTGCATGCTTCTCAAGCAGACAGGAGCATTTACTTTTCCATTTTTAAGCCCAACAAGTCACTCAAAGCAGACGACAGGAGCCCTAACGGCTGAGCTGGAAAAGACTTGTCAGTCTCCCACCTTGAGCGGAGGAGATGAGTCTGGCAGCACACTTACCTTTCAAGACAGGAAATAACTGTGTCCATGTCCTTCCACAGATGCCTTATGCCTGGGGACCCAGTTGCTCAACCTGGCTGGATTTCACTGCTCTGCATTTGCAGACTGATACCCTACCTCCTCTGGTAAATAAGACCCTCAACCAACATATTCAGTGCAGTTCCTCTGTATCTGTAACATCTCCTAACACTTACAATATCCTGTAATTTACAGCCTTCTTGCTAGACCTGAGCTTAAGAGAGACCTGTATATTGAAAACAACTGTGGGCTGATTGGTACCTTAGAAGCATAAATGTTTACTTTGCACTTCACATTGCTTTGCATGAAGGATGATGCATTGTTTGATTACTGCCACTAAAAAATGTACTAATATATATTTAGAATAAGAAAAAAGTGCCTTGCACGCTGGCTGCCACACAAATTTAGTGTTGCAGTACAACCTGATCCTGATACAAGCCAGATTTTGCCCCAGTACCACAATCTCTTGTTCATCAACACATTCCATCAGCTTCAATTAGAGTTGTCAAAGATAGTATAGCCCAGGCTTTCATCACTTGCCTATGTTTAAGCACATGAGAAGTCAGTGGGATCATCTGATGGTTTGAAGCTGAGTGTCTCCCTCCATGGGGGGAGTTCTCTGTATAATTTACTAACTCTTGGGGAACCCATTAGTATCCTACATATGAAAAATGAAATCCAGATCTGCCCAACATGTGAGGCATTTGGCCATTCTGGTGGATTTCTTCCCATTTTCTTTACAAGTGTTTTCCTGAAGTCAAGTTTTCTCTGTGAGCAAAGCCCATCGCAAACTCTGAGTGCAAACATATGGGGTTGAGGATATTTCACCTATAATATATTCTGATTATTTTTAAAGGAATGTGAAAACACTCCTGCAGTAATCAAGTCAAATAATCAGGGCCAGTCTATACACAGATGAAAATCATTGGGAAGTGAACTATATCTGTGAGTGAGCCTTTGTCATTCCTGCTTGTCCAAACAGATCAATCAGCCCACTCCCGTGCTGTTTTACAGTGCTACTGCTTGACAGCTTCGTTCACAAGCTGCTTTTTGCCTAAATGGCACTAATCAGCTGGACAGATAAAAGTTATTACAAAAGTTGGAGAAGTATAAATACACAGCTTCTTCTCTTACCTTCCGCTGAGAAGGAAACCAATAACAACAGCCAGCAGAATGACTCCCACTGTTACAGACACAACAATTATAGGAATCTGGCTCTGGTCGCTGGATGCAGCTACTGCTGAGATGAGAAACAGAAAATGGAGATTAAGGTTAAAATGAAAGTTGCCACTCATATGAGTCTTTCTAGTGAGGCTGCCAGTGAGGTTTCAAATCTTACCAGTTCATTTCTTCTTTTATGGGTTGTGTTTTTCCCTTTTGCTGTCTGTTTCTAGTTTGGAAAGGATATGAGTGGAAAGAAAACAAAACCACATACAACACTAAGCCAAAACCCCAGCAGATTGCATCTCATTGCTGAATTCAGAAGCCAAAGTGCTGCAGAATGCAGCCTTTGAGTTTGGGAACTCAAGTTTTTCTCTCCAAGTTAGCTGCATTAGAAATCATAGAGACAAAAGATGAAAACCCAACAGGCTCCCATTTTCAGCGAGAAAATTTACTGTTATTATTTCAGGGAGAATGTTATTGTTAAGAGACATAAGCAAGATCTCTAAGATAAAAAGAATTACCTGCACTTCAAGAATCTATAAACAATGATAAACTAACTTTTTGTGGCATCTGTATCACGTGATCAGAAGTTGCCCTCTGTGAAACAGGAATTTGGTAAGAGACATGCACTGGTTGGTCTTTTTATCAGCCAAGGGAAGCAAAACTCTTCCAGTCCATGCTTTCCAAAGAGCCCTTCTGCCAAAAGGCAGGAGACAAACCCTGCCAGCAGAATAAAGATGCCAGCAGAAAGGCCAAGAAAGCTGTTCAGGAACTGAATTTTGACACAGGTTAAGTAAGAGCAGGGCAGCAAGCTCCTGGAGCCTGTAAAATGTAAATGCTAATACCACTTGTATCTTGTTTATCTGCCCTACGCTGCAGGGGAAGGAGCTCATCTCTCCCCAGGGGTTTGTATGTGGGGTTCCCCAAGTAGAAACCAAAGCCTCCTCACCTTGCCCTCTCCACTGTCAGCTTATTTTGTGTCATATGTTTAACCATCCCAGGGCATAAATTTCACATCCTTCCCACAAAACCAGGGCCCTGGCACAGGCACTGCTGCTGTGCAGGGAAACACCTCATTATAGCTCCTACCCTCATGCCAGCTGGGATGAAACCTTCATCCACCTGGGGAACCAGCAGGAATCGATACCATACTGAAGAAGCCTTTAACTAAAGTGATTGAACTAGAAAAGGATCCCTAGCACAGGATTAATGTTATGAAGGCTATAAAATAACTGAATATAGCCCCCTATTAATTGTTAAAAGACAAGAAAGACAAAAAGGTATGGCAATAAACATTGATCTGCAATGGGCTTCAAGTAGTTCTTCATATGGGAGCTCTTTGGCGCTTAACTGAGAGTGGGGTGGACCTGCTACAGGAATGTAAATGATTTCAGAAGGATGGGTGCTAATAAGTTAAATATTTAATGTTAACTGCCCCAAAGCCCTGCCATCATCTGGAGATTTTATTAGCTTCACAAATTTATGGGGGATCCTTAAGATAATGTTTTATTGCTTTCTTGACAAAATAATCAAAAAGAAAAACATTTAAAGGAGAACATTAAGCAATGACTGGTGGTATTTTTGCACAGCTCAACAGATGGGGAAATGAGATAAATCCTGCTGTAATCTATTGCAGCTAAAAAGCCTGAATTCATAAGATGAGCTGGGACCTTGCTGCCCTTCAAAGCTGGACACACACAAACACCTGCATTACCCCTTCTCAACTTGGTGACATGTTCCTACTCCTGCCCAGCAGATCAGCTGGATTAGCTCACCAAACAAACCAAACCCTAGCTTTTGGCAAGGTTAGTTTTATCAGGGCTAAACAATCTCCGACACATTTGGAAAGGAGGACAACAAGTGGATACATCCAGGAACAGCTTCCACTCAAATAAAAAAATCTCACTGAAAAATGAAGCCCTGGCTGCCTCATGGTACTTTGCAGAATTGTACATGGAGGCAGCAGTAAGTAAAAATTCCCAAAATTTGGAAGAAAAGTCCAAAACAGGTTATAGCTTCGCCGGCATTGCATTTCTCAGGCTGTTGTTGTACACTTCCTCCAAGTGTATTAAGATAACTATAGAAATTTTGTGAACTGGAAACAAAACTTGTTGTTCAGTCTAAATGATTTGGAGACTGATTTTGATTCTCAGAACAGTCACTGAAATGTTTTCATCTGTGCTTGAATCAAAATAATTTGCTTTGGCTCTAACAAGAAGTTCAGATCTGAAGTCTGATATAGCAGTGAGACTTGGATCTGTGCTTGCTATTAGATTCTCTAACACATGCAGGAAAGCAGTGCCACTCCTGACACTAATACTGACTTTATACAGGGTCTTGGGAAAGAAAAAAGCTTTTTGTAAGGTTTTAAATGTAAAACAGAGCTGCATTTTTTGCAAGATACTTAGGCTTACATTGTATTTCAATTCTATCAAGAGTTTAACCATCTTGTAAAGTCTGGTCTCAGTCAGAGCTTGAGTCCAAGAGAGGAACAGTTCCCAGCTCCAGAACGGGTGACCATGCAGTAGGTATTCCTCTGACTTTATCTGAGTCAGTACCTTAGTCCTTAGTATCAGAGAAGTACCTACTTCTCTGCCTTTAAAATGCTAAAAAGACTGGGATGCAGGTGTGATAAAATGACTCAAAACATTTCCAGTGTTTAAAGATATTTTCACATGATGTCCTCAAAAAATCCTGATTCCCACAGATACTTCCATGACGAGCTTCAAGGAAGCACCATTATTTTTGGACCAGGATTGCAGGTACTAGATCAAATGTGCATATATTTCATGTGTTACTTCCTAACAATCTGGAACACTATTACTCAAATTACTGTAAGCTAGAAACTTTCTAACTGAAAGCAAAACTATATATAGTAATTTTTGGCATAACATGATTTTGTTGCTACTTATAGGGCACAATTAATGGTTAATACAGTAAGTTATACATTAAACAGACCGTTCTTATTACATTAATGTTTGCATCGTGATGCAATTTTCACTGTATTAGCCAAATCACTGGCTTCACATCTACATCTGCATGTGTATAATGATTCCTTTAAAATCTATTACTGTTTCAAAGGTAGCATGCATTGAAAAGACAACTTTGCATCTTCTTCTCAAAGATGATGAATTTTAAATGAACTGGAATAACAGTAATCAAAGTATTGATGAATTTAAATTTGCAAGGAAAACAGAGAAAATAGTCTCTTCCACAGGAATGAACAGAGTATTTCCACCACAAAATTTCTCTTCCGTGCAAACAGTATAAAAAATTAATAAAAGACAGCTGTACAAACTAGAAGAGATAAGACATATTTTCTGGTGGACAAAATTATATTTGTCCCCTAGGCAAAATTTTTGTATTTGGAACAAAAGAATTTCCCCACAACTGTGCCTGAACACAGAAGAATGAGCAGCTGAGCCTCTGCATGCCTCAGGAGTTCACCCTGCCACAGAATCCAGACCTGGGTAATCAGATTCATCAGGGGAAAAAAAACACCAAAAAACCCCCCAAACCCCAAAAGCAACAAAACCCCCACAAATTTGTACCCGGCCAAGCAAAAGTCCTGCACATGCAGTGCACATTTTTTTCATTTCTGATCACAAGACAAATTCCTTTCCTTGAGGTTGTGGCATTGGCAGCCAATAGAAACCATTTTTTAACTTGACAGGAACTTGCACCAAAAAGACACCAATGCTGGTTCAACTCCTCCCCTTGCAGAGAGGCACTATTTCAGGGTTTTTTCCTCTCAAATGTAGATATTTAAGAGAGCTCAGCATCCTCTGCAGATGGCCATTAAGAGGTGTAGAGGAGCAGGTCCTATCCCCTGTCCCGCCTGAGAGAAGAGCCCTTGTCCTCTCTCGCATCATATAAATACATAAATTCCATAAATATAGGAATTTTCTAATCAGGGAATGCCATGAATTTCTGAAGCCTGAAGATCTCCTGCTCATTATGTGGGTTGAGGAAGCAAAGGATTGATACATCTAGTGCATAGTCATGACGTGCCTGATGTTTCCAAAGTCACGGGATGAAGGCAGTACAAGGAAGAGCTCTCTGCAAAGATATTGATCCCCTGACTTGTTTCTGGTAACTTCCAGAGACACAGGCTGACAGTAATTAAAAAGACTTACACACTGGGCTGGTTTCAAACTCAAATCTTCGGCTGAAGCCACCATAGCCAGCAGCTGTCCGGGCTCGGATCTGGAAGACGTATGCTGAACCTGGTTTCAAGCCATCTGCTGTAATTGCTGTCTCTTTGGATTTGATGATGGTGTAGCTCGTCTCCTGGTCCTTTGCCCAACACCCCCCAAAAAACCACAAAGTTCAAATACACAAATAGTGGCTCTCAGAGAAGACAGACTCTTAACAACTCTCAGAGTAACATTATAAAGGGTGTCTGAAGTATGCATTTTTGAGGCTTTTTTTCCTCAAACCCCCCTCTCTGAAGGTCCTTTCTGCACTACAAAATGTGAGATCTCATTTTCTATTTATAATCAGTGATTCCAGGAGGCATGCAACAGGCATCTGTAGTAGAAGCAGCTTTCCATCACTCAGGATGTAGATGGCCTGGGGCAATGGAAAGGTTTATCATACAAAGATCAATCCCAAGGCAGAGGGAAGATACAAAAAGCCCCATCACCTTAGAAAGGGACTTTAAATTTATACCAAAACAGCTTCCCAGTAATGTAACTAAGCCTAAAAGAGAATAATATATTATGGATTGTACAACTTTATGCTGGCATTTCTAGAACCACGAATTAGACCTTAGAAAGGGAATAATAAACTAAAACTCCAGGAAAATACCTAATTTTTGCATTGTTCTTCTGCAGAAATGAGCTAGAAGAAAAATTGCAGAAATAAATCTTCATCTACATCAGTTTCTAATGTGAAACAGTTTCAGTTCTTTGATTAAAATTTTGCTCAAATGCTTGGTAATTACTCTTAGAATTATTTACTGTAACATGTAATCTAGACAAGAGCTCATAAATTAAGGTCTACAAATTTGGAAACTGCTTTTTATTCACCGTATCCTCTCAGATCGCAATTATTATGAGTTAAACCAGAATTCTTAGTAACTCCCTACCGAGATTTCTGCATAGCTCTTAGGATCTGAACTGATTTTCCTTCTTTTTTATTTCTAATTTAATGGCCAACTTCCCATAGGCAGCAATATGCCTGATTAAGGTGCTGGGAATCTCTAAATGTCAGATTACAGAATTTCTAATTTGAAACCTCTTTTGAAGAGATGTGTACATACATACACACGTACACAGATATGTGCCTTTTTTAATCTTATTAAAGAGTGATTGCTTTTACCAGAATGCAATCTGACAAAACTCAATATTCCCAAATGTTTAATATAGACCATTCTTGTCCCTGGAAATAAATGCTGTGAATTTACTCTTATGAAGGGCTCAAACCACAGACAGTATAAATCATAGTAGCAACAAACAAAAAAGATTAAGGATAACATCCCAATTCTAACCCAACAACTGGTTAATATGCAATAAATGAATTTTAGGTCACACCTTTGCTTGTATGTCAGGCAATCAGGTTTTCAATACACTGTTGGCTTCTGCAAATACTTAGATTCTTGCATTTTCCATGGAAAACACTAAACATCTCACCATCATCTAAAATCATATGATTTATTTCCTATCAGCCTGAATGAAATAAATCAAGACAGCATAACTCGGACTGGCTGGAGCTGTGTCCCCAGAAGGACTTGCACTTGAAGAACTATTTACTGAAGCTACTTAAGAATAGTTCCAGACCACAAATACAACATTTTTAGCCTCCTATCCTATCCTGCCAACTTTTTTGAAAACTAAGGAAAATGAAAGAATGTAAGGATTTTTTTTGGCTTTAATTATTTGCTCATTAGCAAGGTTTCTATAAGCTAATCCTCCCAAGCCACTCCATGGGAAAGATTCAGTGTGTCACAACAGTAGTTCAAAGAAATTAATAAAATAATTAGTAATGGATTATTTCCAGCAACAGAATATCCTGATTCTCGCTTTCTGCTTTAATCTTGGAAACCTCAGCCCTGTTTAAGTCAGTCACACAACTAGGGCCCATTTGCAAGCTCCCTCATTGTAATAACAATGTTTATTTTATCTTGATGGAAAAGATTTATGAAATTCTTTCTCCTGTTTACATGGACTGCTTAAGTAGTCTGACCCTCCCATGGTCAGAGAAAGAAGAGAGAAGGAGGAAGGACCCAGTCCTGGTCCATGTTTAGTGATTTCAACTGGGTCATAGACAGAGCTAATGAAGTATCTTCCTTAAAATAGAAATTCAATCCCCCCACAAGGGAATTGTGACTCAATGTCATTATTCTTCTCTTGTTTTCATGTCAAAAGCTTGGATGTTTCAGAAGTAAAAAAGAACACCTTACAATTCCAGCTAAGGCAAAAAATTGCTATTCACTCCTGCAAAGCTGATTCAGGAAAATTTAGGATTTCCAAAGATTAAAGGCTGTATCACTCAAAATATACTATTTTGATATAGGGCATTTGTAAACTTTTTATTTTAAACCACATTAATTTTGCAGGAAGAGAACAAGTTGACATTTGAAATGAAGAGTCAGAGAGGCAAGTTTTGTAGGGAGAATTACTCCTATTATATGGAGAGCAAGGGCTGGTAAACCCAGGCAAGCTTTTAAGCCAGGATGCACTTCTTCATATCAGAGCATATACAATCTCTCCACAAAATGTTTCTCCTCTCCTTACACCATGGATGGAAAATCAAATGAGAAATGGAAATATCTAAGGCAAGAGATTGCCTGATGTTTCTGGGAGGAGATAGAAGCTCAGTCCCCAACCCCTCCTATTTTTAACAAATGAGCAGCTCTATCTTAATGCGATAAGGCCGGAGAGGAATCTGACACACAGATTTAATGTATTTGTTCAAGAGAAGTGGCACACTAATGGAAAACAACACCCTCATTTCAAGTCTTCCTAATCATTTACTGCAAAATCAATCTGACATTGATTTATGCACAAAATCACTCCATTCTCTTCCATGACTTAAATAATTATAACTAAAAGAAGAAAACAGTAAAGAGAAGGTACTTGGGATGCTCAGCAACCAGTCCACCACACCTTTTCAAAATATTTGATTTCGTATTCCAGGATGATGCCGTTGGGTCGATCTGGCTCCTGCCAGGAAAGGGAGATGCTATTTTTAGTTATCTTCCCTTTTTTCACACTACTGACTGGAGAAGGTGCTGCAAGACAGAAGAAAAACAGAACAGACAAAAACCATTGTTAGCAAGATGGTCTACCCTGGCCAAAATCAAACTCATCAGTGCATCCTCAAACACAAGGCAATCCTTAGCTACTGCAGATCAGCAGGGCCTGTTTTTACCTTGGTGGTATCTGCCCATCTTTAACAACTGGACTGTGCAGACTTTCAGCAGCTGACCAGCATCACCCAGACAAGAAAAGTAACAACATGAACTACCATCAGCAGCTTACACATCAACCCTGTTTTTTCAAGCACTTTTCAAACACATCAACCCCACATCTTGCCTTTTCAAATGTGTCAAGGGGCTAAATTATCATAATTACTTACTGATTATATTTTGCTTTCTTTTGGCTGCTTTCAAGGTATGTATTTTTCAGAAGATCTTAGATTACATGGGCTCCTTAACTATATTTTGGATCACAAGTAGTTTAAGCCTAGGCATCTTCTAGCCCCCTCCTTCCAGATGCAAGGAATATTACAACCTTTATAATTCAATTTCTCTCCACAAATATCGCTGTGGTGTTACAGTTCACATAGTGATGCTAATTCCTTGCAAATGGCAAAAGGTTTTAATGGCAATCACCGTTCAGAAGTTTGTGGTGTGCTTGGGAAAGCCACAGCATGAAAGCAGCTATACCAGCTCTGTTTATTATTTTAAGATGCAGCTCTTAAAGGTTATCTGCCCTTTGCAGCACACATGTGCATCAGAAACAGACTTGATCCTTTGTATTCAGTCTGATGTCTGCAAAGACTTTTTAAGTTGTGGTTGCTACTATCCCTGCCAACTCTCTAGCAGAAGTGGCTACGGGTAATGCAACCATAACACCCCAGGTATTTCATGCCCGAGATTAGGAAACAACATTGAGTGAAAAGAAAAGGGAACAAGAGAAATTCAGTTTCTCATTTTCAGGGCCAAGAGCAGCTCCTCCAGAGATAAAAACAGCCCATGCCTCGCTGAGGGACTTTGACTCACTCTCCACACAGGAGAAGAATGTGGAAGGATGACAGTGGGGCTGAGGAGACCCATGCAAAGATTTTTGTGGCCATATGGGGAATGGAGTGCAAAGAGTAGTAGCAAATGACCACATTTTATCTTCCAAAATGCATTTTGAACTACATAAAAAAAATTTCTTCTATATATGCAAGACTAGCTAGTTAGCTTAATAATAAAACTCACCCCCGCCCCCCTAAACCAATAAGTAAAATAAAGACAACAAATAAATTAATTTTTCCAGGTCTGATTTTAAGCAAAAGAGTATGGGAAGAGCTCCAGACAACTATTCCTGGACTGAAGGCTAGCAGCAAGACTTCTCTGTTCAAGTAAGTTCCCACATCTCAGTCTTCTTCAGCCCCAGTTTTTCTCACACTTGTTTACTAATACTTTCCCAACTTGGCTCTTGGAGGATCCTGAAAAGTGTTGGACATTTCCATACTGATTTCTGCTGGAGAGCTGGCATCAAGGTGCACAGATAATGTCTTTAGTTGTGCATCCTCCACTGTGGCTTGCAACTGCTTCACTGAGTGAGTAAAAACCACTTTGATTTGAATGATGATCGTATTATTTGTGCAGGCACTGCATGTGGGCATCACCAACAATTTTTCATCTGCAAAAGTTACCTTATCCCTGGCTGATGACCTCTACAAGCTTTTGGGCTATGTGAAGGCAAATAACCTAAATACAAACTGCTAATCTGATGAAGGACTTTCCTTAATTAGTCAAGGTGCCTAAATATGCATTGTGCATTTATGTGCACAACAAGTTGAGTTGTGTGTGTGAGATATATGGTCCGTGATCATGTATATGGTCAGATGCATTAGCTCAGAGAAGATATAGCATGTAGTGAGATCCATTAACACAGAATGAAGATCCCTTCTAATGCAAGGAAGCTACATTATTTTTGGAGGCGTTGGAGAACAAGAATCACTATGTGGTGATGGTGCCAAATAACAGGCAATTCTACATAAAGAGACCATGCCAATCACTTATCATGACTACTGATCGGGGGTGAAGCCACCAAAGTACTCAGAAGAAGGGACCTGTGCCCTCTGGGACTGTTTCCCAATGCTCCCAAATCCCTGCAAATACCTATTCCATGCTTACGGAGCTGGCAGCAAAGATCTGGCAGGACAGAGAAAGTCAGAGTTGAGTATTAAACCTTTTTAAACTCCTCTGAGTAAAAGCAAACTTGAGAAGTGCAGTGAGGGGAGACCTCAGCCTTTACTGGTATTGGATGCCTCTCAGGAAGGTGAAAACCACGCAATTCCCAGGATCAAAACTGCCTGACCAGATAACAGACTTGGGATCCACTCTGTTGAAGTATCCTGAAGTGTTTATAGGATCAAAGCTCTCACAAGTGCTTTAAAACCAAGAAAACAATGCAAGTGGTCCCAAACTGTGCTGCAAAAATCATTCTCTGGGAGGTTCAGGGCAGTTTAGCTCTCCTTCATGTGTACCAGCACAGTACAACACAAAATAGACCCCCAGACATCCAAAAGCATCCATCAAACTTCCTACACCCCTTAAACAGAGCATTCTCTTTAAAAAGCAGTGTGCAAAAAAAGCTTGGCTAGCTAACAACTTTATGGACTTAAATCTCTTGGTGTGCAAGTCTCTAACACGTTCAATTGTGGCTCTATAGAATGCTCTGCTCTACCCGGAAATGGAGGGTAGATCAGAAAATGAGTAACCCAACTCTCAAAGTAAATGAGAAAAGGAGTAACCCTATCCTTTTTGAACCTCCTTCAAAAGAAGCGTTAAAGTGTAACCGTGAGATAAAGGGCAATTAAGTAAATTCAATAAATCCCAGCGGTGCTAGCATGATACAGCAACTACTCTGCCTCCTCAATGCACAGAGACTACAATGTTCTGAAGTGAAGGAAGGAAGGTATAAGTATTTTAGAGTTTTCTTTGTCAAACAAAATGTAATCCAATCCAGGCAAGTGGACAAAGTCTGCAATCACTCCATCTTAAAAGCTTGCAACTGGATACTGTGCTATATGATCTCAGAAAAATAAAAGGATTACTTGAGACTTGCTTTTCAAAGGTCACTGCATCTGCAAGGGCAGCATCCTCTTAATAGAAAGAACTCAAGCCACAGAGCCCTTCCATTTGGAGTACAACATGTAAAAAAATAAATTCACATAAGAGTCAAGATACACAAAGCTGTAATTTCCCATGTTTCTTATGTGAGCAGACAGAAGTCTTGTTCAAATTCCTGCCTTGACACTACAAAAGGTACATCATGAATTGTTCACAGTGTTTCACAAGTAATCTGTACATATGCATTAATTTCCCAGCCACACACTGAAGATCAAAGAGAGATATTACATCATTTATGTTTATGTTTGCCATTTATGAAAACAGCCATGTGTGTGATGAAAGCAAACAGAAGATGTAACAAGGTGTGAAATTGCTAATGTACATTTTTGCATTCCTGAGACCAAAACTAATCAGGAAGCAAAGAAAAGCATAGAAAACTGATTCCACCTTTTTTTTTTGTTCTGTTTCTAACATTTCCTAAAGAGAATAAAAGGACATATCAAATAAATAAATTAAAGTTTCTGCAGAAGATGCATCATTAGTCACATCTGAATAACTACAGGAGAATAGTTCATGAGGAACAGACATTTTAGGAAGTTGTTCCTCTGCAACCTTTAATAATGACATTAGCACTGAATTAGCCATCCAGGCACCAAACCCCGTATTTACAACATACTGTGCTGTGTCCCATGAATGTCTAACATACAATAATGAATTTAGAATAGAATAAATAGATAATAGAATAAAATTAGCATTTTATTCTACTATATTAGTAGAATAAAATGCTAATTATATTTTAAGACAAACTAATGTTGTTAGGTAAATGACCATTGTACCAAGATAAAACAAACAATCCAGTTTCTATATTTCATAGTCTATCTAATGTTCTCTCCAGCCCAATTATTTTTGTCTTGGTATTTTTCACTCTGGCAAAACCAACAGATAATGGCCCCCCATCCAACTCAACTCCACAGCCAGTGAAGTTCTCCTCTTTTGATAAAAAAACACCCAAACCCAAACAAATTAGCTCCCTTCACCCTCAGTGCAAAAGACAAGCCACCAGCTCAAGACTCTTAATCCAGCTTTAACTTTTGTCAGGACAGATCCTCACTCAGACCAACCCAGAGCAGACTATGAAGAGATGCTTACTTACGTGGGCAAAGGGACTGGCACCTTCACTTCCTTTGGCCTTCCAGATATTTGGGCTTCAGGTCCCTTTCCAAAGACAACTAAGGCATCAAAAAGGAAGATCCTATTGCTCGCATCTCTGCCCTGGCTGCTCTTACAGACATCTATGATACAGATGTCTATAGACATAGACATCATTTTTTATAGACATCTATGCTATGGATTTTCATGTGCTTGCAATTTCTTTTACCATGAGTAAATGTATTCCTAAATGAGTGAACATATAGGATCTAACACATCAGACTTTTCAATACATCTTGGGGTTCCTCTGTTCATTTGGTACCATGTTTCTTTTGCAGTTTGAATTTATGCCAGAAGATTTAAAAGTCCAGTTCATGCTTTTGATTAAATCAATACTTTCACCTGTCATCATATAACCAAATAGTTATCATTAGTGCACTGAATAAAACCATGTTTAATTGAAGAAAATGAAACCTGTATCAGATGAGTAACCACAAGAGAAGTAATTCTGGTCTCACTTGAAAAGCCTGGTCTATCGCAGTTTTCTCTCAGTTTCTAATTAATAAAATTATTGATTTTTTTCCTCAGGCCTTCAGAGTTTGGAGCAAGACTTGCATTATTCACCAAGTCACACTAAAAGCACATGAAATTGCAGGTGGCTTCAAGCAGGAAGTTCATTTTAAACAAGATAGATACCTTAGTTAAAATAGAAACACTATCTGGGGAAGGAAAAAACCCCAAACCTTCTCTTTGCATTTCTGTAGATGAACTATAGACTTTTAAAAAACCTCAACACCTGATGGTTCCCTTAAGGGTACTTTTACTGTGGATATTATACCTGGGTCAGAACTTAGCATTGAAGTCAAAACTTTCATGCTGCAATTGTTAATAACCCAAAGTGTATCCAAGTTTGCCTGATAATGGATTTCAAAACTCTTTGCCCCTTGAGAACAAGTAGCTGCAAATCGTGCCCGGCTAGTTAGGCAAAAAAAGGTTGGGCCCCAGTTTTTCAGGTGCTTGCAAAATGTTTCTGAAACACTGAGTCCAGGGAATGAAAGGCTCTTGTACTAAGTAGCGTTAAATGCCATTTCAGTTCTATTTGAGATATTTCATGGAATTTCAATCATACATAGGTCCTAAATAATGCAAGGAGGTAAATTTTAGCCCCAGAATTAGATTAAATCCCAAACCCTTGAAAAATCGAAGCCCAGTCCTAAAACAGGGTTCATATATGGAGAACATCTTCTTCTGAATGATGAGAACACAATCTTCAAATTTCTTTGGCAATGAATGTGTACTGTCTTTTCAAATCTTCTACCTCTCAAGATGAACATCTGAGGTGCCAGGTCTTAGATCTATTTACAGACTCTGTTATCCCCACCATTTTGAATGCCTCTGAAACCTGAGATACCCTGATATGCACTTTGAAACAGAAGACGAGAGAGAAGAGAGAGGAAGCCAATCAAAGCACGCAGGGGCTCTGACAGAAAGTAGGGCTCTATTTTTGTAATATGAATCCATGGTTAACCAAAGCAATTAGATCTATCTAATTTGAAAAGGGTCAATCCTTCAGGTGGCTCCCACCCCAGTTCCAAAAAGATTCAACACATGGCTCCTTGAGCTCAAGAATAGGACATGACTTGACATCCAAGCTGGTCATAGCCAAGGTGCGCCCAAGAGGTTGCTGCCTCCCAGCTAGCCAGAAGGTTAAATTCATGAAAAGTGAAACACAAATTGGTGCCTAATTCTCTTGGAGAGCCTGTTCTTTCTTTGACAAAGCTTTCCTCAGACAACTTCTTTCTAGGCTTCTGATTCTTGAACCTAAGACACCAGAAAAGTACCTTTGCTAAAGGCAAAGAGAGCAGTATGGACGCTGTGGTTTTGTGGACACAACTAACCCAATGCTTTTAATTAACAGCAGCTCCACTACAGAGAAGTGCTCATTGGTTCAAAGACTCAAACCAGAAAAAACCCTTCAATTCATATTCACATTAGAGAGAAAGCAGAAGTAACCTGCATGCAATTTGCATTAGCACAGGGGTAATGGCTCATCTCTTTCTTCTGATCCATGTAACAACTCAGGAGATATACCTGACTATGCCCCAGTGCTGTCAAGACTTCAAGATTTACTATGCCCCAATACCCTGTTCTTGCAGTAATTCCACTGCATCTGGGGGAATGAGGAGTATGTGCATGCTAAATTCATGTAATTCAAGAACACCTTTTCTCTGCTATCTCCTGGAGGAGGTTGCAAGAGAAAGAGCACAGTGACTAGCTAACACAAAAGGACCTACTGCTTCTTGCAGTAAATCTTTTGATGAACACTCCATGATATTTAGCTATCCCTATAAAATGGTATTAAAAGAACAAATAGCAAGAGAGCAGCCTTATTGCTTGTAAATCACTTCTCAAATCCTACTGCAATACCTTGTGTTATAAAAATGTATCTATAAAATATCCTTTCTTTTTAAGACCAATTACTGATTATTGATGAATAAAATATAAAAAAATAAAATGCATAGCTTTAAATATTTGTATGCAGTCTTTTCCATTTAATTAAAATCCTGTGTTAACCGTAAGAAAGCAAGACTCAACACTTACTCCTCGAAGGACAGTGGATGCAGACAAAGCAAGCTTTGCCACTCACAAAATATTTTGCCTTAACAAATTACTGCTAAGACTCACTGAAGCGCCCACCTTTGTGGAGGCAACCCTGGAAGCCATAGCAACATCTCACCTCTGGCACTCCTTTCTATATGCCCTGTTGCTGACTGCACGAATGTTTCCAAAACCCACTTACAAAGCAAGCAAATAGTTTCTAAACAATCTAGCATAATGAAGTTACCCTGTGTCAGGGCTATCATTCATGAGAATTGCAACAGGATTAAAAGCAGAGCTTTAAGATATCACAAAATCTAGGCACTGAACTACAGAGCCTTTGGGGTAAAATGCCTTGTCACTCCTCATGTGTGCACCACCCTACGTACAACACAGCCAGAATATTTAATGAAATGTATCAAATATTGCTGCCATCTCAAAATCCACATAACCTTTGGCAAGATTCTTAAAATCACATGATTTAAAGAACAAATTGGATTTTTGCTATTTGCCTTCTGTTTATAGAGTTGTACACACACACTTTTGACTCCTGTCAATCACAGATGAGAGACGTCTACTCTACAAGAATGGAAGCTGCCTGCAGATTCATATGACTTGCAGGCATGAGTCTTGAGGAAAACATGATCAGATATCACAAGAGAAAATTGCAGCTGACAGGAACCCCAACCCTTGCCCAAAAATCTCAAAAGTTGTAAGTGAAAATCATGGCATTAGTAGTAGTTTATCTCCAGATACCATGAACTAACCAGAACAGTCATTACTGGAAATACCCACTGTTGGGATGTAGAGAAATGTCCTGGTATTTCAGCTGTTGAGAAATCCTTTGTACTGTGGTGTTTTTTTTTTCCTTTGTGATTTCCCAGAAGACTTATCATAGAAAACTACATAATATTGAGCCCACTCATCTCAAGGGATAGGAAGTATTACCTCCAGCTTGTTCATCAACAAATGCATTCAATGCCTTATCAGGAACATTGGTGTATGAGAATTCTAAGGAATTTTAAGGACTTTCTATATGAGGGCTACAAAGGGCACTAGACTTTGTAACATCAATCGAAGTAATTCTTTTCCCTTGAAATCTGAAGGCTTGCAAACTCTCATCTGTATTTTGCAGGGTACAAAATCCCCTTCATAAAGCTACAGGCTGTTTAGAAAAAAAATATAAAAAACTGGCCTGGCAAGACTGGCTCTGGCCATAGCTCACTGTTTGGGGAATTTCTTTCCAATTGCCAGGCATAACATACATTAATTTGCATTTACAGCAGCACCAGCCCTGAGTCCTGTACAGTCAGTGCCTATTAAGACGCAATTTACGCTGATCCTCAGAAGGGAAAGGAAGACTTTAGGCCATCACAGTTTGCCTGAGCTCAAGACAAAAAGGCCTCCCTGATGTCCCAAGTAGGTGCTTGCACCTAAGGCAAGTGCATATCTGAGACAAAGAGTTGGTGGAGCAAGGAGAGGCATGAAGAAGTATCTTCTCATAGGGTGGAGATCTACAGGGAATTCCAATACTCGATTTAGTTTTTCTAGAGCCTCTAGAAATCAAGGTACTGAATTTTTCTCAAAGCTGGGGAACAGTTTGTGGTTAAAGCCAGAGCCAGATTCCTTCACGCCACAGAAAAGCTGTAACTTCCCTATATTCCATTAGTGGTTTAGTTGTGAAGCCTAAGAATAAATACTATTGACTCACAACACTCTTATAATTCCTCTCCTAGCAAGGTGATAAGGACTCCGGCTCTGATCCATCAAAGCACTTTGGGAAAAAGCTTAATTTTAAGTGTCTGGGTACTACCACTGCTGTCAGCATTTAACTGGATCATAGCCACAGGGCTCAGCATTTTGCTGTAGAATTCTCATTATTGAGTATATTGATCAGACTGGCTTCCAGCACACTTACCAGTGCCTCTCCTATCATTTGTAACCTCATATCTTATTTGCATTTAAGCAAAACCTTCCTTTTAAAATCACATGCCATTAAGAACAAAACAGAACCAAAACACAGATACTGAATAAAATGAGTGAAATGTGTACGTTCCTACTCCCTACCATTATTCATCTTAATTCCTAAACTGGTCCTTTCTTCATACAAGATTGGCTGCATCCTTCTTCCAGCTGCTATCAAACCCTAAAACCAACAAATTCATGGACCATTTTTAAATTGCAGGGGAAATTTCCTTCTCTGCCAAGCCTGCCACTCTGTAGATACAGCAATCAGTCTTGCTGATGAATTCTGTTAAAGCCAAATTACTAAACACTCCAGTGAAATCAGAGGCAGACAAATTCCTTATGTTTCCACTTGAAGAACAGCTACTGAAGAGGTGCAGCAGGTCAGAGGGAAGAATAGGTAAACTCCTTAAGTCCCACTGTAGCTTGTTTTGGATTTTCTATGGTATTTAGCCCCTTCAAACACCACCACTATTCTTTTCACACCTCTCATTCAGAAATGGGAGAAAAGCATGAGCCCACCACCTTTGACAGGATCCAGAGCTGGCCCCAGCTTTACAGAACCACAGTCTAGACCTTTTCCATAAGTCAATGAAGACCAGAAGACTTGAACCAAAATTCTTAAAAACAAATAAAAATAAATCAAACAAGTAAGTATTAGAACAAAAAACTAGACTAGTAAAATCTCAAAATGACTAGAGCTAAAATGGAAAGGTTTATATACCTGTGGTCATATATAGGTGTGAACCATAAACCCACTCCTACCCTGTCCTTGGTTTTACAACAACAGCGGCTTTTTTGGATCAGGGCAAACTCTGTCCAGGTTCTTACTGTTTTTAAGGGAAATGGCAGAAAAGTAGAGACAAAATCTACTGGATACTATCCTTGCTACCAACTCAGGTATCCTGCCCTGTGTCTTTTGGCACTTAAATGTGGCCATGGGCACTGTTAGCCCTAAAATCTCACATTCCAAGCACTGAGAAGCAGCTAACTAGCAAAGTCAGCACAGATCAAAGCTTACTACAGATGCTTGGGAAAACACCTCTTGATAGCATCAGTGGAAATTTGTGTACCTTCAGCTTCCTAAGGGATAACGTTTGCAGTGTGATACATAGAAGCATGCAATGCCCCCTTGGAAGGAAGAAGAAATGCAGCTTCACAGAATTGTAAAATGGTCTTGGTTGAGAGAAACCTTAAAGATCATCTAGTTCCAACCTCCCTGCCATGGGCAGGGACACCTTCCACTGGACCAAGTTACTCAGAGCCTCATCCAGCCTGGCCTTGAACACTTCCAGGGATGGGGCAGCCACAATTTCTGTGGGCACCACTCTCATCATGAAAAATTTCTTCCTTATACCTAGCCTAAATCTACCCTCTTTCCTTCTAAAGCCATTACCTCTAGTCCTATTCTTACAGGCTTTTGTAAAAAGTCCCTCTTCAGCTTTCTTGTAGGCCCCATTTAGGTACTGTGAGGCTGCTTTAAGGTCTTCCCAGAGCCACCTTCTCCCCAGGCTGAACAAACCCAACTCTCTTAGCCTGCCCTCAGATATGAGGTGCTTTAGCCCTCTAATCATCTTCATAACCCTTCTCTGGACTCTAACAGGTTCATGTCCTTATGCTGGGGGTTCCAGAGTTAGATGTAGTATTACAGGTACCAGAGTGGAATAGAGGAGCAGAATCACCTTCTTTGACCTGCTGGCCACACTGCTTTTGATGCAGCCCAGGGTACAGCTGGCTTTCTGGGCTGCAAGCACACACTGACAGGTGATGTCGAATTTCTTGTCCCCCAACACTCCCAGGTCTTTCTCCCCACTGCTGTTCTCAATCCATTCGCTGTCCAGCCAGTATTTGTACTTGGGATTTACCCGACCCAGATGCAACCTTGCACTTCATGAGGTTTGCACAGTCCCACCTCTTAAGCCTGTCCAGGTCCCTCTGGATGGCTTCCCTTCTCTCCAGCCTGTCAACTGCACCACACAGCCTGGTGATGCCAGTGAACTTGCTGAGGGAACACTTGATTCCACTGTCCATGTCACCAGCAGAGACACTAAACAGCACCGGTCCCTCTAGTGAGCCCTGAAGAACACCACTTGTTACTGGCCTCCACTTGGACACTAAACTGTTGACTGCAGCTCTTTGAGTGTGACCATCCAGCTAATTCCTTGCTGTGTGCCTTCCTCACTGCCCTGAGGAACTCAAACTCCACCATTCCATGGTCACTGAAGCCCAGGTTGCCCTTGAGCTTCACATCCCCCACCAGCCCTTCCTTGTTGGTGAGAACAAGGCACCTCTCCTGGCTGGGTCCTCTGTCACTTGGAGAAGGGAGTTATCGTGAACACATTACAGGAACCTCCTGGATTGCTTATCCCCTGCTGTGTTGTCCCTCCAGCAGATATCAGGGTGGTTGAAGTCCCCTGTGAGGACCAGGGCTTGTGAATGCGAAGCACTTCCTATCTGTCTATTGAGGACCTCATTTGATTGGTCTTCCTGGTTGGGTGGGCTGTAGCAGATCCCTGTATAAGTCACCCATGCTTACTCTCCCTTAAACGCTGACTTATAAGCTCTTGATCAGCTCCTCATTCACAACCAGGCAGAGTTCCATGTACTCCAGCTGGTCACTGACATAGAGATCAACACCCTTCGCCTCATCTCTTCTGCACCTCCTTCCTAGAGAGCCTGTAGCCTTCCATTTCAACACTCCAGTCATAGAAGCCATCCCACCAGATCTCTGTCATGCCAATAAGGTCACAGGTACCCCCACATCTCTTAGCTCCTCTTGGTCATTCCCCATACATGTGATTGCATAGAGGCATTTAAGTTGGGTTGTTGACAAATCCAATTTACTGGCTGGAGTGACTGGAATTCCTTCGTGCTGCTTTTCAGGTGATCTGCTGAGCTTTGATCCCTCTCCAGGCTCTGGGCATCTCGTGCTGGTTCTGACATCAAACTGGTGGGAGTGGGATGAATTGAGACTCTTTTTTCCCCTCAAGTCAGTGGAATGTGACCTCCCTGTGCATCCTCCCACACAAACTGCTGCACCATGCCCTGTATGCCCACCCTGATCACTCACGGTGCCCTCTGGGGCTGCTCTTTTTGGCAGTGGGTATGCCTGGCCCAGCCCACTCATCAGCCACTCCCATACAAGTTGTGGGCTCCTAGTAGGTCTTGGCACTCCCCTGGGGTTTCCCTGGCTTAGTAAACCCTCCTGTACATCTTGTTAAGCTGCTCTGCTATGGAATGTACCTTATTGGGATTTGCTTGCCTTGCTAAGTCTTTGACCCATGGCTTCCCACTAGGTAAAGTGATTTATCAGGTCCTTGGGGAGAAGGGAAAAGAGCTTGAGGGAGCTGGTGGCTCTATACTGTGCCCCATTTTGAATGTCAGGAAAAAACAAAGTGCATTTTGAGGAAATTCAGGAGGGAATTGGAGAAAAAACACAAGCTGAGGAGGCTATGAATGGGGCCTATTCTGTCCTGGGCTAAAAAACACTGAAAAAGAACATGAATCTCCAAATAAGTTAAGGCTGCTGTCTCTGGAGCAAGACAAGCACAGTATTAAATTCAGGAACAGCTTTATAAAGACAAAAATAATGATGCACTGGAAAAAAAATCACCCAGCGAACTGAATCTTTGCCTATGGAGATTTTAAAGCAGGTTAGATGAGCACATCCTGAGATCCTTCCAGACACAATGCTCTACAAAGGCAGCTGGGTATCGTAAGGTGAGTGCTACAATTAAAAGGATCTTGAAAGGCAGAGATCCAGGAGACACACACTTAGTGCCATTAACCAGCTGGCACATTTGTGCCAGGAGGCATTGTAGAAAAATCTAAATTGTTGAAAGTGGCTGGTCACACAAAAGGATGGCACTGGGACAAAAGCATCAGACCAGAGGAAATAACACTTTGCTTTCCAGCTCTGCCAGACACTCAGCAAGACCACAGGCAAGTCACTTCATCCTTCCCTACTGTTATCTGTGAAATGTAGATAATAATAATTCCTTTATCTGTATAGACTTGAGGGGGAGAAACTAACTATTCAGATGCTGCCAGCACAACCTTTGCTTTGGCCTGAAGGCACTGCTGTAAGGCAAATAAGGAAAAGAAGGAATACCTGCAAGCATTACTCCTGGCAGCTGGCTTCTTCTATTTAAATCACAAGCAACTTGGTGGTATCACGCTGAGCTCAAACATGGAACAAAACCCCTATGTGAGTGACAAAAAGGAAAATTACAGGGAAATTTTCAGCAAAGGCTTATTTTAATAATTTGTAACTCTCTCCAGCTTAGGTGTCCAAGCAGAAGCCCTAGTTGTGTGCTTAAATACAAGTACTGGGCAAAATGGCTTTGTGAGGAAAAACTGCAGAGATCATGACTGAGCAACACAAAGCTCAGGATGAACATCAACCTTTTGAATGGGATAAATGCAGCTGCATATGAAAGCATGGCTTTTGACTCTCCCACACTGCAGAAGCATGACTTTGCAGGAAGCAAATACACACTCTCTTCTGACAAAATACAGCAGGCTAGAGACAAACTCAACAATACGCCAGAACATTTCTGACATGAAAACCCAATTTACAGACTCTACAGGGACTCTCTAGTTCGATTTCCCCCCTTACTGCTGCCAGGATATGTCCTAAGCCTTTGCCTACTCAACTGGGTCACCACAGGCTCTGGAGGCTGGATAACAGGAAAGCAGTCTGAGCATCCAAGGGTGGGATTGCCATTCAGAAGCTAAATGGTCCCAACAGAGATTTCAGCCGTTTCAAATGATAGCTGCACATGTGATGCATAAATGCACATGTCTTTAGGTTTTCCACATCATCAGAACTGTGGTCAAACAGGTTGCTTTATGCAACATCATGCTTAACATGATCTATATTGGTTCGTGGCTCGTCCTTTCACGATAATATTTTTCACTGCTTTGTGGGTATGACTGATCAAAAATTAGGCAAGATATATGCACACAGGATAGCAGAGTGGGAATTTTCTGCCTTTTTGACTTTAATTTCTGATAGTGCCACTCTCTGAAGCACCTGGGGGAAAAAAAGTGCCAAAAATACTCATTTTAGATTCATCCACCTCCTGGCTGTGAAACAAAAGCGTCACTATTCCTAGATATGGCTAGGAAGAGGTTTATAGGAATCAAGCAACTTACTGCTTCAAAGTAAGCTTTTGTGCAGCTGCACTCTCAAATGTATATTGAGGCTTTGGTGACATCATCTCATTGAGTATTCCCATGATATTATAGAATGATGGAGGCAAAATAAGTCTCACTGCATCCAGATTCCTCTTTTGGTTCACAACCACTGTAATAGGACTACAGATCTGGTTTCACAAGTTCTCCTTATACTGATCATTCACTTCCTCTGTTCCTCTCAGTTTTGTAGCTGCTGGAAAAGAGGATTTCAACATCAGTCACTGTGGGTTCCTCCTTCAGAGAAGTTTCTTAGCTCTCCTCTCCAACTTGGACTAGGGAATGACTTGAATAGACCTAAGGAAGTGCCCTAGTTCTTCCAACTCCCTCATTTTCATCTTTATTCTGTGTGTAGACTAGAACACCAAAAACTTTAGTGAGGAATTAAAATACATATATGCATGTCTTCATATATGTGACACATAAAACACTCTTCTGTTTGGTATCACTTTGCACATTTGTGATTCTGACCAACCTTCATGCCACAAATGCTCATTGTACCTAGTGGTTGGCTGAAATTGTGCCTTGAAGATGTCTGAAAGTAACCCAAATGAGACAAACGACAGGATGGGGTGGCTACTAAAATGTACTATGTGGCTTACTAGGGCACAAATACCAGGTGCTTGCAAGCATTGCATTTGCCTGTATTCTTCATAGGTGTGTGATGACATTATTTCCCACTAGCTCTCGGAAAAAAAGCAGCTTACAGCACCACTGAGAACTACCCACCCAGTACAGATGGGAGGTCATTAAGGCTGTCCTTCAGATGATGACTTGAGTCTTTCATGATCAGACATGTTTGCATGGGGCTAGGGCTCCAGCTATTTAGACTGAAGAGCCAAAAATCGAACCATATGGGTTATCCACCGTTGTATTCCCCAGTATGTTGCCTATCAGGATGACTTTCTCTCTTTAAATGTTCCCAGCATAAATGTGAGCTGGTAACAGTAAGTGGCATTAAAAATGTGAATGATGAATGCTATGCATCAGGCAGTATGATTAAATAACTATGTGTAGATTCTGGGGCGTATTAGTTTCTCCGCCTTCTGACATGATAATTGATCATTCCTAATCTGCAGCAGAAACAAAACAGAGATTACCTCCTCTCAAACAATTCAGTTTCTATTATCCTTGTTCATTCACCCTGCCCCTCCCTTATACAAGGGGAAGGTCCATTAACCAGCTCTGGTTTTAATTCAGCGGTATTGAAAATGGGATCCTAGCAATGCACGTAATTGATCCTCTTTTCACAGGACTGCCTTCCAAGAAGCAGCAAAGGTGAAGCATTCACATTATCAAGGTCACTGCAGTGAACGAAAGAATAACAAAGACTTGGATTTGCATCAGGATTCAATTACAGTGAAGTACACAAATGTTGCTAGACTGCTCCCCCAAAAATGAGAAGTACTCTAAGAAAGCTATACATAGTTAAGGAGAATTAATAAAAAGAACAATATTTAAAGCGGTTTAGTTAAAACTCTGTACAAATACACTGGATTCAACCAGAATGTATTTTATCTTCATTTAACTTGAATTTGCAAATTTGTAGGCAGCAGGTAAACCAAGATAATTTTAAATCAATATACCTAGATTTTAAGGCCAAAAGAGATCATTTAGTCCTCCCACAAAACACCACTGACTTTTCATCTTCCTTTAAATCAATAACAAGTCACTCCTGGGGGCAGATTACCAAACTTCACTGTATTTTCACTTGCTGGAATACTGCCCATCTTGCCACTTGGCTAAAAAAACCCAAATAGTTTTAGAGATAACTAAACTCATTCTAGAAATTAGTACTGAATTCAAAAAGTATATTAAAAAAATCAATAAAACAGTTACTTGCAGAGATCCTCAAAAACAAAACAGAAAAAGACAATTTTAACTATAGATATACACACATGCACATTTCCATGAACCACCCAGAAAAAAAAATCAAGAAAAGCCTTAAGTAAGGATATGTGCCTCAAGTGTACTTTTAAAAGTTGGATGTCCTTTGAAGACTGTCAGTGAATTTCCAAGCAATTTGGTAACATTTATCAGTCTACAAAAATTTCAAAAACAGCCTGATTTTTAAAAGCCTGTAGATACTGAACTATCACATCTGATCAGTGGGAACTGCCCACATGGATTTTTATGCTATATAGCACTACAGTGTGCAGAATTCAGCTCCATGGATTACCTCTCATAGGCCCGTTTCTACCAGTAAAGAATGCATCTGAGAAAAGTGGAAATACATTTTTCCCAGTGTTATCATCCACTCAAACTATTACATAGCTAAGAAAAGAGAAAAAAAATCCCATCCAGTCTTACAGCTGCCAAGCAACTGCTTGTAGAGACATATTACTTCATGTGGTATTCAGTCACTTCATTTACTGTATTCCAACCAAAATTACTCAAGTCATTAATGCCTGTCTAACTTCCTGTGCATCACTCTGATAAGAACTTCGTATTACTTCCTTCTGCTGCTCAAGGAAATGAATACTGACCATGTAGGTACATCTTACCTTGTATCTCAAGAAAGATATGATCATCCTTGCATGGTTTCTAGTGGCTGCTTAGTCTTGTATCTGCTGCATAAATATGGACCACAGCTTCCCACTGGATCACTGGGATGTTGCTCATTTTAAAGCTGTTTGAGTTAGCTGTGTTCTCTTTTGTTTATTCTGAGACTATGGCCTTTTAACTCTGGATGTGACATTTAAAAGGGACAGTAAATGCCATATCCTCTTTCAACCATGAATCTTGTCTAACACAGTATATTATAATCTCAGTGATCTAATTCTCAAGATCATCTCTTTTACTGACAAGACCCAGGATGGCCATTATGATAAAGCTCTGGGAATTCAAAAAATATGTCAGTCAGTGACCCAATAATAAATCTGGTGTTTTCTGCTTCATCTTTTCCTCAGTAAGGCATGTCAAATCATATGCTATGACTATATATTGAATGACCTGTGCAAAGGGGTTTTCAGAGTGTGGGAAAAAAAGCAGTTTCGCAAGGCACTGCATTGTTAAAATACAAAAATAAAAAATGATTCTATGTTCTATGCACCAGAGTACTTCACCAGAAGCAGCTTTCATACAATTAAGACAAGAATTCAATCCAGTAAGGGAAGGTGAAACATAATATAACCCTCCAAGTACTGAATTACCCAAAGCAATGAATGAAACAAAAGACCACTTGGACCTATGGTCAGCTGCAAGTTAACACAGAAAAAATTTACTCTTCCACTTTAGAAGAGATCCTATCTATCATTCTTGTACTGTTCACCAGTTCCCATCACAAAGGACTCAGATATAAGCCAGCCTTCAGTCCCTAACCCCGTATTTCTGCATAGAGCTCTAAAAAGTAGTCAGGAAACATGGGGGATAAGGGAAGGACACAAATGAAGTAAGTTTACTTTATGGCTCCACATTGACTCCAGCAAAGCACAGTGGCACTAGACACTAGTGACTTTTGTTCTTGTCCTGGCCCTGCTTATGAACTATTGGGTGACCTTGGGAAAAATCACTTCATTTTCTCTTGCAGCCCATAAAATGTGTAGGAGGGACATTCATGTCACTCACAAAGCACTGCAAGGTTCACAGTTAACATCTTCTACTTCAGCCTCATCTTTGATGGTAGCTTTTAGCCTGTGCCTGAAGCAATCTCTCCCCTGAGATCTTTGTCCATCCTCCAAACACATTTAATTAAAAAGCCCTAACTGCTGAATTTCTAGCTATGATCTTTTACTGAAAATCCTCTTCTCTTGACAAGTTGTTCCTATCTTATTCCTAGACACGACTTCCAGACTCGCTTATTTCTGCAATATGCTGCGTCTGCCTATACTTTCTTTGATGGGCTGACAAGAGAACATGTTTAATCCCCAGCAACAACTTTTTCATTTAAGGTGGCAGAGCCCTGCACCTCTGATATGTGTCTGGGGCTATTTTGTAGGCAAGCCTTTTCTCAGCAGCTCCCAGAGCCCAGCTTTCTTTCCTCCAATGCTGGCATTCAGCTGGCATGCACCCTGCACAACAGAGCACAAATAGAACAGTACTACTGCCTGGACCTGACCAGTATTTATTTTTTTTTTCCCAAATGTGTAAATAAAACAGTGAGAGGTGAATATTGCAGCCAGCAACATGGAATCTCTGGAAATGCAACAATATCAGGGACCCACAATATTATTGCAGGAGGGCTATGGAAACCATCTGGTGCCTCTCCAAGGGCTCTCATATCACCTGATGGTATAAATGCTTGGATGACAGGAGTTGCTCTGAAAGGCTCTTAAAGTCTCCTAAACTAGATTAATCCATGTGCAGCACACAGCAAAGCTACAGATACTTACTAATGGTATGAAGTGCCAACTTCCATGATAGATATATGCATCCTATGTGCAATTATGCCTGTTTTCTTAATAGCATTGATATGGCTGCAAGATACTAATTACCAAATGAGAATTTGGCAATTATACTCCATCATACCTTTCTCCTGACACAGCTACTTTTAAATAAACAAGAATTTTGGTTTTGACAACACCAAAGAAAGGGAGTTTTCTCCTTTGATCTGTTCTGGTTTTCCAAGTGTGATCATGGAATTAAAGAAGAGAAAAGATTCCCATTTGCTGAAGTATTGCAACTGCTTCAGTGAAGCCATTTCACCACTACTAAGAAACATTGTTAACCCTTTTAATAATCAGTGGGAGGAATGATGTTACTTGAAATTAAAGCAATCCACTAGGTAATTCTTGCTATTCAACAGCCAGAATTTCAGTGTTTGTCATGAACTGTTTGCAGACTTACCTTTAAAATTACAATACCACAAGATCCAAATTATTCCCAGTGTCCAATGCCAGTGTGAGACAAAACCTCTTACCTGAATCATCTGTGGAGATACTGGCAAACAGCTTACACACAAGTAAAGAGAACAGAAAGGCTTCTTTCTGAGGCACATGAGAGGGATGTAATGAGACAGTTGTGCCAAAGCCAGTGAAACATGGAGGTACCGTCCTTGCAGTGAAGTAAACGGCAAAGTCCCTGGTTGACTACAATGGGAATGGAATTAAGCCATTGCTGAGTAATTCATACATCTCCCCTTCCAGTGTTACCTCCAGACATCAAAACAAATGGACATCAGTGATCATCTGGGAAAGACACTGGTTAGGCAATATTTTGACAAGGATAATGCAACCCTAATCCAAACCATATTATGATTCCAAATGTGGGAACCCACAGCAATGTGAAAGGATGCACTAATGACAGCAATATTTTTCCACTGTTCATGCAAGCTTGGAGAGAAACGTTGTGATTTGTCTCTGTCTGCCTTTTCTGAAGTGCTGTTTTATGACACAGTTAATGATTGGGGAAGGGGGGGGGGGGGAAAGAAAGGTAACAGCCCTGTATCACAGCAATTGCAAGTAATCTGCCTTTCATCCTGGAGACCTGTCCTTGACCCCTTTATGAGCATTTTGCTTCTGATGGGGGGTGGCAGGGAAGTTGGAATAAGGACCTAAAAAATAAGTGTGTAAATGATACCACGATGTACAGCTACCTTGTTTACCATTATCCTTAGCCATACATTTATCATCATGCTCTTAACACATACTGTACGTCTTTTCTTTCCTCTCCCCACCCCCACTTTCCCTTCTAATTGGAACACAGTTTGCGATATGTAATTAAAGATCTCATAAATATTGCCAGCAAGTGCATCTTTTTTCTTCCCAGTAACTTACTAACATATTCGAGAAGACCTCATCAGCCTCTGATAGAATATAGCCTAATGTATCTTCTCACACACTTCACTCAGGATGAGTAAGTTAATCTTTCCACCTTCCACATAATTAAAGTCATCTATATCATGTACTTTTCTCTCACCACCCCCACCCCTTCTCTGACACATGTATCACCCTGTCATCAGCTCCTTTCCTTTCATCTGATTTGCTCTGTTTCTTATGTTTTGAGAAGAGCTGTAGTAGTTCTAGGCACAGCCTGACACCACATCTCCTCTATTAAAAGACAGCACCTTCAACTCTCATTTAAGATGGATTATTTCTTACAATTTGGAGAGTTTATTCATGCCTGCAAGTGAAAAAAAAATACCCTTTTCCATTCACAGTAAATGACTGAGACATTAACAATGAAATCCAATGGTACTTCAAAGACTCCTTTGGGCCCTAAAGGTTGTGCAAGGCAGCTTGGGGACTGACTAAAGCCCAGTTAACCCAACAGGTGGCTTCACTTGCTCTGTGGAAAATAGCTGCTGCTCCTCTCAGAGAGGAAAACGCTCCTAGACTCAGCCAAATGGCAGCTGTAAAATTGTCTGACTTGAGGCAACTCTAGAGTTTTCATGTACCCTAGTATGAAAGGGAGAAGGTGGCTGCTGTGCATGCCAGAGCACCTCCTGTGAGGGCAAAGTGCATAGAACGTCCATGGTCCAATGAGCCATGTGTATGTGTTGTCCCCATAAGCACATCATGACTTTTGTGAGAGAATAGCTGGAGCTGCAGACAAGGAGGCAGGAGACCTGATAGCCCCATACTTAAGATATTTGGATATTCTTCCACCAAACCCCTGGCACAGCTCCTCAGGCATCTGCCTGAGGCTCAGCCATGAGAACTGGCTACACGACCCCAGAGGACAGTCTGACACAGCCCTGAGCGGTGATGCTCCTGCCTAGGAGGCAGCCCGCTCCCCAGTCCCTAGCAGATGGGCTCATGATCCAGGTTCAAAACTTAAGAAAGGCAGAGAAAGCAGGAGGAGTCGCTGAAATCTTTGCTGATCTCTCAAGGGGATAAACAAAGTGTCCGTGTCCTTAGCACTTCATTACTGCTTTCACTTGATTTTGCTAAGTGCTTTTTTTGGACCCTCATCAGTGAACAGTTGCCAAGCCACTCCAAACACTATTACTGCCAAAGGCCAAATAAAACTCAACTGTATTTACTGAACAGGTATCAATTGCTCTCTTGCCCGATTCTACTGGAATTTGCAACCGCTTGGAATGGACACTGTCATACTATTAACAGCTTTCTTATTAGCAGACAAAGCACAGTTCACCAACTAGATGTATTGCAGGCAACACCTTGCACTCAGCTGGACTAGGATCAAAGGTTGCCTTTCCTGACAGAAGGTGCAAAAGAGGGAAGGAGGGAACTTTCGCTATTGCAATTGAGATTTGGGAGCAAACAGACCCCATGTCACACTTTCCCCCAAGCTATTCAGCACACTTAAGCTCACAAAATGATTTGGATAAATACACTGCTGACTGAAATTTCTATCTTTCCTGCTGCAATGAAAGTGAAACCACAGTAATACTGAAAACAATTCAGAAAAAACAACCCCAGACCTAAGAGCCCATCTCCGGTAGCCTCTTACCAGCCTCTCTTATCTGCTCTTAGGCTAGTTTGGCAAATAGATTAGGAAACATCTCCAGTGTATCTATTTTAGGGTTCCAGGCCTACGGGAAGGGCTCAGCAGGGGCAGAGAAGCAGCAGGAGTCCTAGTCCTGGTGTGCACCCTTTAGCCTGTCACACCACATCCCCATGCCTCAAGTTTCCCCATCACCAAACCAGATGACTGAAAAACCTCCCTGATGAAGGCAGTGCATAAGTTTTAGGAAATGAAATAGCAATTTACTGACATGAGGCACCCCCTCCAATTACACTGTATCCATCAGGTCTGGATACAAGAAATCTGAGCCAAGTTGCATTTATTTACTGCATTCATTTGCATAATGACCATGTACTTACCATCCACATTTTGTCCTCAATGAAGAACTGGACACTGTACAAACTGAATTTAAAATAACAGTTCTCATTCATTGACCATTATCAGAAGACACAGAAACAGTGTGAGGACACAACAGATGCACAATTGTTATTAGAGCACAAGCAATATTATCAACTGCCTGACTACTTTACAGAATTTGTTTTGTTTTATAGAGACATTCTGCAAGGATTGCAACCAGCCCTCAAGGCAATCTGACTTCAGCAGAACTCATCCTTGAAGCTTCAACATTTAGCAGAGGGTACACACCTCTATGAAAAGCACTGGGCATTTTGTCCTTCATGCACACCCAGCTTTGCTAGTTGCTGTCTGCAGTTTTGGAAAAGGTGGAGGTGGGTCTGTGCCCTCATATGCATCCTTGCCCAGTCATCCTCCAGCTCCTTTCCATCTCCCTGGAGTGGCCAAGAAGCACCTGGTACAGGGTGATATACAATAAATAAAATAATCCAGTCATTTCTGCAGTGATAGTCTTCCAGTTTACTGAACTGGGTGAGAGCATCTCTCTGTGGAAACTGTCCTTGCATGGCCAGGTGTTTAAAGGCTCATGCTGTAACTGCCCAGCAAGGTCAGTGAGCAATTTCATGCTTTTGCTGCCACCCTCCAGGAAAACCAGGCAGAACCACAGAGCTGTGTGGTTTAATGATCCAAGGCAGGAACCCATCGTGGGCAAGTCAGAGCCCTGGAAATGACAGGATAATGGTGTGGTGCAGATCAGGTCCCCATAATAAGCCACACTAATGCTGAACTGTGTGAAAGGCAACTCAGAAAATAGAACAATTAATAGTCTACTTGGCTGAGCTGCCCTTTCTTTCCTTGGATTGAGGCAGATTGCAAAAAGCAGGAGAGAAGTGCAAAGAAATGGCACACAGGGTTCCATAAACCCTTGTGAACTGAAGGAGGAAGGGCATGCCCAGTTTTTTTCTTTTACCTGATTCCACTTTGCTTCCTTTCATCTCATTTAGGGGCACAGAGCAAAGATGCCCAAGTTTTGCACAGCAGGATGCAGAAGCACGGTTGGAATTGCGCTGTGTATTCCTGGGAAGGCAGTAAGCAGTGCTAGTGCCCTCCACTGGCATTTCCACCCAATCCTCTAAATTTGCTTTTGAGGCATCCTTGTCTCTCCCTGCCAAAAGTCCTGCAGAGCTAAGGGGACAGAAGCAAAACGCCCCTTTGGCACACCCACTATCCCTGGTCAAAACCCACAGGGCAGATTTTGCCAAATACATAAAACAATTTGCAAATTTTTCCATCCATATCCATGAAGCAGCACTCTCTCCAAGGCTTGCCCATGCCAAAGCACTTACAGGATCAGTCCAACATGCTCAGCACCTCTCAGCAAAGAGCTATGAATCGCCCCAGCTTGCTGCATTGCAGCAGAAAAACCCTCACTGAGTACCACCATAGCCAGTCGGTGTTCTGCATCAATTCATACAGGGCCTTTTGATCAGAGCCTCTATTCTTAAAAATTATCAAGCCTGAAGAAGCAGGAAAATAAATAAATAATAACACTTTCCTTCTGGTGATTTCTATTGCACTGATCCAGCCAGAAATCCCATTAGTTACTTGCTTTGATCAGGACTGTTCCTCCAGGACCAGGAGATGCAGAAAGGATTCCATCATGCCAGCAAATGAGCACATCTGAAGTGTGTTTTAATTAAAACCTTCCAACTCTTGAGCTTTTTGTAGTATTTGCATGTAGCTGAACTTTGGCCCAGCTGCTGTGGCAGAAATACAGTTTGTTGCTGGGTTGTCTGTCATCTTGGTGCTGCTCGTGGCTCTTCAGTTAGAGCTTCCCCCTCCCTCTTGTATGTCCTCATGTCCCACCCTCAGTGGGGAAAGGGCAGTAAGCTGGGATAAAGCACTAGTGAGCCCTACTACTCCTGTTACATTAACCCTTTGCAAGAAATACAAGTGCCAAAAGTAGCATTTCAGATATCTTTCAAGGAATGGGCTAGGAGCTTGCTGTTCAACTGTATTGTAAAAGCAACCACATAAGAAGATGTGGAAAAACCTTCCAAGCCTTACTGAAACACACCCCTCCAAGAAGAAGCAATCCAGGGGAGAAAAGTATTTGAGTCTGATACTGTAGAATCCTAATTGGGAACCTGTAATTCATGCACATTGTGAGTTAGAGCTCAGTTTTGATACAGCAAAATCTTTCCTGGAATGCAGAAGCCAGCCTGCTTTGTGGATGCAGACACCAGGTGCAACAGCAACCAAGGGGAAAAAATCTGGCCAAATGAATAAATAAATAGATAAATTACAAACTGCATATTAAGGAGTGTTCAGGCTCAAGGCAAAAGAAAACAGAAGGAAAATAGGTCCAGGGAATTGCCAGGTGGCCTTGCAGAACAGAGAGCTACCCGCTACAAATGTGGGCCCAGTTAGGAAGCAATTTGGCACAAGCACAGAGAGAGTGAAAAGGCATCTGAACTCTCTGAGCTTTATCAAGCTGTCACAGATACCCACATAAAACAAGGATGCATAACCTCTGTCTTCTGTCCAGCCTGTGTTCTGCATGTTCATACACACTCAAATGCGTACACACTGCCATGCATGTACTTCCACCTTCACGCTCCTTCAAATTCATATTATCAGCTGCATGGGAAAGATGGGGCGCCCTCTGAAGTTGCCACACCCTGATCGGTGTTTCTATCGCACAGCTCACTCAATGCACAACTACTGAAATACAAATGTTCAAACTACTCTGGTTCCTCCACTGCTATATTTAATTTTTGAGGGAGATTACTATACAGAGCTTACTTGGTGTGGGGTAAAACTGTAGTCAGAGAACAAGTGGGGTGTTTACTAAATGCCTACAACTTCACTGCTATTTCTCTAATAGGACTGAAATTATTTTTACATTCTTTTTTGGGTATTTTAGAGTCCTGGTGTCTTAAGAATACTTTCAGAAGTATCATCTATTCAGACTATTAAAAATGTAAAACTACTTTCAATGCTAAAATCAGAGAAATCACATATCAGACATAGGAATTATCAGCTTGCAGACTGAGACTAAAGAGCTAAATAGGATTTTATTAGCAGTGAAATTTAAAAGCAACATTCATGGGGGAAAAAAAAAATCTATAAATTCATGTCATCTGACCAGTGAAACCATTTCAGATGCTTTATTCAGATGCTTTACTTTTGTTCTCTGTCAAGTACTGTGCTCAACAGAATACAAAGAGAACTCTTTGGCCCCGAAGGCTGTGTTTTAAGGTGATTAGAATTAGATCAATATAAGATTACTTGGCAATTCTTTAAAAATATACCAGCAAAATGGGAAATAACATTTTAAACCAGTACTATCACTCTAGTAATGTAATGTGAGTAGTGCTCTGTAAAAGTTTCTTACAGTTCTGACCTCATGAAGCTCTTACTACATCTGATTACAGCATGGCCTGCTCTATGCTTTTTGGAAAATGGTAATATTTGCTACTCATACACTTCTAAACATCTGGACTTAGACTTTGAAATATCTGCTACTGTACCCCAAGCCTGAGGTTACATTGCTGGTGGTGATTCCAGTGGCTCTGGGATAGTACAGAGCAATCTGTGCCAATCCTGCTGGTTGCAGCACCTCAAACAGGGTATTTAGGGCAGCTTTTGCTCCCCCACACCTAGTTGTGTGACATCATCCAGGTGCAGTCCATGGATTAAGTTTTGCCAGGTGTAACCAGGCATTTGCTTTTTGTAGCTTATAGAACTGCCTCCCAAGTAGCATGTTTTGAAGGAGACTAATCACTTTACTGTAAAGTTATTTGTCTCACTGCCACTGGGAGATGGTAAAACCTGCACCCTACTGCACAACACACAATGGATGTCATCCGTTGAATCTCATAATGAGATCTTCAGCATCCTTTGTTTTTCCTTTTTTAGGAGGAGGGTGGATAGGGACAACTACTTCTTACTATTTTTATTTTAATCTATAAATAAGACATTTTAATTTCATGTCAAAATTGAAAGGTCTGTCTGTAGATGCAGGAAAATTGTTTTTATTTCATCTTTTAATGTCCTCATATATCAACAACAGGGTTGTCTCAATATTTCAAGAATAAAAATGACCTCTAAGTAAAAGTCACATTGTAATCTGGGGATTTTTTTTTTCATATTCCAAAGACTTCTTTCAGTATTCAAGCATGTATTTCTAATATGTGAAGTATAACAAAAAGACTTACAACAAACTATGAAAAAGTAGCAATTACTGATTGGGGAGTTATAAATAAAACTGTAAAATATTCATCTGATCCATAATTCATTTGGTAGCAGACATCCAGCCATCTGGGCTGGGGTGAACTCATGACTCTGGAATAGGATGCTGGATGAAGATTTTGCATTCAGAATAAATTCAGGCATCACAAAAAAAAAAAAAGAGTCAAACAATAAACCTTTTGTATAACACTGGCTTTCAGGTTTGACTTTGTTCTGCCAATGTGTTTGATTTTTTAACAACCTGTGATTGCATGCTCTGATTGCATGTGACTAAGCTTCAAATATATACCAAAATACTTCTTGAAGCTTATTATCAGCATATGCATGGAACTTCACAAATAAAATTATTCTCCCTTTCTGTCTGAACCCTCACTAACAGCTCAATACTCATTTTCACATCTCCCTGGACATGAAGGGTGTTCATAGCCTGCAGAAAGATCCTGCAGCAAAAGGCAGTGCAGGGTGCAGTCAGCTTTAAACAGAGACTATGGTCTTTGAGGCAGTACTAGTTTATCTCTGCATATTAAAATACCTCTGTATTCATCCATCCTGGTATGAAAGAACACTTTTGCTTTTAAAAGTACACCTTCCTAGGTTAAATGCTGCAATACCTGTGTAAACACACAGGAAGCTAATGCAGCATCTCTCAAATAGGTGGGCCATTGCAAACATTAAACTTTCTATTTTTGCCACTAATAGCTCCTTTCTGGCCAGCGTGAACCTAAAGCACAGTTTAAACTACCAGACATACCAAATTCATAAAAGATTGTCTGCAGCTGTTAAAATTTTCTCAGAGTTCATAAAAAGATTAGACAAATTCATGTGAGAAAAATCCATTAAGGGCTAAAAGAGCACAAACAGGTGGTCCCTGAAGGTCGGAGAGCGCTCTAAGGAAGCATAGGTACATGTCTTCATCATGCTCGTACCCTTTCTATGGTATCCACTATTGACAACTGCTGGGAAGGTGATACGGCTCCATGGATTGAATATGGTTACAATGGATGTTTAAAGGCAAGCCAGGCTTACCACACTGGTTGTGGAAAGGGAGTTTTCCAAAAGTAAGCACTGCTTAAGCTTTTGTTCAGCAGTTCTGGCTGAAAGTAGAGCTACAAAACCAGTCTTGCCTTTTGTGTGAGATGATGCAATCAATATACTGCAACACGCTGCATCTACTGGAGCTTCCTCTTGGAAATTTTTTGTTATTCCTAAAGAAAATAAGCAAGCTGCTTCCTTTCCCAAGTCAAACCAAACAAGCCTGTGAAATTTTAAAGCTGGAAGAATCAGACCCTGAATACTACAGGACTTGAACCCATCCATTTCCAAAGGCAATCTCTGAAAACATGATTTCCAGCACAGCCATCTCTTGCCTCATTTTCTGATGTTTTCTTCCCAGACTATGCAGGGCTGCAGTCTATTGGTTGCAAGAGCACGCAGATGCTCGTGTAAGATTGCAACAAGCTCTATGTTGCAGGTTTGCCTTTCTGAATCACCCTTGGCTGCTTTTCAAAGACTGCACACATCCTGACTGCTAAGGAAAACACCCTCTCCCTTGCCCTCTAGTATCCCAGCCTGCACAATCAGAATGAGGATCATGGTTCACAGCACACTTCCCTGCTCCAAGAGCCTTCCAGCTGTTCCAAGGGTCTAGTGGTTTTTTTTGGTCAAGCAAGAACCCAACCATGTTTTCCAGGCAGCAGTACATGTTGCCAGTTCCTGTCCTCCAACACCTTTGCTTAAACAGCATTGCTGCAGCACAGGTTTCAACTTGTATCTCTGGTTTGGCCTCAGGCATGTAGACTGCTTGAGGCATTAGACACAATAACTCCTCCTCTGTTAGCAAGCACATCTGTAACTTTCTTCTGCTCCTTGCCTAGAAGGCTCAAATATATCATACAGGTCACAGAAGGGGATTGAACACTGGCTTCTTACTTTTCAAACAGAAAATATGAAGCGGGTTTATCTGAAAACACACACAGAGAAGGTCTTTAAGCGTAAAGGAATCTGTGGCATTTGGGATGCCAGTGGGAGAACGGCTCCACTCTCATACTCCCCACCTCCAGTCCAGTTCAGTGCCTGAAGCCATACCCAGCATGGGAGTTGCTGACATCAAAAGCAAAGAAAACTGCTCAGCTGTTTAGGCTGTCTTAAAGTGAAGCCTCTTGGCAGGTTTTAAGCCGAGAAAGGTTTTAAACGTTGCATCTTTCCAGTGTGCTTCTGTGATGATACAACAGGCGTGCAGGCAACCGTGAATCACAACTGCTTGCTCCCTATGGACCCATTACGAGACACACATCTCTGACCAAAACATCATGGTAGGTGCTTTCTGTATACAGGGCAGATAAGACAAAAGACCTCAAGGGAGATGCACTTCTTTACTTAGAGTGACAGCATACCTTAATCATCCAGCTTGGTGAAATCGCTGAGAAAAAAAAGGCACGCAGTTGTCACTTGAAAAGCAAACTTCAATATTAGCAGTACACACAGACTGCTCTTTGGAAACTGTTTAAATAGGTGAAAGTTTCAAAAATATAAAAACTTAAGCAAAACCATGAACAAGACAAGGATGGCTAACTCAATCCACTCATCCTATCATTGGCACTTATGAATTATTCACTGTACTCCAGCCCACGTGCATGAGGCACCTTTTTAACATGCTGTGAGACTGCATTACAGATGGTTCCTTGCCACATGTCCTGAGAAATCCTTTGGACATATATTTTGCAGCAATCCTATAGGGAAGAACTATGTTTGGGTCAACTCATGCGCCTACAAAGGGAATAAGGTACTCCGTCTGCCTGCTGCAGCTCTAGGGTAGTCACAATGGAGGCCAGAGCAATTTTTGTCTCTCCTGGCTTGTGGCATTGCTCACCTTTTCTAGACACACACTTTCTAGCAGAAAAACACCTGCAAAATCCCACAGAAACAACAGAGGTTTGGGCATTGCAAAAGGGTGCCTGGGAAACTACTCCTGTATTCAGGGCCTAAGGCCACTGTGTCCTGCATGGATCAGTCCCATCCCAAGTACTGGCAGGTTCAGAAGTGCTGGGGGAGCAGAAGCATTCTGGGGTTACCAACTGATAGCAGCTATCAGCCTCTTTTTGTCAGAAAAACTTTACTGTTTTCTTGCTGTATTTCCAAACCTTTGTTTCCTTGCTGTATTTCCAAATTTGATTTCAGAAGTTGAGGAAAATTAAATCAGTGTGAAAATGCCAGACTGATTGCCAGTACCGATTCTTTCACTCATCATTTAAAACAGTGTAGAGAGGAAGGAGAACAAACTACTTAGGAGAAAAAAATATTTTATTTCAGGAAGTAATCCCTTTGAGAGTCCAAACCAGAGGTAGTTTCTGCTGCCAAAAGCTCCCATGACCACAAGATGTGGTGTACCCGGCATCCTTCTGCCTGCACATTCTTTGTAGTCCTGAAATGAGCATGGTCTTTTTGGGACAGACAAAAGCCAAACCAACAAAACAGACCTTGGCATTTCTCTGCAGTGCTGGGTTACTGAATAAGTGGCAGTGGGAGTCCAGCGGCCAAAACTATCCCTTGGCATGCATTTTTCCAATTATCTGCAGCCAGCAGATCTTGTAGCAGGATTTCTCCTGCTGCTGCAGCTGGCTTTGTGTCACTGACTCAACTTCATTAACCAGCTTTCATGAAAATATAATCACACCATCCAGAAAACCTGTGCAAGCAAAAAGATGAGACACCAGAGCTGCACCTCTTTGTGGTTATTTCAGGTGGAAGGTGGGTGGGCTGAGACTCTCTGAAGCCCCATGTGCCCTGCCTGCTCTTACTTGAGAAAGTACTGCTGAAGGTGAGTCTTTTTCAGAAACACCCAAAATTGTTGGGCATGGCCAGGTGTGTATCACTCCACCTGCACACCTCCATTACTTGCCTCAAAGGATGTTTTCTGGAGGCACCTTAAAAAGACACCCACTTTCCATACTTGGTAGTTTGTCTGATTTGCAAAGTCCCTCCTTACATCTGCTTTATTACTGGCATGGACAAACTGATGATCACCCTGGGAAGTGCTGAAAGAACACGCATCACTGGGAAGCACATTTGATGCTACAACTCCAGCAGACAGGCCTGGCTCTCCTCCTGATGGAGTGCTGGGACCAGCTAGAGAGACAACAAAATGCAGTCACCACTGCTTTCTTTAGACAGTAGTTTGATTGAACCTCCTGTGGAATCAAATATGAGAGCATACAGGTGCAACTTCAACACCACACAGTGAATTAAACACTTATGGCTTGATCTGTTAGTATCTCCCTTGATTGCAGCTCCACCAGGTAAACAATGAAACTTAACCAGGACCTATACTTACCCACTTGTCCTTGACACAAGCCAGACTTGTCACATATTTGCCATTTCCTGTAACAGACCTTCCAATGCAAGGCTGGAGGCAATAACTGTGCAAGGGGTTATTCTTGGCCTGATGCACAGGAAGGCAGCTATGTAGATAAATCCTGCTGCAGCTATGGAGAGTTTGGGACATAACTCACAAACCAGGACCATTTCCTCACAGGCTATGCTGATCAGTGATGTATCACCTCTTGTGCAGCTACATTTGATGAGGTTTAGGTGGATTTAATGCCACACAGGGAAAATCCAATGCCAGCAATGAAATAGCAGTGCAAAACCACTAACAGGAAAATACACTTTTTTCAACAACCGTGTTTCTGGCACAGGTCTTCACAAGGAGAAAACAGTAAACAGCATTAGGACTGTGACACCCACTGATCTGCATTAAAGATGTGCCTTCAATGGGTGTCATACTAAGCTCCCCTAATATTCCACTAGCAGATTCTGTGCCACATCTATCAGCAGCATCCCTGACGTGCTTTTATTTTCTGTCCTTGAGATACAACTGAATGATTTCTCCAACACTTCAACAATCTACTTCAATTGCCAGGACAGGTATCTGATGAAGTTCAATGCAATTGGACTTTCTTACTGCTGGCTGCCAAGCCTGGGCATAGACATTTGGGTAGCAGGAATGAAATGCAGCCCTGCTTCAGCTAGCATTTTCCTGCTCTGCAGTGAGGAACTGCGAGTCTACATCTAGCTGTTACAGTGAATTGCCCACTGGGTTTCCAAGGTTTACCTTGTCTGGAGAAGGCAGGGGGTGGCTCCAGTGATCTGGCAGCACAGTCCTCACAGTCTCAAATGCCACCAGTTCACATTCCTGGAAGGGGTTCGCAGTGGATAAATGCCACTGGGGAGCCCTGAATTAAATGGCAGGAAATAAGCCAAGTAGGCAGAGACCCTAAGACACAGAACATGAGGGACAAGAGAAGGATAGGTGGGTCTCCAGGGCTTTACAGAAGTTCTGTGATGTGTTTGGTGTGTTGATGTGCCAAGGAGGAGATGTAATCATGTTTTTGCCTCCCATCACACCTCCAGGGAAAAGAGGATAATGGCAACGCCCTGCCTGTGTCCAAAGTGACAGCTCTTTTCAACTGCTGGGCAAAGGAAGGGCAGACAGATCAGAGCCCTAGACAAAGGAATAAACCAGTCTACATGACCTCTGCCTAAACAGTGCAAACTCAAGAACACGATATGCAGTGACATCTTAGCCCTACCTTGTTGGAGAAGCAGTGACAATGTACCACACCTCACCAGCCTGAGTTCAGTCACTTTAGCACCACATTGTAGAAGAGGGATGAATTTCCTAAAGTCACTCAAACCAATTTTCTTAGGGTAACTGTTTGAAAAGTTAGGATGTTTTAGCAATTGGCATTTGTAATCAAAATGAACTCCAAATTTCCCATTTCAACAAGAAAGGCAGCTGTTTTGTTCCTAGATTAGTGGATGGATACACAAAAATGCAAAGAAGGGGAGGCATCTCCAAGCAGCTTAGTGTAAAAGAAAAAAGTCACAAACCCTAAAACTGTCCTGCTGAAAGAAAACATACTGAAGACCGCAGTAATTATAACCTATGAGACATAACTCCCACTCCCCATATTTGAAAGGGCCACAGTCCAGCCCTCCATGCTGCGATTTCCACCCTTTCCAAAGGGAGGTCCGTACCAGGTCTGACTGGCTCAGGTTCCCTCCCCAGACATTTCCCCAGGTTGAAGATCCACTTACCTGCCTGGTTTGTGGTTACATTTACAGACACAAACTGCCGGGCTCCAGGGGTCTGGTCGGACACTCCATTCACTGCCTCAATTTCAAAGGTATAGTTTGTATGAGCAAGCAGATCCACCATCATGACAGAGGTGTTTTTCAGGCCGGTTTGTTGGGGGAGGTACCTGACATGACCGCCACACGCCTCACACAGACCCGAGTGTGCGCTGCACTTCTTGCATGCAATATAATAAGACACATCTTTCCTTCCACCAGTATCAGCAGGGGGAATCCATTCCAGAAAGACACTAGTCTCGTTAACATTTGAGATGGCACTCCGAGGAGCAGAGGGGGGTCCTGGTTTATAAAGTGAGAAAAACACATGGTAAAAACAGTATTATCAGTCATCCTGCTTGCTACTACTCTCTAAGCTGAAGAGAGATGCTCCATTGCTCATGTGTCAGAAAGCACATGGGGATCATTTGCAGCAGCACCTGAAGAACTGGGAAAGTAGGGGGTTGTTTTGAGCACTTCCACCTCACCTCAAGGAGTCTGTCTTGGACAGCACAGACAACAGCCATCTGTGTGGGAGGACAAGACATGGGGCTGGCTCAAACCCAGCAGGAGGAGCACTCCACTCTGGGGCATTGCCTCTGGTGCTCTCCTTGTTCTTCTTGCAAAGGGAGCAGCAAATCTTTGCTCTATCCAAGTCACTGTTGGCTTCACCAGGGAAAAGATTCCCCCTTCTCACTCCACTGCCCCTATATTACTAGCCCTGTGTCCTAAAAAAAAAGACACACCCTAGCATTTCCACACTACTTAGGTACTCAACTCAGATGCCAAATATTTCCTCTGTGTGTACCTGCCTCTTCCCACCAGCATTTTGGCAACAGCAAAACCTAAGCTTGGGCATCCAAATCACACTTGAGTGCGATGCTCAATGTAGCCCAAAGCAGATGGTGATCTACATGGACCACTGGAACACGGAGATATCTGGCTACTCAGCGGCAGCCCTCTTGATCCCTGCCAAGCTGTAGCATGGTTGGTTAGCCAAACCACACTTGCTTATTTTGCCAAGCCTCCCTGCTCAGGACACCAGTGGTACTGGCAAGGCTATCTAAGGAGGAACAGCTGCTGCAGGGTCCCAGAGCACCGGCAAAAAGTGAGCTGGTTTTCTTCATCCTGGTGGGAAAGACTACAGCTGGGCAAGCAAAGGCCACCTGCAGACACCTTCAAGGCTTCTTCCTTTTAAGCTTTTTGTTTTTAACATGCTTGTGTTGCAAGTGAAGGGCAAGCTGCATACACACCCTGAAGACAATGTGAAAGGACAAGCAGGAATCTCATGCAAGAGATCCACATGTTAAGTACTCAGGGAATGCTAATGAATGAGGAAGAAAGGCGAAATTTATCAAAGCAAGCAGGGATAGATTTTAGTCACAGCATCATCAGAAGCTATATAGCAAAGATTGGGCTTTTTCCAAGGGAAGGCAACACAACACTCTCCCTTTCAGTTTGAATGAAGCTCTCAAAACCCATGAGCAGTTCCTTGAAAGTGCCCTACGAGTTGCTCCATTAGATGGAGACCCATATGAATCTAACAGGCTCTCTTAGGCTGTCATCTTCTCATTTTGTTGTGATAATTAAACTCAATTTGTTACTTAAAACAGGCAGTGTTGCAAAAATGAAATTACCTTATAAACCAGAAGCATTTTCCTCTATTTCCCTTTTTAAGTCTATAAAATTGGTAACACTGATAAACTGAAACACTGTCATGATTTTGACTCAAGCTGTTCTGATTCAATGAGAAACTCGCTGACAGAGGAAATAAATAACCCTAATATATTTTTTTATTCTTTGGAGGAAGAGCAATTGAAGAAAAAAGCTAAGGTAGCTTTGGAAATAGTAGATCATCTTTGTTTTTTTAAGTGATCTCTTCAAATCAGTACGAACAAGGAGGAAGTTGCTCACAAGCTGCGCCCTGGGAATCCAGCGCTATTTAGCTAATGACATCAAGGTATAGTCCAAGTAAGGACTATTTCCTCCACTGTCATTCTCATACTGATATAATGGAAACAATGAAATTCATCACTGGAGCTGTGCAGAGTTATATATATTGCACTCAAGGGTTTTTTGTATGTTTTACTGGTTAAATTGGCCTATTTTTTCTTTCACTGGATGAATGCTGATGCCAGTACTCTAGGAAAAAATAAAGAAGTCAGGCACAAGAAACACTTACTGGACAATGTGTCTTTAAAGGGGGATGAATTATTACTTTTGTAAAGTCAACAGAGGTTTTTACTTGCTTTGTACAAAAGTCAGCTGCTCTTCTTGAAGGCTTAAAAACCAGCAGCTTCAGTGAAAACGCTTTAAAGCTAGTGGGACTTCATAACCTATAAAATTACCATTCTCACAGGGCCTCAGAGAAAGGTCTTTAGTAGTCTAAAGACAAATATCTAACAAAACGTACTTGAAGAATCCTGAAACTGTACTTGGATAGAACTTGGGTAAACCCAAGCTATGAGAACAAAAAGGTGTTTTATCTTCAGAAGAGGGGGGCCCTAGGTCTGCTAAGGTGGTCTGCTTTGATTTTCAAACTCCTTTTGTCAAGGGCAAAGATATTAGTCCACTGATTTTTTAAAATACACAAATAATTTTTGAATTTGCTACTTTGGACCCTAAGCAGGTAAGATTCAACCCTACTGCACCACAATTTACTGACAAGAGGCAAATACTTTCTGAAAGCAAAGATACTAGTATTTTTGTTGATGGACAGCAAGCCTACTGTTTACTAATGCACATATTTTTAAAAAATAACCTGAGAGAGAAATTACCTTCAAGATACAAATACATATATGTATACATTCAAAGTTATTTGTAAACTTTTTGCAAGTAGACTATTACATTAAATACTATAAAACATTCAATTTGGTTCATGTGTCATAATATTACAAACATTTCCCCAACATGCTCTGAACAGCAATAGCGCTCCTTATCAGAGATCTGAGGGGAAAGAAAAGAGAGTGTAATTATGTTTTGGTTTTAAAGAGATGTTGTGCAAAGAACTGAAACTACGATTATTTAGTTAAGAAGAAATAAAACACAATTACTTCCTGGAAGATACATAATAATATTAAGAGAATTCTCAAATATCCATCAGGACCAAATTTTTTTTGACTGAGGGCAATAATTATTTCAGACTGTATCACAGCACTATTAATTTCAAAATTACCACTCATTACTTATAAAACATACTTAAGGAACTGGAAAAATTAAACAAAAAATCAATTCCTCCCTTGCCTTGTACTTAACAGAGCAATTGACAGAGGTGTAGCAGTTAGTTTTGTTTAGTGTGCGGGGGGGTGGTGAGGGGGGAGACTCATGCAGCTTGGGTCTTTTAAAATAGGAAAATTTGATTTTATAGCTATACTGACTGGCAAGGGGACTTTGCAAGTGTAGACCTGAAAGCAGACATTGATGTATTCTCTAAAATTAACTACACTTCAAGTTGAGGGAATCCTATGGATATTATTAACTTCTGTGGCAATAAATAATAAAAACATTAAAAAAACCCCTCACAATATTTTCCTACCAGTCATGACTCAAGTCTGTCATGCTTGTGTTTTAGTTCGTGATGAGATGGTGCCTTCCAGATCTAATTGGACTGATTTAAAATATTAGGGTTGCTACCTACTCTTTATTGGCCCTACCAAAATTTTCCACCCCTGCTGCTGAGCTGGTGCAGCACATGCCCTCCTCACCACCTTCAGCACAAATACAGCAGAATTAGGACAAAATCCTAAGAAAAGATGCATGGAGAAAGTGAGGGGGACTGAAGCACATGGAGAAGGCTCACATAATCCACTCTACTTTTGGGGTGGTAAGTGTGAATGCCAGCAGAGATGCTGCAACATCCTCAACTGCTGCACTGGGGTTTGCAGTGGGCAACAGAAGCTGAGCAGTGCCTTGATCAGCATTAAACCTCCTATCTGCCCTAGAAGCACTCAGTACCCTGCCAAGGCATAACCTAAGCTTCAGGCACCATGCCTGTGCTTTAAACTAGCTTATGGTAAGCTTTCATAACAGAAATAAAACCCACTATGAAAAAAACCCACCCAAACATTAAAATCCAACAAACTTAGCCAACCACCACTAATAAATAAGCATAAAAAGAAAATCCCATGGTATTTGCAGAATCAGAAATTACAGATTTTATGTTCATGGTTCAAACTGCACCAGAAACCTAGAGGGGAAAAGCCCTTTGAACTTCATTTCTTTTTAACATGAGTTGGTCACCAAGCTTGCTTGCGCCTCTCTGAACATCCTGCCCTATGCTCAGGCCATAGGCATGCATAAACATCTTCCTCAGGGATGGCAGCTTTTTCCCTGTGCTAACTCAACAGCAGGACAGACTGGATGCATACCCTTACATCCTGAGAAGCAACAGAGAGCAACACCACTGATGGTGGGCAGAAGGCACAGTGGACACCAGAGTCTGGCGTAACCCTCTATCAGTTCCTGGCTTTGGTTCTGTCAGCACAGAAAAGCCGATTTTATGAGTGCTTCCAGAGCTCCGTGTGTTTCCCAAAACCATGCTGGACCACATCGTCTTTCATTTATTTATGCCTTTGAAGTCAGGCTAAGGGGAAAAATGAACATCAAGAAGCCCTGGTAGTTAAGCTTTTTATGCTGTAACCTACCCTAGCTACAGCTCCAGAAGACACTGGCACACCTATTTAATAAACTGAGAAGTGCTTGCATGACTCAACCCCCCAGACCACTTTGATCTGACAGCACCAGTGACTCCAACGATGCCTAAGGCTCTCTTCTCCTTCACTGCAGCACACCTTCCAACAGCCACAGGCTTCATGCTCCTTTGCCTGGTGAAAATCAAAGGCAGAGTTCAAGGGGCCCAATTCTGCTCCAAGTGTCTCCTTCAGGCAAGCAGAGAGCAGCCAAGGGCAATGTCCTTTGCAAGAGTGTCTCTACAACAGGAACAGACTTTTTCTTTCTCTTTTGAAGTGTAAACTTGGGAAGCTAGGAAGGATGTCTGTATTTACAGGGAAAGGCACAGTAAGCCTCTAGCCTGTACTATGACTACATGATGCAAGGAAACAGTACAGAAGTCACCTCTGCACCATTGCCCAGTGGCTCAGAGCATGCATGGACTCACAAACCTACTTTTTCCTCCATTACTTAAGTTCCTTGGAAGCTCTAACTGCAGTAGTTAGTTACTGTAGTAGCACCAGTAGTTCACTCCTCTTCAGTCCTTTTTAATGCCTTTGGTACCATAAAAATTACATTTGGAGCATGACAGACCCAGTTCAGGTCTGTGCTACACTCAGGAGACTAGCTGGGGGCATGAAAATTATGACCCTCAGTATCTGAAATATCAACTGAACAAGAGACTTTCAAGGTACAGATGTCAGGATAGCTCACTGATACTGATAGCAGAGGGAGGGTAAAACTAGTAATTCTGATTACACTGATTCCACCTTGGACTACTGGTACCCCAATGTGAGTATTATACTGCCCTCTCCCTACATGAAGGGGTTAAGTTCTGCATTTTTGCTGCAGGTTTGGAGAAGCAGTTTCTATCATCGAGTTTTGAGGCTACCCTGAAGAGTTACCATCTCCAGACAGATTGGAAAGACAGTGCTCTCTCTTTGCTTGTTCACTGAAAACAAGCTTCGAGATGATACTAAACATGACAACGTAGATTCCACCCATGCCTACTGCTGACAAGCGCTACCCATCGTTTCTTCCATGTGTGTGCCCCACACTGGTACTCATGTCTCAATGCTGTGCTGCTGGCTGAGTCTGCCCAGGAGCTGGTGGTGAGAGATGGAGCTTTCTGGGTTTGATGCCAGCTTTTGAAGCAAAAACCTTTGAAATGTCTTCTCTTATGTAACCAGGATTACAATGGACAAAGCCAGTGACATTACAAGTGTGTCAAGACTAGTTCAGACTCCAGCCCAGAGCTTGAAAACCATATTAATTAGTATCATAATGTCTAGTCACAGTACAGGAACATCGGGAAAGCTTTAAAAACAACCCTATAAGCACATGCTTACTTGTACAGGCCATTGTAGGTGGGTCTGACTCCTTCCTAAAATAGTGTTCTTCACACAGGCAAGATGTGGATGCTTCATCAAGCGTGTAGCTGTGAGGGGGACATTTGCTGCAGGATGGACTGTGGGGTGAAGCTTTGAAGAACCCAGGTCTGCATACTGTGAAAAGAAGAACCACAGGCTAAGCTCTCCCATCATAAAATCAGTCTCTTCACATTCCCTCTTAAAAAAACTCCCATATCTTCAGCTATAAAACAGACAAACACTCATAAGCTATTTGGTTTGCATATTTTAAAAGTCTAACACTAACAGATAGAACATACTTAAATATCAGCATGAAAAGAGTATTAGAATTTGTCGATTATTCTTTTCCCCTAGCATCTGCCATTACTGGGTATTTATTCTCCTTGTTGAATGCATTAGAGGTAATATCTTCTGGGCTCTGCTTTAGAAAACATTACTGTGATTTTATTTTTTTTTTTCATTTAGTCTTAGAAAAACAGGTAAAATACATCTCATAGCTTTTGTTTAAGATGTTCTACACTCAGAAATCAATGTCTTAGCAAACAAATAGCAACATGGTGGCAGAGGGGATCTCAAGATTGACAGCTTTAAGACATTGTGATAAGGCTTCTTCCCTAGGGCCTTTTCCCCTGCAAACTTGTGATGAATTTTAAAGTGCTCCACATAAGACACACTGTTCTGTGTATAGCCTGAACCAGGCATGCTCACTGTAGAAGACATTTTTCCAGCGCCAATATATATGCATGACGAGGCACAAAGACTTGATATGAGAGCTATTTTTCTTCTTACAAATATATTGCTAAGGGTAGCTTGGGATTTTTTTTTAATAATTTGAAGTAAATACAGTAATATCTTGTTTCCAGCCTTCTGAAACAGGTGCTCTTTTTACTTATGCAAATCTCTCTGTACTTCACCCATGTGCGCACACTCAGTCAGAAGCAGTGACAGCCACAGGTTTGCAAGTCGATTTTTTAGGAAAAAAACCCCAGCTGGCTCTGTAGTCATACCATTATATACAGAACTATAAATGCACTGTTAGCAAACTGAGGAAGCCTTGATTTTCTGTTTGTCTCAAAAAGCGGAGACACAGAGACATATTAAAGCAGCTCCAAAGTGATGTTATCTTTTTTCCTTCAGAATTGCCCTGAAGTATTTCTGCCCAGTATATCAAGGATGCACAGATCTGCTACCAGAAGTTACCTGAAAATCCCAGAGCCTTTGCATCTGGCATTCAAACTTTCCCAGTTGTAATTAGCTCACAAAGAAGATTATTTCACAGCAGAAGCACTAATATTATCCCATCAGGAATGTCCCAGACAGTCACAGCATGTGCTAAAACTGAGCTAGAGATGATAGAATGCATCTTCACCATAGATAAACTACAGGCTTTTACTAGTGATCTAGGACAACTGCTTCTAAAGTTGGCTCTACTTCTTTCAGTACCAGGGAAACTCTCTCGACATCTTCCCTTTTACATCAGTAGCTTGTTCATCAAAGGTGAGACACTTGCACATCAATTCATAACTCCTAGAGCTGACCAATAAGTCTTTGATGGCTAAAATCACCCATGCATAAAAAGTTATGAGATCCAAGAGCATTCAATGGACATCCCCCAGGCACCACCTCCACAGTCTTGCCTGAACTACGAAACTCTCACATCAAGCACCATGCAATTCTGAAGCAGGTTCCAAGCCCACCTTGGGCTGCCAGGTTGCCATCACGCATCAGCGTCTCTCTGACATACTCTAGGGGATGCTTATCTCCAGGACCTCTGCTGACCTCCCAAAACTGGGCACCCTTCCACACTATCCCCCAGCTCCCTTTTCTTCCCACAAGACAGGCAGAGAACAACTAGTTGGACTGGAGGCATTTACAGGTTTTAAAAACCCATTTTCCAAAATTGCTAATCATCCAACTAGTGCTCCACATTTGGGCTGTGACCTCTGAAGGATGCAGTTCTTCTGCTTTGTGTCCATACACCAGGATCAGTGATCAGACCTAGGGTGAGAGTCTTCTGGGAGAGCAGACCACCAAATGGTTCCTCTCTAGCCTACAATTGTATTTCAAAGCCAAATCAAACTCACTTGCCCAAGCAGACAACAGATGTGGGGAAATGAAAGCACAAACATGTGCCACATATAAGGAGGGCAGCCCACATCTAGTGTGTACTCAATGAAATTAGCCTGCAAAAAAGGACATGAATTTATCTCATTATGTCCCATCAAGACAGACAGAAAATCATTACAGCAGAAACATTTACCATGCTTTTATTTTGTGCAAAGCTGCAAATGCAAAATAAGTTGGTTTTCCTCAACACATTTTCAATGCAGTGCAGCTTGTCAATGATGGCATGATACGTAGCTCATCTCAAAGGGAATGTCTGGTTTTCACGAATAAGTATAGAGCCAAGAGATGCACAATATTTTAATGAAAGATGTGAAATAAAACTGAGCTGGACCAATTTTTGTATAATCGGCAGACTCCCGTGGGTCGGGCAAGTCCCTTCTCTATTCAAAAAGTATAGGGAGGAACACTCAAGAGCATTGACTTACATTGAAGATTTCAACATAAGTCTTTAAAACAAACAGCCAGCAGAGCAGTGTGCTGTCAGATATAAGTGAAATACTCTTGTATCAGTTAGAAAGAACATTCAGGGGCAGAAGACAGGATATGCAAAAAGAGAGAAGATAGAAAATAAAAAAAATTGAAGAAGTGCTGCAGTGAGTGGTGGTGTGCCGAGTCCATGCACCTGCAGCACATGCTTTGGAGCGGACAGAGGGAGATTTTCAGGGTTCCCCCAGCAGTTTTCCAAGCTTTCATGACCAGAAGCTTGAGGAAACCTCTGATGCACCTTATGCCTCCACACTTCACAGCAGGTATAACAGTAGGAGGATAAGCACAGTCTTGGCGGAGTTCAAAACGCAAAAGCAGGAGATGGTACCATGTCAGTTTTCTGCCACTGATGGTAGCATCTCAGACGTTTTGGAAATTTAAATTTCAGAGCAGAATTGGGCCACAAACAACCTACCTTGCATGTACCTCGGGTTTTGGTTTTAACTTACCATTCCTCTTCTGACAGTCAACCTTATAATCTCTTCATGAAGTATACATGACTTTATTTAAAATTACACGGGTGTCTGGGGTTTAATTCCTAATTAAATCTTATTTTAGTCTTATATTTTTGTCTCAGTATTTCCAATTCAACAGCTCTTGAAAGGATACATAGAACTAGCACAGTACAGTCATACATATAATGGTACTATCTCTGTCTTAAAGGATAGGAAAGCAGGAGAAATAAGATGAGCTTAAGACTCCCCATAATCTGCTGCAAACCAGCTGAAAAGAAATGAAATAAAATTTTAAGCTGTAGATGAGATTTGCTTCCTTCTTCTTAGTATTAAAACTGGTAACTTCTTCGCTGATTACCAATCACTGATGTGTGAAAATAGTCTTTAAATTAAATTGGTTGCTAAAAAAATATAATTATTTTTAGACACAGCAAATATGCCATAAACAACCTGCTAGTGTTAGGTACAAGTGGGATGTGTTTCTGTTAGTAGCACATCCATTATTAGCAAATTAATTTCACACTTTTTATTTTTAATAGCAAAATGTTGCAGGCATAGAGCATTCACATCTGTGCAGCCTCTTGCACACTTCAAAATGGGCCACAGAGAGATGGCTGCAATGAAGGATGGCAGCAAGAGCATCTCAGGACAGCAATGGCATGAGTTAATCCCTTAAATGGGCAGCAATCAAGTTAGAAACTGTCTTTGTACCTTGCAGATGGGAGCCCACAAGAGCAATAATGAAAGAAACTGGCTCTTGGAACATGGATAGATGGAAGTACAATCACTGGTCCTCTTACAATTAAAACTGGCCTCTTCGAACAACATGCTTGAATGTGCTATACCAGTAGTAGAGACAGTGAGTACCAGTGAGGAGACAGAACAAAAGACAGAGAAAACAAGCTGGTAACGTCAACTAGTTGGGACTACTTGGCAGATTATTTTCCACAAGCCTTAATGATTAGCAGCTGCATCCCTGTAACCATCCCTTCCCTGAGCTTTGGCTGAAGATTGCATCCAGTGGGCCAGGATCCTCTTCTCTCCAGCTGCCCCCCATGCCTTCGCTGCATACTGACCCTAGGCAACAAAGCTGGAAGCAAGGACCACCTCTGAGGCTTTCCATACTCACAGGCACCACGCTATTATCATAGAATTATAGAATCACTGAGATTGGAAAAAACCTCTAAGATCATCAAGTTCAGCTTTTGACCGAGTATCACCATGTCAACTAGACCACAGCACCAAGTGTCCAGTCATTTCTTGAACACTTCTGGAGATGATGATTCAACCATTTCCCTGGGCAGCCTGTTTTAATGTCTGACAACCCCTTCAGTGAAGAAATTCTTCCTGATGTCCAGCCTGAGCCTCCCTGGACCCAGCTTGAGATCATTTCCTCTTATCTTGTCAGTAGTTGCCTGGAAGAAGAGGCTGACCCCCATCTGGCTACAACCTTCTTTCAGGTAGTTGTAGAAAGCAACTGAGCCTCTCCTGAGCCTCCTTTTCTCCAGGCTAAACAAACCCAGGTCCTTCAGCCACTCCTCACAGGACTTATCCTTCAGACCCTTCGCTAGCTCTGTTTCCCTTCTCTGGACAGGCTCCAGCACTTAAATGTCTTTCTTGAAGTGAGAAGCCCAAAACTTGATGTAGTTCTCAAGTTGTGGCCTCACCAGTGCTGACCCATGAGAGAGGAACCTACACTGGAGCAGGTTTCCTGGTAGGACTTGGGGCGCTGTGGGGGACCCACACTGGAGAAGCATGTGCCTAAATGGCCTCTCTGCAGACCCTGCCACACAACTTAGTGTTGTCTGCGAACTTACTGAAAGTGCACTCGATCCTCTTGTCCAAATAATCTATGAAATTATTAAACAGAACTGGCCTCAATACTAAGCCCTGGGAAACTCCACTAGTGACTGGCTGCCAGCTGGATGTAGCACCATTCACCACCACCCTCTGGGCCTGGCCATCCAGCTTATTTTTAATTCAGAAAAGAGTGCAACTGTCTAAGCCGTGGGAGTTGCCAGCTCCTCCAGGAGAATGCTGTGAGAGACAATATCAAAGACTTTACTGAAGTCCAGGCAGACTACAACCATAGCCTTTCTCTCATCCAGTGGAAGGGTTATCCAGCCATAGACTTGCCTTTCCTAAACCCATGCTGGCTGGGCCTGATCCCCTGGTTGTTCTGTATGTGCTACATGATGGCACTCCAGAAGATCTGTTCCATAACCCTTTCTGGCACCAAGGTCACCCTGACAGGCCTGTAGTTCCCCAGATCCCCCTTCCGATCTTTCTTGTAGATGGGCATCACATGGGCCAACCTCCAATCTTCTGGGACCTCCCTGATTAGCCAGGACTGATGATAAATGATGGAGAGTGACTCCTTGAGCTCTTCTGCCAGTGCCCTCCACACCCTCAGGTGGATCCCATTGGGCCTCATAGACTTGTGAATGCCTCAGTGGCACAGCAGGACACTAACTACCTCCTCCTGGATTGAGAGGGCATCTACTCTGCTCCCCACCCCTCAGCTCAAGGGGCTGGTTGCCCTGAGGATAACTAGTCTTTCTGCTGAAGACTGAGGTAAAGAAGTCATTAAGTATCTCAGCCTTTTTCCTCATCCTTGGTAACAATGTTCCCCCCCCTCACTGTACAATAAAAGATTGAGAGTTTCCTTGGCCCTCCTTTTGTTGTTAATGTATTTATAAAAATTTTTTTAATTATTTTTCACAGCAATGGTCAGATTGAACTCTATTTGAGCTTTCACTTTTCTAATTGCCTCTCTACATGACCTAATTACACGCTTGTACTCAGGTTCCTGAGCTGCCTGCCCCTTATTCCAATGGTTATAAACTCTCATTTCCCCTGAGTTCTAGCAAAAGCTCCCTCTTCAGCCTGGCTGGTCTCTTTGCCCTCCAGCTCATCTTCCAGCACATAGGGATGCCTTGCACCTTTAAGATTTTCTTCTTAGAGTATGACCAGCCTTCCCAGACTCTTTTGTTATTAAGGATTGTTTCCCAAGAGACTTTTTGAACCAGTGTCCTTAAACAGTTCAGTCTGGAAGTCCAAAGTAGACTTACTGACCCCCTCCCTTACTTTACCAAGAATCAAAAACTTTATCATTTTGTGGTCGCAATGCCTAAGTCAGCCTCTGACCACTGCATCTCCCACCAGCCCTTCTCTGTTTGTAAACAGCAGGTTACCAGGGCACCACCCCTGGTAGGCCTTCTTATCAGCTGTGTCAGGAAGTTAATATTCCACACACTCCAGGAACCTCCTAGACTGCCTCCTCTCCACTACGCTGAGTTTCCAGCACACATCTGGCAAGTTAAAGTCTCCCACAACAAGGAGATCAAACGTGAAACATCAGCCAGCTGCCTAGAGAATATTCTATCTCCCTCTTCATCCCATAATTAGTATTAGTGGGAATTCCAGCTTTGTTCCTGGAAAAGGTAGGAAACATGACCCTATAAGCTTTGAAATCCAAGCTGATATGAAAAAGGTCCAACTTACTACTCCCTTCATACTCTTGTGATGCTGGGAGGATAAGCTCACAGTACTTAAGTGCTTAGGATCAGGAAAGCGACCTTTCATATGTCCCACAAAATAACGCTCAAGCAGGAATTACACTGTCTCCCTTGCAGAGCACCAAATTAGTCTCCACAGTAATCAGAAACCACAAGTATAACTCAAAAGGCAAGTGCCACTAATCCATAAATAAAGCTAAAGGATGAAATCTAACAAAAATTAACGAGGATAAGGATGCCTAGTCTAGACGGAGCACAGGTTATCCAGCTGAACCTGAGGTTTCCTCCCCAGCCTGCAACCCCCCTTTGCTTCTCCTTCATATCCTTTAGTGCCATTTACCTTTTCAGACTGCAAACTTCTTCAGATAGGGTCGTGCAGCTCAAATTACCATGGCTTTTAGAACTAACTACAGTGTAAAACTCTCTGCCCCATGGACAGACCCACAGGCCACAGTGAAACACAAGCAGGATGTGGAGGAGTATGTATGTGTGGGAGGGAGGGATGTGTGTATTTTCAGCTCTGTAGCTCATCAACTCTGCTTTCATTAGCACATTGCTCCAGTACAGGGAATATGCCTCCAGAGCTGAAGGATCTGAGGAAAAACAAGCTACAAATAAACCAAACCCTGTTCTCATCTCCAGAGCTGCCATGCCTTGAAGCGTTTACACTGAGAAGAGAGGGCTGCTGCCTCTTAGATGTGTCCAAAAGCTATAAAAGGGTTTAGCAAGGTACAGTCTTTACAATGTGGAATCAATTAAAATGCTGAGAGGCTCCAAGTGTCTTGTGCCTCTGACATGCTCTTTTACTTACAAGAAAAATCAAAACAAAACCCACAATGGACTGTCTTCATGTCTTCCAACCAATATAAACGGATGATCACCAGGCTCTTCCAAAAAGTATTTCAAGAATTATAGCAACCCACCAAAGAGCATCCTTCTGAAAAATTTAAAAGCAGGCTCCCAAGAACTAATCCTGCTCTCCCTAACAACTCTCTTGAACTGCAGGCTGACACTGAAATTGCTGACAAAGCTATAAAGCTACAGAAAAATGTGTAAAATTCCCAGATTATATTTCCTTTAGGCTTAGTCTCTCGATCTGCATAGTGCTATGTTGCTTCCTGTAACATGCCTTGGGGATTTGAAGGGAATTAAATAAATATCCACTAATAAAACACTGTAATTTGAAGATGCCTGTTTGCTTCAATCCAGTAGATTTGGCAGCATCTTTTGGGAAGTCCAGCACCCAAGTCTTGCTGCAGTCCAAGACCCGCTAAAGGTCCTTTCAAATGGTGTCCTGGAGATTGCTGGATAAGTGGGGCATCTGAGGGCTTTGCACTTTGAAGACAGAGACTCAGCTGTTACTTGGATGGAAGCCAATCCATGCATTTCAAGTGGGAAATATTCTTTAAGCTTTTTTTTATTCTAAGAAAATACTGTGTCTTTAGATACTGTTCTGTCCAACTCCATACTAACTCAGGCTGAATTATATCCATCTCGCACTGAAATCAGCTCTAGCTCTGAATACCAAAACACCCTTGAAAACAATATAAATATATAAATAAATTAGTGCTTTCAGTTCCTCCCTCTGAAATACCACTTTTTTCTACCACGTGACTCACTAAGTTGTCACACAACAATTTATGACATAACCATAGTTGCTGGAAAACTAAGAATTAACTGCCACTAATAACATTAATGTGTTTCTTCCAAATGGTATAAAACTTTATCACATGTCAACCCTCAGAAGAATTCATCAAATTCCCAAGTCGATTACATTTGCAAGCCATAAAATTATCTAGAACACAATACATTTGAAAATGCTCAAGCTAACATTAGGATCTTAATGGGCTATATTTCTGCACATTCCAACTTTGCTCTAAAGAAGATTTTTAAGCAATCAATGAGGCAAAACCTGAGTCAAGCCTAAACTCTCAGCAGCATGATGGAAGAGCAGTGAAGGGGATTTATTCTGGCATATATGCAAACCCACACTATCATTTGGGTTTGATTTTGCAGAAGGAAAGCAAGCTACGGAAAATAAATGCTCTTAGGGGAAACAGGAGATTTTTCAAAAGCACTCAGCTTCGTGCAAGCGTACTCCCATTGGCTGTGTCAACTGCAGGGCTAGCTGGCCATGCTTTGGTTTTGGGGGGGGTTTCTGCCAAACTTTCCTGTCCAAAAAACATTAGGAGAAACTGGTACATTTCTAGAGAAGGCACTGTTTGAGATGAAGTGTCATTTCCTAGCAACCCCAAATTTCTGTGACCAGCAGCTGCATGCTCTTGCAAGTGTACAAGGGCTCCTTCAGCTCTTAGCCCAGGTGGCACCTGTAGTCTTCCTCACTCTCTGGTTATGAGGAAAAATTCAGGTTGATCTCACTGAGCCCCAACTATCTGGCTTACAATAAATAAAGGCAGTCCACATCCTGTTGCTACAGCTTCTCTGCCAATCATAGCTATAAAATATATATCTTCATAAATCTCTATGTCTATAAAAATCTATGCATTTTTACTTTGTTCTCTGAGATATGGGACAAAGATGCACATAAATTACGTTTAAATTACTGTCTTTGGAATTTTAATGAAGACAAACTGAGATCATTTTACTCCCTAAACAAAGGAAGCAATGATTTACAATGCTGCACCTAAAGGAAAAATACAATTAAAGACACAGAAGGCAGCAGAGACACATTTATTTCTGCATGC
>JAOXXN010000471.1:27612433-27631516 GCA_026770055.1 Myrmophylax atrothorax | reverse complement strand
TCTGCGTGTTGGTTTCTTTCAGATGCACTAGAGAACAGCTAGAAACTTCTGAGGCTCTGACACTTAGCCCAAATACCATTCACAACTTATTTTTTTTTAAAGTTGTGCAATTGGCACAAATACAAGGTTCATTATTCTGCACAGAAATTCTCTCATCATCCAGCCAAATTTAAAAATAAATAGTTGCTATTAAATGTGTTGCTACATTATTTATCTAGATGCGTTCAATTTGCAGAAAGCCGCTATAAAAACACTCCCCTTCAATACAAGGGAAATTTACTGCACTTTTACTGTATATTTTCATCTGCCTGCTCAAATGTATGTTGCTCCCTGCCTTTTTTCCCCAGAGTTACTTTACCACATCATCTTCCAGCCACTATTTTTCCTACTTTTGTCTTGAAAGAATGAGGGATGTAATCCAAATCTAAATGTTTCTTGATTATTTGTGAACAAGGCTGCTGAGTGACTACTAGACAGATAATTCCACTATTGTCCGTACAATCGAGGACCACTCCTCGTATCTGCATTTGGCTCTTACAGCTGTTGGGTAAATGATATGCACCGAGGCTGCCCAAGGCTTCAGAGTGTATTAATTCTGTCAGAAACTCTAGACACTCTAAAGAATTGCTAATTTAACAACAGACTGTGAAATTATTTTTTCTTTCCTTATTAATTGCTGTGCTATTTGAAAGTGACTTCACTGCCCTGACTGTCTTTTGGTGTGAAGAACAGGGGATATTTCATCTTACCAGGAAATAAGTGAAAGCTTTCTCCCCAGTAGTCCCTGTATTCATAAGCAAATATAAATATGTGAAACAACTGCTAATAAAAACAAGTTTACTTGATGCAGGTGTTCCTCTGTCAATTTAGCCAGGTGATATTAGCAATATTTGACAGAGAAGCACAGAGATGTATTTCACTTGTACCTTGACATTTTGATTCTGTTTGTTAGGGTGTATGTGCAGGGATCTGACTTTTTCTCCAAGACCTCTGTAGCTGTCAGTCTGTGCAAACAGGATTTGACAAGATGTCCATTTAGCAGGATGGGAGGGCAAAGGAAAAAAAGAGAGAGAGAGCTGGAGAGACCAGGTATCTGGGTAAAGCTGCACTGCAGTGCAAAAATGGATGCTTTTCACATACCAAGCAATTTGGGGAAAAAAAAAAAGAGCAGCTTGATATGCAGGATCTGAGACAGTTTGCATCCTTTAATCAATACCTCCTTCAAGAAAGGTGGCCAAGAATAACATAAAAAGGAGTTAGAGGAGAAAGAAGACAAAAGGCCAGAGCTGGAGAAGGCATCAGGATCATTGTACACTCATCCACAGGAAGATATTTGGCTGGTCTTAATTATTTTTTTAAAAGAGAGAGAGAAAAAAAGGAAGCTTTCATTTGCTCCTGATGAACTAGATTTAAGAAGAAATCTAAATAGGAAGTTTTGCTTTCCAAGGCTGCCTTTTTCGGGCCTGGGGAAAGAAGCATAAGGTGATGAAGCTGCCTCTTCCAGGGATAATGCAGGAACATGCTCTGCTTACAGAGCCCTGAATTTAGAAGCCTTCAGCTTGTGCCTCCCTGCAAAGAACTTTGGACCAGAAGCAAGTAAATTATTTACAGTGAAATACAGTAAGAAATAGCTACAAAGATGAAACAACAGAAAATGAATATAGCATTTAAACAAGACAGTAACCAGAGTTTAGAGATTTATGGTAACTGGCTGGTGTATAGAGATAAGGAAGGGATTCTGATAGTCTGGGCAATTCCTGCATCTCTGCAAGAGCAGTTTAAAAGCAAAACTGAATACATAACTCAACTTAAAATTCAGAACAAAAGTATTAATTAGTGGGGTTTAAACCAGACCTTACCTTTCAGCACATGCCAAAGTCACTGCAGGGCTTCTACACAGCATCAGCCACACCAGTGCTCCCTACAGCTTGCACAACCAGGCAAGGGCTTGTCTTTTCTTCCTCTGGGATGCATGACATCTGCTCATGCCCCATTTACACCAGGCTGCAGAGAGGCATCTTCCCCTCCCCCTCTTTTTTCAAAGGCCATGTAGCCAAACACACAGTTTTCATAGTCTGAAACATGTCAGAGATCATGGCAGCCTGCACACAGCCACCCCTACATACCACCATGTATGCAGAGCAAGTGACCTACAGCTCAGTCTGGGAGTGGTACCAAACCACAACACTGAGACCTGGACCAGACACCACTGAAGCCATCCAACCTGGTCCCTGCAAATGACCTGCAATCCCAAAAAACTGAAAGGCTGGGAAAAAGTCTGTGTCAAAAAGAACCCATGACTGACAACACTGATTGGTTGTGCACCTTCACAGCATTCCTGTATATCACCTCTGGCCTAAAGCAATGAAAGATCTCAGCTGAACAGAGCCAGTTGTGTTCTCTTTACCTTGCTGCTCCACCGAGGTAGAAAATATGTATTACTGAAGCTGTAAAGTGCTTACAATTATGGCTCCAAACCCAGTAATCTCCGCTGATGTAGGTAAATTGCTGACCTCTCTATCACTGTTATTTATGATGCAAAAAAACCCTTGAGTTTTCTCTGCAGGTTAATAAAACCTGTGGGGAATTGGTGCAAGACTTTCATTCCTTATAGCCAGCCTTTAATGTTGAAGTGTAGATCTCCTGGAGGGGAACTGAATAGTTTAGAATAATTAGTGATTTACATATAGAGTTGTCAACAAAGATATGTGGTATTAAGTTACCAAGATGAAAGGTTCCACCTTCTGAGTTGCTACTTTTGATTTTATTTTATTTAAAAATTCTGTATTTTAATTCTTCTCACATTCTGCTATCGCTAGTAAAGTGGCCTGGAGCGGACAGCAAGAGGAGAGCACTAAATCGAAGGCTTAAATCACTTCTTCCTCAGTTCCCCCTGGCAGATTTAAAGAGCAACCTGGCAGTAACGCTTTCAAATAATATACTGTTGGACCTGACACAGCAGAGAAACTCCGCTTCAAATCACACAATGGTCCAGACGACCATGCAATTACAATTAACCTACTGCCCGCTGTGCCTAATGACAAATGATCATGGGAATGATAGACTCAGGAAAGGACCTGGGTATCAAAAAAAAATGATTTCTGATTCTTACATATTTAAAAAGCCATTTTCAGTTAGGAAAAAGCCAAGGGACACTAATTTTAGTTTAGCATCCAAAAGAAATTAATAACCCTTGATAATACACATGCAGGCATAAGCACAGGCTGTCAGCCTTCTAGCAGCAAGAGGGATGCATGGAAATCTCCTTCCGCCACAGCACTGTAATCGGAAAAGCACTAATATCCTGCAGCGCTATAAATCTCAGCCCAGACCAGAGAGCATGAGTTTTGTCCATGCTGGATAAAAAAAGGTAATATAACCTCAAAATAGCATGCAATATTTTTTGGCACACTTACTGGGCCCATGGGGTTTGCATTACAAGGTCAGTAAGTGGGGAGTTATCCTATGTTGTCCCGTCAGGTTTTGTGCTTTTTCTGCTTTATGTCCCTCATCTCCTACTTACCTCGTGACCTCTCTTTACCAGGGGGCATCCTCCTCTCTCTCTGCTCTTCACACAACATCAGAAGTAAGCAGAGCTATTTTCCAGCCTGCTCCCTTTGACAGAACAGGGAAGCACAAAGATCATATCATCCCAGGAACAGCTGAGGGCATCTACTTCCTTTCCTATACCTGGCTCTAGTAGGGTAAGAGTTTATTTGTCCCAATCACGCTCATAGTCAGAAGTTATTGTTCCTCCAGATCTGACAGCAGAGCACTTGGAGTGATCTCTCCCTCACTGGCTTCAGTGAAGCAAGCTTGTTAGTCTAAAGAATTTGCTAGATTTTTGAGAATTCACTCATTCTAATTAGTCTCCAGATGTGATGGGGCAGATACCTTCAGCTGAGGAGCATTGGGGCACGTGTGTGCATGTATATGTATTTTTACAATTATATGTATATATCATATATATTTCTATAATATATGCTTATTCAAATTCTATCTCCCATTCTTCTTAAATCTGGCACTGTCTACATCTCCCAAGAATGACAGAAGCAATATGGATATGGACACCCAGATGTCACAACTTGCACCTGGAAGCATGAAATCGTTTTTAGGCACTGCCAAGACCTCTTCTGATGCAATAGCAAATCTTTACATCCTACTTGCTCCAGAGTCAAAGGATGCAGCACCACCAGACATACATGGGTGACACTGCCAGCCAAGGTAAATGGGCAGTGAGCAGCACTGTGTTTGTGCAGGCCCCTCCTGCAGAGCATGTTATAGCAAGTATTTATGAAATTCTATGCCAAACTATTTTATAGTAGCTAATTAGAGACCTAACACAATTAGGGGATAAACCCTGTAATGCAGAACACTATGTATAAGGGTTTCTACACATATTTATAGCATCTGCTTCAGCATGCCTTTAGCCAGAGTATTTTCACATGAAAGAAATAAATATACTGCATTCTTGCAATTTATTCTGATAGTTGATTAGGGAAACATTGCTTCATGAATTCTAAGCCATGACATTTCCACTAATCTTTCCATTTCAACAGCAGCACAAGAAATGGCTTTCATATCTCTGTACTTATCATTTTCAAGCTGAGTATATTATCTGCTCATCTCTGGATTTACCTGATAACTCTTAAAAAACCCAAAACAGACCACCACAGCCTATGAAACTTATGTGTGGCTTACTTGGAGAGCTGTATGCCATTCCTAAGATGAAAAAATGTAGAAACTAGCTCTCATCTTTTCTAAAGTATGTCAAATAAATAAAAATCCAGATTGCTATCTGTTATTTCCCTTTAATGAGATTGCTGTTTAAAAGGTTACAAGTGATGACGTTTTTGCTTTTGCAGAAGGCTATGCATTAAACTTCTCATATCGCCTAGAAGGGATCAAATATGGTCTTTTGTCAGACTTCTTAAGCCTCCTCTTCTGCAATGCCCCACAATGTAATAGCTACCACCTCCCTACACACCTGCCCCTGAGAGACCTTACCTTCCAACCCTTGCAGCATCCCTCCTTCTAATCCCCACAGACTTTTTAACACCTAAAATGAATAGTTATGAGTTCCTCAGCTGTAGTTTCCAAGTTACAGATTTAATTTTGTGTTAACTTTGGGGGTTTTTTGTGACTCAGGTCCCTAAGCAGCATGAGCTGTTACTGTGTGCCACGATACCTTGTTCACCTTACAGTCTTACCTGTGACTGCTCTCCAACCACTGAGCATCAAATGGACATAGCCTAGGACATAACCCATTAAGGCAGTATAGTGGGGTGAGAAGCATGCTGCTACAGTGCTGGTTATGCACCAAAATCCTGGTTACCATCACAGAAGGGACAATGAATGTCTCTTAAACCTTTCTTGGATGACAGACAGATTTTGGGCTGCTTTCTCTGACTCTTTGAAGAGCTTGTATTTCTGTTTGCTAAAGGCCTCTCTTGTTGGCTAGCTGAGCCATTCACTCACAAAACAGTCCTGTAACAGTGATGTGCATTTCATAAGTGCACAGAAGTTCACGGTCAAGTGTCATGGCTTGCAAGTGTCAAGGTTAGCAAAGCTATTGTTCTTACCAAGTTTTGGTGCCAAAATGGACAGTTCCTTAAATAAGGCAAGCCGGAACAAACTAAATCACCCCTAAATCACATCCCCAAGTGCCACATCCAGATGCATCTTGAACACTTCCAGAGACAGTGACTCCCAACACCTCCCTGCACAGTTTATTCCAATGCCTAACCACTCTTTCAGTTAAACTTTTTTTCCTAATATCTAATCTGAACCTCCCCTGGTACATCTTAAGGCTGTTTCCTCTTGTCCTTTCACGTGAAACATGGCAGAAGGGGACTGACCGCCACCTCACTACAGCTTCCTTTCATGCCATCTTAGTATATGTGAATGTACTAATATTAAACATTTGTTTCAGTAAAGTATTTTAGAAGTGAACTTCTCAATTATCCCAATTTACCATCCCTCACCACACAATACTATCTGTGCACAATGGATTTGTGGGGGGATCAATCTCAACCTGAAGATGTGTCCTGGGAAGGCAATGTTGCTTACAGTGCATGCACTAGGGTTTTCCAAGTGGCCAAGCCACAGCCAGCACAAAAGAGGCCCCTTGCAAGATTCACAGCATGTTGCTTCACCCTATAAATCCATCCCCAATATGTCACCCCACCTGCTAATGTAGACAGAGACTCTACTATCATTAACTTAAGGAATCTTGCTTTTTGTTCTGCCCTTAAAACATGGCTATGGCAGCCTTTATGCTTAAATATATTCAGACTCAACCTGTCTTTGGAATTTGCTTACCCAATAGCTGTCATGCTCCAACACTTGTCAGTTGTCTCAGATAACCAAATATTACTCTGATATTCATAGTGTAACTTAGAAAATCCCTACACAAACTACAGGGAATTCTGCCAGTTCTGAGATAAATTAACTGCTTATCAAAGGCAAAACTGACAAGAGTTGTTGGGGGTTTTTTTGCATGAATCCATGGTTTATCACTTCCCAGCCCTGTAATGCTACTTGGCTTTTCATGATCTATGCATGAAGACCTTTGGATATATCATTTCAGCTTAGTAACAACACAATTACAACCACTTAATGTGTTTAAAGGGACAGTCCCAGCTTGATTTCTGGTAGAAGCATGCTTGTTAGCAAGGCAGAAAACATCAGTCTGTGCTCAAACTTCCCTTTAATTGCTCAGCCAGAAAATTCCCTGGCCACCAGCACAAAGATGAGATTTTAGTCCCCTATTCCAGCTCCTCAGGGCAACATCCACACTACTCCTTTCAGAGTTTGACTGCCGCTCTTCCCTTTCCCACACCCAAATCAATACCAGCACAGCTCCTTTGCCTAAGCTTATGCTAAGCTCTAGCAGTGCATCCTTCTTTTTCCTTATGAAACAAGTCTTCTGCATCACATTTTGGAGGTTATCTTCTAAAAACCTCCAAATTGAGCCTGGCAGCAACTGAGTCCCAAGCCACAGAGTTTTCTCAGTACTTAAATACCAAAGCATTTTGGCTTCCCATGCCCCTGGAAAAGCAACTCACTAAAGAGCCTCATGGGCACAAGGATGCCAAGTCCTTTTGGCCTGAAGGAGAAGGCTACCAGAAGGTGACCAAAATCAGCCCTACACACACAACAGCCCAGGCTTGCACTCAGCTGCCTGCCTATGGAGAGACTGGCAACCCGCTACTGAATAACCCATCCCACTCTGCCACACCAGGTCCATTATCCTTCCAAACAATTTCCTAACTCTTCCTTCTGGGGTGTGTGGGGGAAGGGTATAATGCTTTCCAGCATGGAATGGGTGGGCATATTTCAGTGCCAGAGCAGAATTGATGCTGCCCACACAACCTGGGGTTTGGAAATAATGTATTTATAGAAGTACATTAAGACCAATTTAGAAAGGGTTGATTAGATAAAGTAATGCTCATTCAGGCAAGCCTAAACAATTTTCTTATTTCATTGAATCAGCAATAATGTACTCCTACAAATGCAATAAATATATATCCAATCACCTCCTCCTTCAATGACTTTTCCCCTTGTTCCTTTCAGTTGGCAGCATTTGGTTTGGGTTGTTTTCAGAAAGGAAAAAAAACCCCAGTAACTCATTTATAAAACCTTCTCTTCCTGGTAATTTTATTTTATCTCTGTAGCATAAGGCAATCTAGCAGAAGCAAACACTGTTTACTTGTTAATACCAAGCCAGAACTCTTAAAGAGAGTCGATGAGACCATAGAGGAAAACTATTGTTTTCTTTGTTATTCTACTGGAAGGCCTGCAGTAATAAGTCAGACATCGGTAGAGCCTTTTGGGGAAAATACAAATAGTTCCTCTCTTTTCATCCATATGCATGGGAAATCATGCTGGTCTGCATGCACTGGAAGAATTAGTCTTGCTGCTCCATCTAGACCTTCTTGCACCATAAGAACACCTGCTCTAACGAAAAATTCACTACAATTTGTAATTCAGAAAGCAAAGTATTTTTAAAATTCTGACTGTTTGACTGTGTTACTAGATCAACTGATTATTGCAAGGCACATCTACAAGAGACACAGTGGTAAGTGTAGAACAGGCTTCTGTGCCTGCAGTCCCCAGCAATGCTGAAGTCCCTGCACCCCCTGGTGCCTGGGAGAGCCCCAAAAGCAGGATCCAATCCATTGGCACTCAGATTAAAAGAAGAAATGAGGGGCTGCAGGCAAGTGACTGTCCCAGCCAGGAATATGCATAGAAAATCATTCTGGTTTTGTTATGCAGTGACAACATTTGTTATTAGAACACTGACTGTTTACCTGTGGGTTTCATGGCAGTGAGAGTGGCTTCAACTCAACCCCATATTTCGCTGGTGTTTGGATCTCAGACTCCCTCCTGGCCCCTCCCTTCTCTTTTCATCCTCCCCATTACTTACATGTAGCTTTATGAGCAATTTTTCTTAAGAGCAAACTGTGGGGAAGAAATGTATTTGTCACCTCCTTTCCATGCAAGCATTTGCTGTTGAGGTATGAAGGAACATATATGTTCCTGCAATGATTTCAGGACAGACAGACATTAGGACATTTCTGCTGCTGGGCAGAAATCTTGCAGCTGTGTCTGTGCCCAAGCTAAATTTCAAGCATGTGCTCTGTATAAAGTCTCCACCAACCACCATCACAGGGAATTACACCCCTTATGAAGGGAGACTTTTTTTATCTCATGCTGCAAGTTCAAATTTAATAAAGAATACTGCTTAAGCAGGCTCCACCCCTGCCCCACCTTACTAAGTCCAGTAAATTTCTCTGGATCACTTTGGATACAGTAAGAGGATGTCACTGAGCTGCTACTAGACCTTGCTCCCTCTCAGAGGGAAAATGGCAACATTTGGCCTCTAAAAACCCAAAAAAGGTTCCAATTTAGCAAATACTTAGCACCCTTTGCAGACATTCATTTACTCCAGCAAGATCTTAGGTAAAATCTCTCTAAGACAGAAGTGGGTTTTCAGAAGTCCTGCAGGTTCAATCATAAAACTTCAACCTTTAGTAATTTGGCAACCAACATCCAAATCACTCCCAGTGCCACTGACTGTTTAGAAAAGTCCTACACTTAGGCAAAGAAGTGAGTGCAGATTTTTGTCTTGTGCTGTAAGTGCCTAGACACTCCTAGGGACTAACAAACCCCCACAGAAAACCAGGAGTGATCAATGGATCACCATTAGCTTCAATGGGATAGAGGTTTTACTCCACATCTTTTGGTTTTATGCCAGGTTTTGAAGCCTAAGCTTAGGTTGATTCTCTTAGAAATCTAACTCTAAAAATTCAAAACAATCAACAAGGATTTAGTTAGGAAAACAAAATTAGTTGGACTTGCATAGCTGCACAGTAATACAGACAGCTGAGAGGCTATTTCTAAGGAGTCAGCATGAAGGCCTGGAAGCAGATTTGCTGGTTTAGGGCCTGCACTATAATTTTGTTTGACTCAGGATTAATTCTGCCCCAAACTGAATTGAAAACAAATGAATATTTACATTCTTTTCACTACATACAACACTCAAAGTAAGGACTGCATCTGTCCAGATCATCTTGAGTGTGGTACAGATGTAGCTCACAGACTCCATTTGCCATATCTGAGCAACTGGGGACCTAGGAAAGAATTTGTTCTTCAGCTTGTCCAGCAATGAAAGCAGGAAAGCAAATAAAAAGCTACCAATAAGAGAAATTCAGTCAGGAAAAGTTTAGCTGATCCTCCAACTCTAGCCTCAAGAAAAGTTCCTGTTGGAAAGGTCCAGATGTATTTTCTTTACATAGTTGTACCATTTTTCTGGACCATCTCTGGTAAGCTTCTCTCCACTGTGTGCACTTTCCATCCTTAGGGGAATACCTTTTCCTTTACGTTTTCCCCTGCAGTGTTGCTCCATCCTGAGCAATGCTATCCAGTATTCTTGCCCTTCATGTGACCAGGGCTAAAGTCAGCTATGGTACTGTCTTACAGGGAAGGAACCATAGCAGAGAGCAAGAAATCCATAGTGAGAGAGAATGAAAGTCATAATGAAAAGGTATGGGGCATTTTCTGGAGGGGACCTGAAGAACTTTGCACTGAGAAGATTGGGGAAAAAAATTTAGCAGATTAAAAGGAAATGTAGGGGCCAGGAACTTGCTGGCCCTACATAACACAGCAATGGTGCCCTCTAGAAGTCTACTGACCTTGTCAAACAAATTAAGGTATTTCTGCTTACTACCTAGCTTTTTTCCTGCTTTTTTAGGATTTTATGATGATAATAACTTCACAATACTTAGCAGCATTCGCTCTCACATGCATGCACAGATTAAGTCTAATATAATGCACTTCCCATTACTGAGTGAAGGTGTGAGGGCACCTCCACTGCATTGCTTCAGGCAGACAATTGCCCTGTCCTAACCCCTTCTGCAGCCAAGGTAGCAAGCAATTTATCACCATCATCTAACTTCATTCACTTCCCTGCTGAGTGACAGCCATCATAAGTCTCATTATTGGCCTGTGACTAGGTGGCAAGGCAATCACATCACCTAACATCATCTTAAAGAGGAAAGAAACTTCCTAAATCCCATTACCTGAAGCCCTCCCTCCCCCAGGATGAAGATTTGAGTGTGTTCGTGACACAGATGTCAAATGCATTTATGACCCTTTTTAATCTTTCAACTTTGCTTCTAGGTGAATGAAGCAAAGTCCTCCTGTAGATGCATGGATTTGCTTCGTTGAGTTTAAAACCATCAACAGTTGAATTTGGGCATGATTACAAGGCAAATCCACTTACCTGACTAGTAGGTAAGCCTTCTGGGCAGGGACAAATCATGCAGTGATTTATTCTCAGCAACTCCAGCACACTGGTAGGAGTGTAATTCAAGAAGGCTATTTTCAAGTATTCAAACCTATCACTGGAAGTGAAGCCAAAACCCTTCCAAAAGAACACAATGTAGCCCAGTAAAGGAATCCACTGTGTCTTGACCTCAGGTAAATCCTTTTATTCTACCCACAGCACTAAATCCACACCACCTCTGCAGAGCGCTGTTGCACAATACCTGTTTATTGACCAGGTATCCATATTTAAGTCTTCATCTCCTTGCCTAGTTATGAAACATTGTTCAAATATCATATGGTGGTGTATTTTTGTCCTTTTTTTGTGAGCTGTTTTTTTTTTGTTTAGAATATTTGAAGTTCATCTTCTCCCAGTTAGGGCTTTTTTTCCTCCTTTTTTTAAAATCAAACTGTATTTCAAGTACAGATCACCTCTACAGGAGTCAGTTCTTACCATCAGTGGACTTCTTAATTAATGTTCACCCTGTCTTCTTCTGTTGCTATATTGAATTTGAGTGCATATGGCTTAATAGACACACCAGATGCTGCTTCCCTAGGTTGTTTAGGAGCTAATGCTTCATCATTTAAGTTTTGGTTTTTTTTTTTTTTTAAAAGAGAGGCTCATTATTTAGTAGATTAGCACCAGTTCAGAAGCAGAGACAACCTGGATGAACTACTTTTCCTGGCTGTAAAACAAAGTCCAGACTTTAGGAGGGGTTTTGCTGCATCTTCATTGGAGAAGGAAGTAAGCAGCCTGGGCACCTTCCTTTTTTCAAAGCCACTGTCAGAAAACTGACAGTGAAATCATGTCTTACAGAAGTGGCATCATTACTCCCGACCCTTCTCCAGGGTAGGTAAGGGCAGAACCCAAAGCACTCTTGACCTCTGCCAAGGCCAGAGCCTCTTCCAGCTCCAGTCATTTACTTCCCATTTCACCCTCCCTTACATTTTAGAAGGTGGATAGAGATGTAAAAACACAGCCTTCAACAGCTGCCTTGCCACCCACAGAGATACCAGCAGTCAGCCAGCAGTGACATCTCAGACTTAGGCACGTGACAGATTGAATCACTGAGTACAGTGATACCCATCCCCAACTCTCCTCCCCCTGACCCAAAAAGGTTAAGGCACAAATGTAAGCAATTCTTGCTCTCTATTACTGATAAACCCAGAAATATCTCCTGTGTGGCACTTTAAATGTATGAGATCACATCTGTTCATTTAGAAAATAGACGGGCAGGAGTCCAAATATCTCTGGCTGCAAGAAACATGGTTGATACAGTAAAGCATGTGAATGAAGGGTTAAAATTTAAAAATGCCTGAGAAAAACCAGAGGTATGTTGGTTAATACATATCGTGCAATCCAGGCACCAGAAAGAAGCTTGCAGTACATGCTAGTGGATGTGGTTTTAAGTATCCATGCAGAGTATCTTGTATCAGTAGTATCAGTGTCCTGTTTGGTATCCTTCTTCTGAAGCCAAACAGACTGAAACAACAACAGCCTTTCTAGCACCTTTAGACTGAGCCAGTTATAAACATTTTTTTAAAGAAGATAAATATGGAGATCTGATGAATTTACATCCACAGCTGTCATAAATTACTGCAATACAGCCTGATAGCAAATATCATCAATTTCCTTGTGTTGGGTTAAAAGAAAAAAAAAAAGAAAAAAAAAGGAACAAAAACCCCAGATCACCCCCACATCCAACCCCCAAAAATCCCAGCCAGGGCCCAACATCTTGCCACATCGTGGTTCCTGGTAGCAGGATACTGCTGCTCCTGGTGTCAGAATCTGCTCAGGCTGCTCCTCAAAGGGAGATGGCTTACTCAGTCTCTCCCAGTCTCTTTAGAAAGCCTGTGTGCCTGGAGGAGATGGTAGGGATAAGCTGTGAAGACACACTGTGGGACTGCTTTATTTCCCCCATTTCAAGCAGATAACACAGTCTCCAAAAGCAGAGGCTTAAGCTCTGCACATGCACAATTTCTCTGTAAAATTCTTCTTTTGGCATGCGGGCAGCAGCAACACATGGTTCATAAATCTTCCAAAATCGAGAAGCTGGTAATACAGGAATCTATAGAAAGAATTGAATCAGCATTTGTCTTAATTTTCTTTCATTTCACCAGGAGTCTCCACATGGAGAAAGTCTAAACTTCAGCTTTTTGCTTCCAAACGAGGTTAAACCAGACCTCTAGTTTATTTGGAGGAGGTGGTGCAGTGAAGATGTCAAAATGAGTTTATAGGCAGGATTACAGGACTTAGTGCTTATGACAGACAAGGACTAGCACAAGAAACGTGGAAGTCCTCTCTGCTCTTCAGTCCTCTGATGCTTTCTAAGTTTTCTCATGAAAACCAAAAGAGAAATACTATCTCGTAATCTTTAGGCCAAGCCAGCCAGCTCTGAGCAGTTGCTGTCAGGCTGCGCAGCCACAGCAGAAGCCTGTGCCGAAGTGTTCCTTCACTCCCACCCAACAAGTGAGGGTTTCACCTACCCAAATGCTCATTGACTGCATCAGGCAGCCCATGGCACAAATGGGTTGTCCTTGAAAGACAAGAGCTCATTACTCCACATGAGCATGTCAGGCTCCAGTCCCTCTCTGGAGAGAGTTAAATATAAGCTGCTGTAGACTTCTGCTTCTGGAAACATGACATGCTGACAACAACATGAGGTGAGAGAATAAATTTGTGCAAAAATAGCTTATTGCAGCCCATCCAACCACCAACACAGTTTGCCTCTCTAGTGCCATCACACAGGAATCTTCACTTTTAAAAGACAAAAGTTAAAATCAGCTATTAAAAAAAGGACACACAGAACCTCAATGCTTACAATGGTAGAACGAGAGAGGGGAAAATAATAATTAAAAAGTCTTCACAAAACATATTTGGGCTCTGAAGAGTTCCCTACCTGTGCTTCACACAGGCCAGGACAAACTCTTCAATGGCAGGTTATAAATATGCTTTGAAACAAGTAAGGCTTAGCGTTCCCACCCTCAACCCAAGAGCAATTGGGGTAATTTCCCAAGCCTCACTAATGCCAGATGATTAAGAGCCACAATCTTAACTAACAACTACCTAAAGCTTGATCCCTGCAGCCTCATTTAGGCACTCAAATGACCTCAGCTGCAATGATGCTAATACTGGATCAGCCAGGAGGAGGACTCATCTCAGGCTTCCGCACATTCACAGAAAGGACTATTGTAATCAGCACTTCTGGGCACCTACCTAACACTGATGGCAATTTCTCACCCAGAGCCTTTTAGAGACAGCCTGTCAAGCCACAGCACTGCTGCAGCCTGGCCCAAAGTGCCTTTGTCCAAGTTCAGGCACACCCTGAAGCCACAGGAGGTCAGAACATCTCCTCATGCTGTAGACAACTCTCCTCCCAGACATTTTTCCCTGAGGGTCATCAGGAGCTCTGCAAAGCCCCTCCAGCCCCCAAAAAGCCTCCTGCTGTTGCAGGGCCCTAGCTGCCCAGCCATCTCTGATGGAGTGGGTCTGTCACCACACATGTCCCTCGGATGGTCCCTGTTCATTTGCTGCATAAGATGGCATGTGCCAATTCTGCTGCCAGAGAAGGGAGGTCTGACAACACAGTTTTACAAGGGGAATTGGAGCCCTCGCTACCTCCAGGCCATGGTGAGTGCTTCACTGTGCTGGGATAAGAAGGCTGGCTGATCATTTACAGAAGACATACAGTGGTGTTTGGCTGATTTAGTATCTAGCTAGACAGTAGCCAGCCTTTGTTGCACAAACTCATTCAACAGATTATTTTCTAAAGGTATCTTACTACCTCTAGTGCAAATCAGTACAGAAACAAGCTCACAAACATGAACACATGCTTTCTTTCTCCATGGTTCCTGATACACATCATCTCACAGTTCCCATCCCAAAGACATGTATACATAGTGCCTAATGTCTTGCATCAGGGAGGTATTTTCAGGGAATAAAGCCGTGCAGAAGCATAGTTCAAGGGAGGAAAGCGTGCACATGTGCACATGCATGAGAAGTGTGTGTGTCTGAGAAGCAAAAGCAGAACAGCACTTGGAACAAAAAAAGATGCATCATCTTTTAAGTGCAGCCACCTAATCCCCTTTCTTTGAGGTCTGTAAGGCACAAGATCACATTGATAACACCATCTTATCAAGCCACCAACCAACAATATGTGGTGCTGTTGCTGTTTTTTTTATTCTCAGAGAAAAAAAAGTATCTTTAATGAAGCTGTTCAGACTTATGTTTGAACAGCAAAAGCAGGCATTGACCTCACCAGCATTTAAGAGTTACAGGGGCTGAGAGTGTTTTCTCACTGAGCATCAATTTCAGCTCTTTCAACCAATTGCCACAGATTCCAGGAGCTTGCCCACACTACAACTTTCACACTTAGCAACTGTAAAATTGTTAAAGCGGTATCTTTCCACACGGTTGCTCTGTTATTAGTGCTTAGTTTGGCATGCCACCTTAGTTACGGGCTTTAAATGCCACTTTCCGGGGTAACCTTGGCCATGAAATCGGAAAATCAGATCATTTTCTGGTCTGTTTTTTTTCTTTTTCTCTGGATAAGATTAGATTTTGCTACGCCTGACTAACAAATCTCATTTGGGATTCCAGAGGAGGCTGAAGCCCTGACCTCCTTACGAACTAGGAGGCAAAGATGTCTCAAGTTACAGTAAGAATGAAAGAACTAATTTTGACACATCAAGTAACAGACAATTAGTAATTAATTTGCACTGAGAGACAAACCTGCTTGCAAAATATATTTAGAGAGTGCCTCCCTGTCAAGTCAGGGTGCTTAGCTTTATTTCTCTAAAACGATGCTAAAGCATAAGAGGTTTTCTTCTTTCTCTGTGTTATCTATTTCTGTTGTATTTATCTCAGGAAAACAGAACTATGGGAGTTATGGACTTTCTTTAAACATTTAACTAAATGCAATGAAGAAGCAGCCCAACCGTGTTTTCAATAATTCTATTATAACCATGTTTAAGTGATTATTTGACCTTTCTGTTGGTATAATCTTTTGACAACTCATTATGTTCCAAGCATATTGTCTGTGCGAGATGCAGTGTTACATAAAAAGGATGAGAAACTGCTCATCAACCATAGTGAACAACAGACAAAGGTCAAAAAATTCCATTTCTAGTGTTTAGTCATGATCCTGTTGAAAGTTAACATCACATTAAATACTATTACGGAACATCATTCAAAACGACAGGACAAAACCTCAGCTGATCCATCAAGTAATATACTTTAAACTGCCAAACTTCAAGGTTTGGTTCATAGAGCTATAGTAACTGATGATATGGAGGACCACCCACTGACACCCTGAGAATTACTGCTGATTAACTAGGAATAAAAAACCATAGCAATATTGTCAGATACCCAGCACTAAGATTTTAATCTTGGTTATTATTCTTAAGATCCCCAAAGAAAAAAAGAAATGGATAAATATGCAGAGTCTGAAAATATTATAGATTAGAAGGACTAAAATACAAGGCACTCTAGAAAAATTATAACCTTTGTCAGGAGTTATTTCCAAAGCCACATCTTCAACTAAAAAGGCTGTAGTATATTTCAACTACATCCAACTCTCCTGTGTTTCGCGAAGCATGGACTCAAAGGGTTCACCTCCCCTCACGAAAACTTCCTGGGACTCCATGAAAACTTCAGTGAAAGAGCAAGCTGAGGAACCAAATTGAAAATTTATACACGTGGATTTATTTCAGAGTTATAAGCCCAAAGAAGCTTTTCTCCCCAAGTAGCACTTTCAGCTCTTCTGACTTTCATAGAAGCTGTTTACAGACAAGTTTGCAGAGCTGGGAAAAAGGAATGGTCTGTCCCAGAGAGCAATTCACAGAGGGGAGGCTTTTCTGAGCTAGAATGAGCTTGCAATGGGAACCAACCCTTCAAACCCAGATTCAAAACCCCTGCAAAGCTGAAATGCCAATGTCATGATAGGAAAGCCTGTTTTGTGCTTTTGCAACCTTGCTGACAGTTGGATGCTGCTATCTTTTCCACTGTTGCCAATTATCCCCAGGCATCTGAGGCAGGGTAAATGAGGCACACTGACAAGTGACAGTAATCGATTTTTCAGCATGCATTTTTTATATTTAGACAGGGAGTGCCAACCTAATGAAATGAACTACTAAAGTACAAAAGTGGATTACAGTATGTCAAATAGTCTGTGAAAAGCACCCATCTCAATGTCCTTCAGTCTTTCACTGCCATTGTGCTTTGCACCCACTTCAGTGGTCTTAGCAAAGCAGGCACTCAGGCAGGAGCTTGTTCGAACCCAGCCAATCAGGACAGGACCATGCACTGCTGATGAAGCAACCACAAGGAGCCCCAAGGAGCAAAGAGCATCAGTTCTGGAGAGACCCTGATTGAGCAAAACCTCACACACACATTACAGACAGACAACAAAAAAAGACTTCCTCAGCCATGACCCGGCCAATGATAAATGCCAGAAACCACAAGAGCCATCAGTAACACCCCTACATTTTGAACAACAGTTCTGAATTCAATAAATTATACAGTGTTACTTTCTAAAGCTGAAATCCTTTAATTTTAATGGCTACTGCTTAAAATGTAGACTTGAGGATCAAGGCTTAAGGATCTACTATCAAAAGTCTCTGCCAGTGCCACTAAATGCACAGATATGTGAGTAATTTTGTGCTCACGGAACATATGGCAGCCCAGAGAGAAGCAGGAATTTGGAGACTGTGTCTCCTGTTATTTCACATCATCGTTGTCCAGTTCACAAATTGCATTATGTAATGCAAAAACTGAATAATTTACTTTCTCATCAGACATTCACAGCCTTCCCTCAGACAAAAAATATCTATGCCTCTCTCCAGCATTGATGTTCAAGCGGGAATACAGCTTGGCTTTTCCATTCAGCTACATAACAGGCTGGTACCTGTTTGGACCAAATATGAGCTGACAGTTTCCTATGCACACTCCTCACAGAGTACATCCCATATGGAATATTATTTATGGGTGAGGAATGAGACAAGATAGTTTGTGAACCTTGTCGAGCAATGAACCCACTCTCCCAGATCTGCAGCAGGACAGGAGGCGAAGAGGCCAAATTCCTCAAGTATTTTTTTCTTAAAAAGCAAAGGCTTATTCATCTGTTATCTCAGTTAAGAAACAGTATAAAGGATTTCCATAATAAGGATACATGTCAGTAAATTTCAACACTCCCAGCTACTTTTCTGCTTAGAGGACAATCACATGATTCAGACCCTTTTTCAGGCAGAAGAATCCTTTCCAAGCCCACTGCTCATCCCACATCTTTTTGATTTGTCTTCCACAACCATCCACCCTACCTGCTTCCCGTGCAATTGAATATTAATAGCACGAAATTTCCTATTCCATGTTACAATGTTCTTTATCGGTTGACAGTCTTGTATTCGATCTTCATCTTTTCTGCTTATCCTATGTTTTTGTTATGAATAAAATAAAAATTAAAAAGAGTAAAGTAATAAAATAAAATGAGATTGTATGATGAATATTTTGGGCATTACACATAGAAGGAAATTAGAAAGAGTTATAGAAAGCTGCTTTTTTATTCAACAGGATATTAACACACACGTATGTCTTCAAGACCTAAATCAGACCATCTTTTTATCACTTGCAGAGACACAGAGGACTGGCAGGAGAAAGAGGATGTGGACGGTCTTGTAAATAAACTGCTCAGATCCTCTAGCAGGGAATATATAAATAGGTGAGTAATAAATACCAATTTGATAATGCCCAAGTTTCTACCTGTTCTCAGATGTTCTCATCAGACATGGAAATCAAAGAAATCTTACTCTGGGTATGGTGTGATGTTTCTTCCTGTTGCAATGCAGCAAGAAAAGTTTTAAAGGCAACTCTTACTGCATGGAAAAATGCAGTGATTTCATCACCATGGAATTTGCTTTTTTTCAGCATCAAAAACTTTGCTCTTTTCTTTTTTTTTATGATAGGATTTTAGCTAAAAAGAATTATTCTGCCTGGCCAGTTTCAGCAAGTGCCCAAGTTTTCTCTTCACAGGTTGCTTGTTTCAAGAAGGGAAGGTCTGATGCATTTTGACTTTTGTCCCTCAGTTTTGTAAAGGTCTCTGTCCTGAGACTGCCTCACTGGCAGTACAGTTCTCACATCTATTCCTGTCATGAGGATGATGAATTGCAAGGAAAAGACTTGCACAAAGCATTGCTACATACAAAATGAACTGGTTTGAGCTCGTCTTTTCCCTATTAGATCCAGAAAATGCTCCAGCTGAA
>JAOXXN010000471.1:27588734-27612333 GCA_026770055.1 Myrmophylax atrothorax | reverse complement strand
AGCTGAAGGGAAAATTAACATAAGTTGACTCCTCTTTACTTGTAGCTCAACACTCCCTTGGAGAGCAGAGACCCTGTCCTTCAACCCCTCCTCTACAACATGGTCACTCTTCCTCCTGGGATCTGCTATGTTCTTTTCCTTGTTCATGGCATCTCAAGTGGCTAATCACAAACAGAGCTGTATTCCTTCTCCTTCTCTTATTTTTCTTTCTACAGAAATATTCCAGATCTTTTTAACTCTCCCTGCTTCTGTGAGAAAACACCACAACTCAGTCAAGGCTGACATAATCTTGACAGTTATTACTTTTTCAGCAAAGAGGGTAATTAATGTTGTTAGTCATATTGCTTTCCACCAGAAATATAAATTAATCCAATAGATAATAAAGGATATTTTCTAATATTAAAGATAATAATTTTGGGAAGATTTTGGAATCTATAAGGCTCAGAAACGTCTAAATTGTTGCAATCCATCACCCATGGGGTTTTCAGAGCAAAGAGGTGATTCTCCTCTCAGTTGCAACTTAAGAACTTCAGGTTTTACAAATTAATTACAACAATACACCATGGACACAGCATCTTTATCTTCAAAGGGACTCTACAAAAAAACAAGTAACTGGTACTTAACCTTTTTATCTATTGAACTTTTTATTTTCGGTGCTAATAAAACTAAAACTATGTGCTGCCTGTAGTGCAGCACTGTATTTTCTTAGCATAATAAACAGACTATTTTACAAGCTACATAATTCATATATATGGTAAACCCAGCAGAGAAAACTTACTATGATTAATAAGTTTAACATTTTTACTTAGGTCACGTAGTCACTTTCCAAGACATCAATAAAATGTTTCAGAGTTAAATAACAAATCAGTCACTGACAAGATAAATCACTGTAATGGGCAACTACTTTCCAATTACACTTTATTTCTGCAGAAGTAATTTTTGGGAAACACCATTAATTGCCATTTGGAATTGATAGGGCATTACCACCAAGCAGGGAGAGAGGCATCTCAGTTCAAAACTGCAAATGTCCTGTGTGATGCCAGCATGATACTTAAGCTGAAAATAAATCACAAGCAGCATGAAGATAGCAGGAGTAATAGTTCCCCCACTCTCTGTAACAGATGACCTAAATAAATGAGAAACACAGTTCTATAAAAGGTAAAACAGTTTTGTTATGTTTTTTTTTCTTGTTTGGTTGGGGTTTTTTTTTGTTTTAAGCAATCTATTTTTCCATCTGGTAATCCAATAGCTCAGCTGCAGACTGTCTATGTCACTCATTGACTGCAAATATCCAAAGGCATTAGTTACCTGCAATGTGCTTTTCCTGATGCAGACTTTTTCCAACGACAGGCAAAAATTAAGAAATACACACAAGGGCTTCCTGTGCAGTTACAAGATGGCAAAAGGAGCCAAATGTTTCCAGAAAAACCTCTTGTATGAAATAACCAGAAGAGGAAAAAAGTCAGGATTGGCAAAGCAGACCTTTAAAAGATACTACAACTATCCACAGTTCTAGCGATTCCCACAGTCCTACAATTTGGAGTGACATTACAGCAGTACATGTGATGGAGCTATTTATGGAGCAAACCTAACACAAAATTGACAAAATCTGTCAATTTTAAACAGATAAGAAATCCCAACATATTAAGGGGAGAAAATTAGACAATCTAAATTCCTTCAGTTGTGCCTCCAAAGCAGCACTTCCCATTCTCCCAACAGTTTAAGTCAGAGGTACCTAACAAAGTCTTGTACCTTCAGAGTATAACACTGCTACATGGACAAAGTGTGGGGAATAGTGAATAGTCTTCTAGTGCTGAAATCCAAATTTTTTAAAATCCATTTTTTAATTTGCCCCCATCTGCCTACAGGTTCCAGAATATGCCTACACTGTGGACTGGCAACATTGACTATGGCTCAGGTCAACACAGATACCTGTTGTGACTTATAAACTCTCAAACTCAAGCATCTCAAGAGGATAACTACTTGCATTAGGAAAAAAGTATTTTATTTCCAGTTCAGCTCAGGCTTTGTTATGGAGTCATAAAATGCACAGTTGCAAAATGTTGCTTTTGTTGGAAGAGAAAAAGGTCTAAAAGACCCCAGTTTTGTAAAATATCTAATTCTGCCTTGCAAAGTGCTGCCTGGATGGCAAAATTCCTTAACTCATGTTACTAAAGAAACATAGCATGAAGGGTTGAAGTAATTTTGTTCTTGCTTACTGTATCCAGGACCAAGCAATTGTTAGAGACCAATGTACTGCTAGAAACAGAATTAGGGTTTTGCTGAAGCTAAAGGAACCGTATTGATAAAGAAGAGAACAGGGGGAAGTGGGAATTAAGTTTCCAATGGTTTTTCGTGCCTTTGCAGGGGTGTGGGGGATGTTGGGCATTGTAGGTGGAGTGGGCCAGACTGTCAGTTCCCGAGTCCTAGCCAATAGGAATGGGGGCAGGGATCTTTCCGGTCGGGAGAGGGTATAAAAAGTTCTGTTTCTTTTTGTTCTGGGTCTGTCTCCCAGGCCAGAGGGACACACCCGATTCAGCTGAATTTTTTTAATACAAGTTTACTTTTACTTTGACAACTTTGTCCCCTCTAAATTCTATTGGTAAATGTGAGTATTTCTCACAATACCATGTATTAGAAGTCATAAATTAAAGTAAGCTAAACACACCAATAGGACAAAATGGTAAGAAGCCAAGATTTTTTACAAGATTTTGGCAAGGACAATTATGAAAGAAAGTTAAGCAGGTCAAACAGAGGAAGAGTATGGACTGAGGACGAAAACTAGGGAGAGCACCCCAAAACACTCCAAGAATCGATGCCAAGAGAAGAATCTAGAAAGCTCCACTTCTAACTCCACCTATGTACTGCCAAATCATGAATATTTAATCACATATTGTAATATATTAATATGCATTGTAACCATGTACTGTATTTGTATAAATATACCTGTTTTGGCATTAGTGCTTGGAAGTGGGTTTTGTGCTGTGCGAACTGCCACACTTCCTTGTGCAGAAATAAATACCATTGCAGCTAAAAGAATAAAGTCTCTTAGCAGTTCCTTTTACTTCAAGGCTTTTTCAGGTTCATTGTGTCTCTGTATACCTTTTCTAAATTATTCAACTAAGGCAAATTTCTGTACTGCACTCGAATTTGAGAAAGTTTGAATCCTTCCTTCTCCCCTGGTTTTGATCTATAAATATTGCAAAATTCAAGTTTAAGGACAGATAAGAAGCAAGTATGTGCAGGTCAGTGTGGCTTTCTGTAACACAGTAAGCAGAACTATCAATTCACCAGTTTGGTATTTTTAGGCAGCATTTGAAAGTCCTATTGCAAAACCTCCAAGGGAAACACTTATCAACTCCATTCTGCTACTACATGAGCAGCCAGTGCAGTGGATATTCCTGCTTGGGCAGTGCTGAGGGCATGCTCCACAAACAAGCCAGGCTGTGCTTCAGCAGCAAATCACTCATTTCCAAAGGAGCATCTGTGATGCATTGTCCCAACAGCTGCCCTTGGGTCTCTCCATGGTCTTTCCACATTGCTGTGTTGTCACAGCAATTTCACAGGCTGTTCATTTTCAATAAATATTAGCCACCCAGGCTGCCCATGCTGCACCCCAGTGTTTGTGTGCTGCTGCATGGGCAGCACGTGCATGAAAGCAGGTCAGACCACATCCCAGGAGCTTCAGCAAATTCCAAGATTGGTAGGTTCACCTACGAATTGCACACCTCCTTTTCCAGCTGCTCTTCTCCCTTCTCTTTTTGTCATTAATACTTTCATGGACGTAAATGTCCATGATAAGGCAGGAATGCTCTTGGACACTGAGCTGATAGCTAGCATTAGTAAGGGGACACAGATGGGTATGCAAAGCCAAGTGCCAAGTATACTATTATGTGTAATACAGCAGAACTGATATGCCCCATATAAGCTTAGGAAATCTCTGTGCCATTTGGTATACTTTAAGCCAAAAGACAGTAAAATCAGGCTGAACTGACAAAAAGGTAGGAAACAAGAAGAAAAAACAGACTTGCCCAAGGTCAGAAGCACTGCTTTAAACATCCCAGTCTCTACTCTTTGTGCAGAGATGGATAAAAGTTCACAGCACACTGCAATGCCTTCCCTAGATTTACATCAATCTCACACACTTCCTATTTAGCCATCAGAAATCAGGCTGTGCATCTTCCTGAAAATGCACTTTAAACAACTCATTCGAGCCATAAGTCTCCACGGCAAGACTGAACTTCCAGAGGGAGACACAATTTTGTCCCTAATGCTGCCTTTTGCAAGGCTCACTTGAAATTAGTCTTCTCAACACTTATTTGGGTGCCTACATAAGTTACCCAGGTAGAAAAAGCCCTTGTGCTCTCGCAACTTCTACTAACTTCAATACTAAGTAAGGTAAATTGCATGGGAGTTGAAACATGGATGTAGGTGACTCAGAGGAACTATTGTTTAATATTTTGTCCTGATGGCGATGATTGTTTCTTCTGAATAGTTCAGCTATTTCTCTGACTGCTTGTCATGATGGTGAGAAAAGCTCAGAATAGTTTCTTTGACTAACACAGAACTACTAAATTTTTCTTTGATAAACTGCAAGTAGTGACAGAAATACACAATGACCTTCCTCTCTCCTTTCCCCTTATTCACCTAATCATTCTTCCTTCCCTAACCAACCTGGCAAGGAACAAGGTGGCTTAGGTTTCCTTTGGTGAAAAGGGAGAATACCTCTACTTTAACCAAATTGAATCGTAAGATGAGGTTCTCTGAGTATCCAGCACAGGATTTATCTATTGAGACAGGCACAGCATCAAGTCTAGCAAGAGGATCCCCACTCCCCCCTGTCCCAGTTCATGTTTCCAAAGCACACAACTGATCTAGTACTGATGACATAAACCTCTGGGCAAGTATTCAAAGAGTTTCCTGCAACACAGTGAAGTTATCTTAAAAGGCCTAACACATGTCCTGAAACAAGCTCTCCATCTCCACAAGCATTACAAAATACTGAGAAGTTTCTAATGTCTCGTTTCTGATTTTGAATTCTTATCTTCTTTGGGTGAAGGGAGAGGGAACAAGCCAGAGTAGGCAATTTCTAGACAGAAAAGAACAAAGGAAAAACTATCATGGTTTTATGGGCTGAATTGGAAGAGAGGCAAGTTTTGCAGAAGCTGTTAACTATGCCTTTTAGAGGCCAACATAAGGACCTCAAAATAGCTCCAATTTTCTGATTATGGGGATTCTGCCTGCACTAGAAGACTGGTCACATGGAAGAGCCCTCCCTCTGGAAATCTTGAAGAACTCTCAAAAGTTTGGGTCAGCTGTGATTTCTCGCAAAACACAGTGGATGATGTCCAAATGTGTGAACAGATACAAGGCTCAAATTCCTTCTCAATGCACCACAAATTGTCACACTAACTTTCAGAACAAAAACATAGGATTATTGCATCTAAGAGCAAAAAACCCACTCCATATCCACCCAGGAAGAAATTAATTACAACATGAAAAATAATATAATATCATAACACACTTTGGGCATTGCAATAGAAAATAAACACACTGAGAGCAGAAGAATATGGAGATATCTGTGCTCCTGAGTCTTATACATTATTTCCCTAAAACACGGTATTGGGGAGAGAAAGATTAGTACAGCACAATAAACATGAAAATAGGGGTAGAACTAAGGGCATGTTTTCTGAACAATACTTATAATTGTAGTGCTAGCACCAAAGCAATGGAAACAATTTCCACACTAACCTAGAAAAATCACAGGGTTTAGCCATGATGAAAATACTGTTTCCATTACTATTAGCAACACTGACAGAAAGTAGGTGTCCTACCTAAACTAGGTGATTGCTGTAATATTTTATAAGGCTCTACTCACATATACTTAAAAAACACCACTACAGAGGATTAAATCCAGCCATGGGTAGTCAAAATGAAAGGCTTTAACAGGTAAAATGTTATTCTAGCTTTATTCTTAGGCAGTGAGTTTCTTATGTTTTATAAAAGCTCCATTACAAAACCTTTTTAACTCCCACCGTACCAGCCATTATTTCTCACATTGAAGTTTTTCCCTACAGTCCTTAAATTCCAACCAAAAATACTTAAGAGTCCAAAAGGTAGCTTTCCACTGGTTTCTGAAAGTGCCACTTGAGATCATTCCACCTCTTGTCCTAAAAATTCCTCCTCAAAATGTACTTCTCCTGTTTGGCTTGAAACCATGGTTCAGCTTCCACACTCTCCCCTTCTTCCCTTTTTGCCCTTCTGTCTACAGAAACACTCAAAAACCCTGACAGAGAGCAAAAGCATGTTGCTAGACTTAGTGTTTTATAAGGATGACTGAATCTGACAGCTAAAGCAAGGAAGACTGAGTAGATCAGGTTTTGCATTCACACATAGTACGGCAAGTTTGGAGCAAATGGGTCAGATGACTGCTGATGGTTAGTGGCACAACCACCATGCACAGGTGCACCAAGCTTGGGGAGCAGCTCGTAGGCCCTCAGGAAATCCTCAAAGAAACACAGGCCCTGGGACTGTGAAGGTGGGAAGTTGAAAAACAGTGACTATCAATCCCCACTGTTTGCAGGATCAATTTAACACAATTATCAGCTTGTTCTTTTGAGCAAAATCAGGACAGACAGCATAGCGCTGCTCCAAATTAATTTACAGCAATGGAGGAGCAACTAGGAAAGACTGTGGTATAGAAATGCGAGAAGCATCTGCTGGTTAGTCAGCCCATCCCCACGAGCACCACAGTCCCCAGTGCTGCCCATGCCACAAGCATGGTTTCACATCACCTTATGGTCCTCCTGCACATCAGTGAGCACTGCATGCTTCCATTCTCCTTCATCCTAGCAGGATGCTTCAGCAAAACCTGCTGTGTTCCTCTTAGAGAGATAATTTACTGCAGAGGGCCTGTCTAGGTCACGTCACAACCAGTCTAAGACCAATGTGGGTAGCCTCCAAGACAGCCGAGGCATCCTACACCCCTTGTTGTGAAAGATGTAAAAAATTTAGGCATTTGAAACACACCCCACTCAGTAATCTGAATCCAGAGATAAAGGTCATCAAAGTCACAAATGTTTGTAACTGGTATTCTTGCTTTAATCAAGACAAAAGTCTCTTTATAGTTAAAAATTCACATTTTAAAGTGTTCTTTATGCAGACATTTGCTGGCCATACTCTACTGCTGGGTAATTTTCACAACTTACATGGCTTTTGGATACATACAGATTGTTTTGGCAGTAAGCGAGAATGCACCAGTGTCCAAACCTTTGCTTATATTTATTCCATGCTTTCACCTTTGCCAGTTCAGTACCAGATCCAGCCTGCATCAGTTTCTCCAGGTTTTCAAGTAGATTGTGAGTCTATTTAAATTTAAGAACATAATTCTCTCAATAACTACTGGCTACAATCACCTTAATACTCATGTTCAGGAAAACATGAAAAGCAGAAAGCACTTTAGGTACATTTTTTTGAGAAAACCTTGTAAACAATGCTCACCAAAGGAAAGACTGATGAGGGACAGGGTTTCAAGCTGACGAGGTGCCTGCAATACCCCATCAGCTGCAGTGCACCATCATGCAGATGGTGCAGGGAGAGACTGTGCTGCAGACATCTTAGACAGTCTGCATCTCCAGGTTTGATACAGGGAAACTTTGAGAACAGAGATTGGAGAGCACCTCCACCCCAGTATAAAGCCTTAGAGCTGAAATTTCCAATAAGACAGGAGAGAAAATGCTCAAATATTTGCGTATCAGAGCTCAAGGAGGAGTTACAACTACAAATCAAAACTACCAGGTAAGTCAAGACTTAAATCAGTCTCTGCTTCCAAGAAAATAATGAGATGTTTAGCACTACCATGCACAGAAAATAGCAAAACACTTATAAAACAAGGCTAAATCAGTTAAGACGTATATGATATATACCACATACCATACTAATAGGTACATTGACTGCTTGCAGATGAATGCCAGCAGTGAACTATATGAAGTGTAACTAAGCACATAAATAACAGTACTACAACTAGGAGGCAGTTTCCAACTTCTCATGGCCAGATTCTAACCTGAACTGAGTTTGGAGTTTCATGTAGATACTACTAGTAACTAAAAAAAATAAAACCCAAAAAAGCTAAAAGCTTCCTTCTAGGCACATCATTACACAGGCACTAAGCCTGTGTTCAACTTAGACATGTATGCCCCCATTTAGATAATTACAGTTGCTCCCCATTGTTTTTAAAGCTGAACATTTGCTTCTGCACTTCAGTCATTTGATACTGTCAATGAGATGAAAAGAAAAAAAAAGCATCAGCCTAAAGATTTTCTACAACTTCTAAGTGTCCACTTTGCCGACATTGGCTTTGCAATGCCACATTTTTCACCAGCACTTTCCATATCTGCTGTAGTTACTCGTTCACAGCTAGCTGCCTGGCCCTGGTGAAAAAATCTGCTATTTTCATGAGGCAGCACTAGGCTGACAAAATAATTCACTCCTGGAAGCTGCACAGACACAAAGACCTCTAATGTACTATTAGCAATGATGTCATCTGTGAGGCACAATTTAATGACTATTTATCATGTATGAAACACTTTGTTTGGAAACATGCAGCACAATTTTTCATTGTCAGCCTACTGGACAAGATAAGAACTTACCAAGTGTATTGATCTTAAATAATTTACTACGCCATGGATAATATCTTAATTTGCTGGGAAAGAAAAGTGACAGAATGGCAGCGCTGAGGACTAACGTTTGTTTTTCTCCAATGGAGAATTCACATAGTCTAGGTAAAAGCAGTACATATTCCCAAAACTCACCTCTATTATTTCAAGTCCTCTCAGAGACTATTACAGATGCAGACAGTGAGGTTGATCTTCAGATGGGTACAGTTGTTCACTCCTCTGATGAAAAAGACATTAGATGCAAAGCACTGAAATGTTAAAGCTAAATGAGTTTTATTATACTAATCTCGCCTCACCTAGTAGCAAATACAAGTCAGAAAACCTAACCCAGTTATTCCTGGAGCTATCCCCTCAGTTGGAGCATTGAGAATTCGTTATCAGCTGCAAAAGGTTTGTTTATGTTTTTCTGCCACTCCTGCCAGATCTCTTATTTTCATTCTATTTGGTATCTTATGTTAAATGACTCACTGGAATAACAATTTCCATTCTTTTTCTAATTAGGTTTGCAGGCTTCACATTTGTCAAGCAAAGTTTGAAAATTAAAACTAAAGGTTCAAAATCTGTAAGGCAAATCAAAGAATTCAACAAATAAGTAGGATTTAAAATTCATGATTTTCAAGCAAACTACACTTCTGCATGAATACATTTGCAACATTGTGATGCTGATAACAGCAAGAAGCAAAAACATACAGCCAATACTGTACCCACTTGCTCATTTCTCCCTCTTCTCCCACACTCCCACAACTACCTCTATATTGCCATCATATGTTAATTACATCTGGTCACTTTTGGCTTGAGACAAACTGGGACCTATCAATTGGAAATTAATACCAGCCCTCTAAAACCATCATCATGACCAGGCTTTGCGAGCGAAGCTTTGGGCAGGGCTCTTCCCATGTGGGTGTGCCCTTCCAGCCTGCGCAGGGGATTTTGTAGGTGAGGCACAGTGTGTGCAGAACTGGCCTCACCCTTTAACTCCTCAGGTTCATCTGCCACAGCTGAGTAAGCTTGGACTGCCATACCATTTCATAAATGGCATTCTTTGAAACACCAATATGAAAAGCTTAATGAGAAAATACCTCACAAGTTCCTAAATCCCAAGGTTTTTCCAAAATTCTTTATGAAGATTGAAGCAATATGTTGCCTGAAACTTACTCTTTTCCAAGATGAACCTACAGTAACAAGTCTAAGCCCATTTCTTGAGTCATATCACTCATCAAGCATGGATGTTGCTAAGACATCTCCATTTTGGCTACTTGAACCATACACCAGCCCTGCCCCAGCAATCCACTACATCCACCTACCTCCAGGGAGACCTGGGAAAACCCACTGAACTGTGTGTTCACTGACCATTCTCAACAAATACTTCTCGTTAATAATTTATCAGGTTTGTTCTGCTAAAGACTACACATATTCTTAGCAATGCCAACATTGTTCCCACCCACCAACATCCCTTCCACCAGAAGAAAGAGAAATCCAAAGGATGGGTTAAAACAAAAACTGCAAGCTACAAGAAACACAGGTTTATAGCATTTTCAGCATGAATTCTTTATGTTCCTAGTTAATAAGGTAGACTTTCCTGAAAGAAAACAGCTTGTATTCAGTTCATTATTTTCCATGAAAACAAAGAAAAAAAGAAAATTACTGCTTTTAGAAACAGACCACAAAATTCTGATCCATCAAAGCCCATGGAGAAGATAAACTAAAAGGTATTTTTAAGTAATTATGTCCTATACCTAACTACGTCCTGGTTTTCAACACTCACTCTTGATTCTACCATGTTATATCTTATTTCACCTCCAGCAAGAACCTGCAGTAGTGTATCATTCAAAGCAGTATCATGATTGTTTTTTCACAGTACTAGGTGCACCTGCTTATTTTTGCAGACTACACAGATTCACAGTCATAATGGATAGCAACATTTCCCAAGGGAGTTTTCCAAGCCCTGTTAACAAATCAGATAACCTCTCCTTTACTTTTCACAAACTTACCAAGAAATTAAGAAAATAGTTCCTACTTCAAGGCCCTTCTATCAATTTTATTGCTGTAAAGAGTGAAAAGAAGGTTTGCATATTTCTTTCAAGGTGAACATCTGCTGTCGATGATGTGAAAGACCTGATTAAAAATAAATTAATGCACAGAGTATGTTTGCTTTCTCTCTGAAAGGGCTGGCCTCAGAGACTGACCAGTTACCACTGGAAGGAGAACACCCAGCCAGTAAAATGTTTATTACTATCTTGCAAGCAACATGGTAATATTTCCTGAAGCCATGGCACCAAATTAGCTTCCTCCAAAATGACTGACTTTTCCAAAGGTACAAATGGATACTTCTCATATCCAGGAAAAATTACAAGTGACATCTGTAAAAAGCAGAGAACAGGGCACCCTGAAAGGGTCGGACCAAACTCACACTTTTCACTTTCACTTGTGTAGAATGTACCTGCAAGAAAGTTCACATACTTTATAAAATAATCCATGCCTCATCCAACTCAAGCTGTCCCTTTCCTCTATCATTCCCTGGAGCTCATACTGTTATGCATATCCTCCACAGCAGCTGGGAGACTGGAGTCTTCACCAGTCCCACTCACTACTAATGGGAGTCCAGATGCTGGGTCCTGCCACTCCACCCATCCAAGCTGCCTGGGATGCTGCTGGGAGAAAGAAGGGGTTACATGTCCTTTCCTCCTGCACACCCTGGAGACACTGTAAATCTGCATCCAAGCACATTAACCCTTCTTCACACAGATGCCACAGAAAAGCTTTACCACTGGTGGAGCCTTGGAAGAGTGTAGGAAGGCTATGGGGTGCAGGAGGAGGTTTGTCCCATACCCAGGTGCAGCTGGGAAGAGGGAGAGGGGGAAGTGGAAACGCTAGGAATGAGTGAGTGAAGGCAGTTGCAGAGGAAAGCAGAGCCCAGCACAAGGTACCAGAGGGTGAGTGGGAGGGAATGAGAGCAGTCATGTACTCAAGAATTATAGCTGCATTTTGAGCAGCTCCAGCAAAATGCGTTGGTGTATGTGACAGCAGAGAGAAGAGCCAGAGGCACTGAGGAAGCTGCTTTTCACTCCACCTCAGATCTCGACATGGACAGGGGCAGGAGGCAGACACCAGAAGCCAAGGAAGATGGTGAAAATGAAGAATCCTATTTTTATACTCTAAGAGTAACTACGGATAATTCACTTCCACGTGCACTCAGCACTGTGTTCTTTACACACTGTCTGAGGGAGGAGCTGCATGGTTTCCACTCCTCTAACACCATCCCCAGAGCAGAAACCTGCCTTGAAGAATCATCCACCTCTTGTGCCTCAGCATCCCTCTGCTCCAGTAGCACCACTGCACTTCATAGCTACTCTCCCCTCACCTTTTTTCCTTCCCAGACCAGCTCACACAGGAGAGCACCAAACTCAGCAGGAAACACGTTGGTTGTTAGAGGCCAAGCACCACAATACAACACAATGTTTGCCACAGATAATTTATCACAGATACACAGTGGCACTGCTGGGAGAATGCATACCCTGACTTCTGCAGTCTCTGTCTTTTGATTATTAAAAGGGCCAATTAGTACATAAATTGAGCTGTGAATACTGAAAGGGATTTGAAAACAGTAATAATTAAAGAGCAGGACAGCAACTAGGCTCATGAGCTGCCCCTCATCTTCCCTGGTCTGCTTCCCATATTGATGGAAGAAAAGCAGCAGTGCTCATTTACCATACCAGGGTACCCAGGAGCATCCATGCCCTGACAGCCACATGCTTGCAAATATACAGGCTCCCTGGCCCCTACTGTGTGAAGTTAGACTTCTCTAACTTCACGCAGCACTGACTCCCTAAGATCCCTTTTCCTCTCCACCCCTCTCAAACACGTGGGAGGCTGACCCACAGGTATTCCCCCATCTCAGCTAGATGCTGGGAGGCCAAGCCCTGAAAAGGGAAGGGGTGACTCAGCCAGGGAGGGGAAAAATGCCAAAGCTCAGCACCCTACCCGCCTTTCCCTATATGTCAGCCACTGACTAATGAGGAGTATCTAATGGCAAACAATGTTCTCAGTCCTTAAGCTGCTCCCCAAGGAAACCGTCAGCATCTTTTATTTACAGACTGACTAAAATCCCTAAGGAAAACAATGCCGACTCCTATGTGGAACATAGGAAATGTATATCTTTTTAATCACCATAGCACTGATTCATCTTTAAGGCTGGTACAGTTTCCGCTCTTTGTTGCTTTGGAGCGACTGCAGTGATACAGCTCCCCTGTGAATACAGCTGCCTCTCAACTACAGTATTTACCATTAGGATGGCTAAATACACGCACTGACATGCAGGCAGCTCCATCCTGACCCCTGGGGCAAGGTCTTCTCAGCTCTCCCATACAAGGAAACCAAGCAAGGAAGAGAGTTCAGCTGGACTCACTTTGCACCAGTATAAATGACAACAGGTTCACAGAAGTTGAATGAAGAAATCACCAAGATTTCTGTAAGAAGTAATGCCAATCCAGCATGTTTCATATATATTAAAATTAGAACACAAATCAAGCAATGTTCTCCCTTCCTCATTTGAAACATACCAATTTGATGGCTTGCTATGAGAAGTATCTGTCTAAAAAAGCAGAGGGAAAACCAAAATACCACAGGAAACAAAAAAACAAGACTGGAGCTTATTTAGGAATAAATATTTGTAATCATGAAAACAATGGCATATTTCTATTCCATTTAGCACTGTGTGAAATCTCCATGTACCAGGCTGATGGAGCTACAAAGTTCCATCTGGCAATGCCTCGTAACCAGCGAGATCAAGTAGTGGCATTGATACAGCCCTGCTGACAAGACCAAAAAGCAAGGCACAGCCTTTTACACAGACAAGTCGTCCAGAACAGGGGCCAAAACCTCACATGTAGGGCTCAAAAGAGAGTAAGACTCAAACCCACAAACTCTTTCAGAAAGGCTCTACACATTTAGAGCACAACAGAAAGACTAGGATGTTTCCGTCGTACTCTGCAAAAAATACAAGACCATTAATACTATATATAGACTCTGCCACTTCAGTTTCCTGGTCACCTCTGATGTTAACAACTTTTAACAATAAAAGTGAGAGTCTATCAAATTCATGCAGGCAGTAAACAGCTTTGAAATTAGTGTGAACCAAGTTCCCTTGAAGAGAGGTACATGCTTGAGAGAGACAATTACAGAGGAGCCAAGCAGATTTATAACAGCTGGTCTAGCATTAAATCTCTTCAAAGCATTTAAAAACATTAAATTTAGACCTTATTAAAAACTCAGCATTTTTATTTCACCAGATTAATGACACCTACAGTACTAAATTCAATCTGTAGTTTCAAACACCACCAACAAACACAGCTTTATCTAAGTGTAATTAAAGAACTAGTCATCATTTTGGAGAAAATTTCTGGAGGCATATCAGCAAGCTTGATAAATTCAAGGAACTCACCCTCACATGGGAATTCTAGGACATATATTTTATTATTCCTTTGGCTTTCTGTGTACTATGATATATCTTGATAGCAGTACATTATAAAACAGCTCAACTAGAGGGACTGAAAGCTCACAGCAGGCTTCACTTCTACATACTAGTTAATCATCATTTATTGGAAACTTTACACTTGTGTGTTTTGGCTGCAGAAGCTGCAGGTTTGAGAGGGTTTGTCTAAACAGTAGATTGCCAGTTTTGCACTAAGTCAGTAAGAGCTTTTGTTTTCATTTTTACTTGAGAGAAAGAGATCTAGTCCTATTGCCACAGGGTGTAAACCAGAGACATACTGCTTTGTAAGGCATGGATCCACTTTCACTCTCTTTTCAAAAGATAATTAAATATGTAGAAACACCATGCATAGTGGCATACTATTTTAAAGCAAACACTGGAACATGTATTTAGAATACGGCGCTTTAGCAAAACAGAAAAGGCTGCACATTGCCGTTTCCAGTAAGTCAGCACAGCACAAAGTAAAATACTTAATCCACTCTTGTCTAGAAGGGAAGACACAGATAGCTCAGTAATACCATGTACTTTGTAGTGTCATTTCTACAACACGTTTCCCCAATAGCTTAACACATTAGCAATTAAATATCCAACAATGATGATGTTGTCCTGTCTCCAGCTTTCTTAAACTAGCTGAGAATATCCTGTAGACTGTAAGAACATCCAACATAAAATGTAATTGTTTGAGCTATGGTTGAAATCCTGGCCTAGATATATGTAAAAAAACCCCCTCAACTCTAAACTACAAATCACATCATTGAAACTATTGCCAGTAAAGCAAGTCACTTAAGATCAGTTTAAAATATAGTAAATACATGCCTACATTTACTAATGAGAAGAAATAACAGTCATGTATTTGCATAGACATGCAGTTTAGATAGTAGAGTACAAGATAGGGAAGCCTAATTTTCTACTGACTGATAGATGATTTTGACAACTTCTTTATTTTGCTTCCCCATCACTAAATACAGATATTGACATTACCAAGGTAGAACAGATATTTGATTATGTGACAAAAGACCTGGGAATTCCAGTCCAAAAAGGCACGTTTACAAGAAGCATAAGTGAGACTGACTGCTCAGCCCTTTTTTCTTCATCATCACCTGTAAAACTCTCTTGTGTTTGGAAAAGCCATGTTAGCCACATGTTAGTGCTATTAACAATATTTGATTGCTGTTTTATAGTCCAGAAAATCGTGCATTCCCTTACTGCCTTTTATAAAACATAAACAAGCTACCTCCAGTAGGACTTGATAGTTTTTCTCCAAGAAATGAAGATTTGAAACATTTTTAAACATGGTGATTTTTAAAGTATCTAGGAAACTCTTAATTTCTTGCTGCCATTAGAAAATAAAAATAAATTATCAAAGCAGAGGCCAAAAAAAAAAAAGTGATGATAAACCTGTTTACGGGGTCATTTTTAGGAAATCATAGATCAGTGTCACCTAGCATCAGTGCCACATCCTTCTGTAAGAGAAGATGTAGAACACTTATGGGATTAAAGTATCAGGAAAAGATACAACAGGGTATCCACAATGTCTGTCAAATGTCACACCAGTAGGTTGAGGCTGTGCCATGTCCCAGACTTGTCTCTCTGCTAAGCAGCTGCTCATTGGGACACACCTCCCCTTCTTTGGGTACAGCCATCAGGTGTAAGCATTGTTTGTATTTTTAAGGACATCTGAGACAGAGACAAATTCTCATGTTGCTGCTTGCATCCCTGTGGTCAAAGCAAAGATGATGGGCTTTTTTCCTTCTGTGCATACTCTTCAGTTTCATGGCTCTTTCTTTACTCATGACGTCAGTGTGTCACAGCGAATAACAGCTTTTTCTTCCCTTCAGTGTCACAGACCTATAGACCAACTACTCCAAAACACAAAAATAATTTTTCTCTTGAACAATGATGGCTTTTGTTGTATTTCAGTACAGACTGAACACTACTCTACTTTTTCCAAGTAGCGCTTAATGTCATGTAAACCCAAGAAACAGGAGGGGCAGGGAGCAGGAGTGAAGCTCTTCTATTATTTATCAGCCACACAGTGTAGGCTTTGCCCCCATGAGCTATTTCACAGATCTGTGGATGCAACATCCACAGAAGATTTTCTCTTATTAATATTTTCAACCACGCTGATCTACAGCACAACGCAAAATTTACGCATCACCGAACGTTGTGAATTTTTGATTTTATTCCCAGAAATTATTCAAAAAACTAAATTCCTTTGCTTTTATGTCATAACAACGTGCCACGGAGTAGCGTATGAGCATTGCACATTTATTGATGCTCATAAGTTATTGATGTGAGCCTTAAAGACTCAGCTGATAGAGCTATTCTACTTTTGGTGATATACATAATTATATTCTAAGTACAATTTACTTATTATTATGCTGTCTATAATCAACCTATAAGCAAACACTGTGCGTATATGCTTCTGTTTCAACCGGGAGCAATACCAATTGCTCTACAAATGCAGTTTTACTCAAGAGCAGAAGTCTCCTGAAAGGAATCTTAGCTAGTTGTTTCAAAGCAGTGGGAAAAAATCAGGAAAAGGGAATAATACTCATCACCTCTTTACATTCCTGTGACTGCTCATTTGTTTATATCACAACAGCATCTAAATCAAGGAGCACAGACATTTGCCGATTGTTTGACAGATAAGTGTAATTGGTGCATTTATTCACCTGCTTGTTCTTGCTGAAAACCTGTTTCCAAACTGCTGCAGAAAGCCCCAGACACACCAGGATACTCACTTTCAAAAACGTGTTCCTTTTCTGTTATCTGACACAAACCCAACATAGTGTTATGCATTCAACTGCAAAAATCATGCCCTTGAAATTCCTTTTCCATGCCAGTTGGGAGGAGGCAAGCAGCAAAAGCACTGATCTAAGCTTGGTTCCTGCTAAAGGGAAAGTCAGGAGGGGAGAACAATGCACATACAAAACAAGAGGGTTAGATAGGAAGTGAGTCAGGGTTGCTGGAAAATATTTACTTGCCGATTTTAACAGAAAGGAATCTCAAGAATTCCTTGCCTGGCATAGTGCAGTGGATTTGTTGCCACAGCCTATTTAAGGGAGAATAACAGTGGATGATTAACCACCAAATATCGGTGAATGATGCAGTTCTGAGGGGCTCAGTTCTGCGATGAGTGATATTCAGCTCTTAGCACATCAGCCTTAGTCCCTCAAAGCTCAGAAAGGCTCCCTCCGCACCGATCCCTCGCCGCACCCCGAAGAGAGGTCCAGACACCAGGCTTGGTGGCAACAGAAGAAGCAAACTTTATTGGAGTCGCCCGCTTGCGTGGGCTCAGGCAGGGAAGGTTCTGGAACAATGGGCAGAGCCAAGCTTCCCACTGGCTGGGGGAAGAATTGAAAAATGGACCAATGGGGAGTAGGGGTGGAACTTCACAATGACCAATAATAGAATGAGGATAACAACCAATCAGAAGAACAGGATAAAGACCAATGGGGATACAGAACTTCAACCAACAGGAAAGAGTGGTGGGAAAGGAACGCTGGAGGATTACAGGAAGAAGAAACCTGGGCAGGGAATGACTAAGGGAAAAATACAATGGGGAAGACATATTTGTGACGCACTTTCATTATACAGCCGAAGTTAACACAACAACATTAGGGGCAGTCAAAATTGGAGAGTTCACATTCTCATAGTCCCAGCGCTTAATCCTGGGTATTCTCCCACAGGGGAACACTGCCATATTTATGCTCCAGCCACGTCAGTGAAAGTTACTCTCCAGGCCCTGATAGTATAACACCACTGTGCAAGGCATGCCCAGCTGTGCAAGGAGGCTACACCACCTTATGTTACAAAGGAGGCACATGCCTAAATCCTTTCCAGGACAGCAAGACAGATCTGTGAAATTGCTAATGATCTTGAAACAACAATGGCATAAGCAGGAAGCCTGAGCCTCCTGACTCCATCAAAATTGGTTTGTGGGACTTTTAGCAAGTCATCCAGCCTTAGCATTTCCGTTTTCTCCTCTCATAACTATCTATGCACTTAATACATGTGTGTACTGCTGACAGAAGGCTGGGAAGTTCTTCCAGAAGGCAATCAGGGTGAAATGTCAGAGCTTGGAAGCAGCCATGAAAGATCTCCCAGAAATCTTTCAGGCTAATACTAATATTTAAGTATGCATGGTGGCAGAGAGGGATCACCAGGTTTTCCTCATTACCAGCTGAGGACAAGGTAGTGCTGGCTTCTTGAACTGAGAAAGAAAGATCAAACCCTCTGCACCACAAACAGACCTTACAAGACAAAGCCACAGTTCACTAGACCTTGTGCAAACCAGTCTCCTGCTTGCAGCTGTGGCCGACATGGTGCCCTGGAGCAGGGTGGAGACCCTGGCATTGGAAAGTAGCCAATGGCACCTCATATTTAGTCCCTGTGCTTGAAGGAACTTTGATAGATAGAAAGAGCCTTCTCCTGCCACATACCTCAAGGTGGGAATGGAGATGCTTGAGATCTGTGCTGGGGTATTGCAAGCAACCACAGTGCCATAGCAGCAACACGACTTCAACACTTCACTGCAATGAGATACTTCTGATAATTAGCATTGAAAACACTACTGCTATAAACCACTGCAGTATGCATGTCATTTGTGCTATATCCAGTTTGGGTCAGCTTGAAGATGGGCATTAATAAAATCATCTTGTATCTCCTATGGTCCTGAAGGTCTATGCCCAAGCAGGCCAGGAATGAAACATTAAAATTAAAGTCCTTTTGACACCTGAAATGTTTTCCATCAGTATGAGAGTGCCCAGATAATTTATATATCATAAATATGATTTGGCAGGACTAAATTTGAAAATAATATATCAAAGGTTTGTTATTGGTAGAGGAAACATTTGCAGCCTACAACAGACCAACACAAGAAAAGCCTAATTGCTATGATGAATAATGCATATTGCCTATGGTACTAATTAACCTTGTACTCCAGCAAGATATTATGGAACAATAAGGCTAATCTGAATGTGGCCTGACACTCTTCCCAATGGCATCTGGAAATCAGTCTTTGGAACATGTAAAATTTGAATTTAGTAAACCAGAAGCCTTTGCTTAATAAACTTTCAGGAAGAGTATTTTTGTTTCTCTGTATTCACAGCCCACACTCTGCATGCATGTACGCAGCACAAAACACTGAGGGGGACTCCACAACCAGAAATGTTCTAGCTTGGCTTTCCATGGGCCCTCATCTACCTGCCAGCAGCATGCAGGCAATAACAATGTGCCTCCCACTAAATACCATAATGCAGAGTCAGATGTCCTACAGATACCACCATAGCATGGCTGTTGTGCAGCCTTCACCTCTTCCCAACCTCAGAGGCAAAATGCTTACAGTAAGCTCACTGAAAATGATCACTGAAACTTTGATAGTTTACATCTCCAACCTAAGAGCAAATGCCTCCACCTGAAAACATTGACTCTGGTTTGGGCTGGTTTTGCTTTTCTCATAAAAGATTCATTTTCCTGTTAGCCTGAAGCTACACATGGTATTAAACACACATGCCACATTAGAGGCATTGTGTTGTTAGTTGTGTGCACAATGTCCACAAGGTACATCAAAATGACTTGCACATACAGGCATGAGTGAAGACAGACAAGGCATCATGCATATGTATCTTGATAAACACCTTTTGTGTCAGTTTACAAAGTCATGGAATCAAGTTTTCAAACAATGCTGGCCAGTGTTTCACATACCAAGGCCTGACCTAGCACAGTGTTTTATTGGTAGCAAAAAAACACCAAACCAAACCACCAACAAAAAAACCAACCACCACCAACAAAACAAAAAAAACCCACAGGAAAAAAGCAGACTTTTCGACTCTCTCCAAGCACCCTTCTGTTCTGGGAATTGCAAGGAGGCCACCAAACCAAACAGTCCCACAATATTTTGGAAGGGCAGGATCTGACAGGGGGCACTTAACATGCTACACTTCAGAGCCAGTGCGTGACCCACTGCCTTCACCATCAGGATGCGACAGCTCTTGTCAATGCCATTAGCCACACTCAGAACTAAGTCAATAACAGACTCAAACAATCATTTCACTTGTCCCTGAGCACCAGAATCCCAGCGGGCAGCCATCCCACACACCCCATGTAGCATACCAGCAAAAATGGACCAGGAGATGTCTGACCTGATTGCTCAGTACTGTGTTCTTGATGCATTCAGGAGATCAGAGCCCAAAGACATCAAAGACAAGGATGCCATGTGCAGAGCTCTTGCTCAGTTTAGCACACAGCACCACAGCAGCAGCTTAGGCAAGAGGGTTGCTATGATGCACCAAGTTCTGCAAGCAGGCTCAAAGGATTGCTGCGCTATTTTAAACTAATTAGGGTGAGGAGTGACTCAAAATTTCTTCCCTACACTTTTCAATGGAGCACAGTGCAGAAACAGGTTGATGAACTATCTTCTGTCCCCCTGGAGGAGATGAGAAAAAGAAAACCACAAAATACCAGAGACTCTGATATCTGGGAGGTTTGAAGGAGATCAAGATCAGACCATTTGCTGAGACATAGGTCTTATCTGAGTTATACCAATTATCATGAACTAAATTTCTTTCTTATGCCCTGTATTCTGCTGGCAGTCAGTGCAACATTTAATAAAGATCTAGGCCAGGAAATGATTTAGTAAACATATTATAGAGGATTATCATCTCCCTCCAACCAAAATCAATGACAAAATCCCCAATGACTACAGAAAGCAAAAATTCAGACTGCAACTCATTTCTGCCAAGAAGCCTGCAACAAGATGTATCAGTCTGGCACTATCCTGCAGCAAGGGTGCTCAGTGCTATTTCTGCCAGGCTTGCCAGAGCAGGCACCAACAGGATGGTTTCCTTCTCTCTCCAGTACTAGCTAGACTTTCAGTCTGGACCAAAATGCCTTTGCACATGGATGATCAATGAAGTCTCTTGAGCATAAGCTTGTCTCCGCATCTGCCTGTGTGGGCCCATACTACTCTGACCCAAGCTGTATCTGTAGGCGTTATCCCCATCTAAATTCCCCACTAACAGCTTTGTTAAAGGATGCTACTGCTGTCACAACACAAGAGTAGGTCCTAGCTGCTGTGACACTTCATGTGTCTGGGCAGCAGCATGCCTGGAAGGATGACTGCCCTGTTTTAGTGGAAGTATGCAAGACAATCAAGGCCAGCTTAGCAAACTAGTTTTGACATATTAAATCATGCTTGAACTGTGAGAGCAAAGAAAAATAATGTAAAAGCTCTTCTAAAAAAAAAAAAGCTGTACAAATAAATAAATAATACAGGCCAGCCTTTTGCCCAGGGAGGGGAGAAAAGCTTTTATCTGAGTCTGACTGAGGACTCTGGATAGATAGAGCGGGAAGACACCTGCTTTTCTCTTCAATGGTTTGTAGCCATTTCCATGCATTTCACTTCTAGAAAGAGTCTCTTGCTGATCACCTGCTCTGGCAGTGAAAGAGCATCAAATGTCTGGGCAAAAAGCAGAACCAAAATCAGGTAGGACAGGAAGACCAAAATCCTATCACCTGTATGCTTACCCTTTACAAGCACACTCATATGCATACAAAAGCCCTGGCCAACATCTGACTTGGTACTGGAGGGTCCCATGGCTGATATTGCCACAGTACCCTGTGAGCATTGAGTCAATTCCCTCCAATTCCCTCTGCAGGCATTTTTCTCTAGATATTTCAGCCTGGAGTGATAATACTCAATCAGCTGCAAGTCAACCATTGCAATGCAGGAAATCCCACCAGCACAGGGTCACAGGGCATTGGTGGACCTTGGCAATTATCCATGGCATCTCCTGATCATTCTGAACCTCCTCCTCCCTCCTGTGAATTTCTTCCAGTAATTAACATACCAAATTGTCTTGGATTTATACTAATAAAACACTGGCTCCTGTCCCAGGATCCCAACATCACTAGCACCTCCTGAACCCACACAGAGCCTCAGCAGTAATGAAGTTCACGGTTCCTAGCTCTGTCACTGTCTGGGTTGCAGGCTATCTGCAAAGCAGCTTAGAGCTGGGAAGCTTCAACATGCAAGTTGCTTCTGCTGAATTACAAATCAGCACATTCCCCATGCTCCAAAGTAATTAAAAAGCTTCCTTTCCAGGCAGCTTTTGAAGGCAACACTGCGACCTCTGTCACCATTGCAATGGGGATGATAGCCTGCCCAACTTGGTGTGGGAACTCTAATGCATTATTTTTGGAATCAGTACTGTACCAGAGTGACTCCTGGGACCACACACACAGGAGGCAGTAATTTCACTTGATGGTTGGGAACCGTGAGTTTGGTCTTCAACAAAGACCATGCTGGCTCCCTAGGCAGTCTTGCTTTATTCAAGTAATACTAGTCACACACATGCAGAGGGACTGCTGGGGAAGGGGATGCTTTTTTATATTTGTGCAGAGGGTCTGCTACTCAATAACGCTGAGGCTTTGGCAGTGAATGGGACCTTTGGGCAGAGAGGGACTCCTCAGCATAGCTTCCCCACTATGCAGAGCCTCCACAGAATAACAAAATATGACAAGTTGGAAAGGATCCACAAGGATCATGGAGTCCAACTCCTGGCCCTGCACAGGACCATCCCCAAGAGTCACACCATGTGCCCAGGAGTATCATCCAAATGCTTCTTGAACTCTGTCAGGCTTGGTGCTGTGACTACTTCTCTGGGGAGCCTGTTCCACTGCCCAGCCACCCTCTGGGTAAAGAACATTTGCTTGATATCCAACCAAAACTTCCCGTGACACAACTTCAGGCCATTCCCTTGGGTCCTGTCACTGGTCACCACACAGAAGAGATCAGTGCCTGCCCCTCCTCTTCCCCTCACAAGGAAGTTGTAACTGCAGTGAGGTCTCCCCTCAGTCTTCTCTTCTCCAGGCTGAACAGACTAAGTGACCTCAGCCACTCCATATGGCTTCCCTGAGTCCTTCAGAAAATGTGCTCCTAGGTTAAGCATTTTTTTTGAAGTAAAGCATCTAACTGAGGTACAAAAGCAAGCCTTTTGCAATGAAAACTTCTGATCAAATTTTAGCTCTAGAGGAATGGTTTGTAATTTCTTCCCAATGAATCCCCCTGATGATGAATGATGTTAGAAGAGTTTTAGGTTAGTTTAAGGTGATAAAAAAAACCACATGAGACTGAGTACAGCGCTGACATCCAGTTCCCTGTTTCAGGCTCCAGTCTCTGGCTGGCACTGAACAACTCAGTCTCTAGGTCAAGGTTGTCATTTGTCAAATGGGGAACAGTGACTGTGACCTACTTCATAAAGTAGATCCTTCAAGCTCCAACTGAGAAGAGCCCTTTGTAAGACCTGGAAGTAGTTTTAATAGTCTATATTAACTGTGTCTTTCCTTACACAGAACCACATCTGAAATGCTAGCAAAATTACTCATAAGCCACTCAAAGTCTACCATGAGGACTTGGATCAGGATACAC